>OX369292.1:900714-1500714 GCA_947284805.1 Coleophora flavipennella
AAGCGATCACCGGATGGTCAGAGGCACATTGAATCTAAAGTCCAAGCTAGAAAGATGTCGACTGATGAAGTCTACGCTCCGACCAGCGCCCATCCAGCTCCAAAACCCCGAGAGCTTTCAGCTCGAGTTGCACAATCGTTTCGAATGCCTAGGAGACTGCGAGAATGTGGACGATTATAATGACAGGTTCGTGGAAATTGTTCAAACGGTCGGTTCTAAGTTTTTTAAAACTCGCCGTTCAAACAGAACCAAAAAAATCTCCGACTTCACCAGCAACCTCATGGAACAAAGACGCAGATTGGTTTTGCAGTCCTCTGAAGACGCTACTCAGTATCGGCAACTAAACAGGCAGATCTCTAAGTCCCTAACTCGCAATTTACGCCAATATAATACAAATTGTATTAAAGAGGCGATTGAGCACAACAAAGGCTCAAAAGTGTTCGCGAGAGATCTGTCTGTTGGACAAAGCCAACTGACCAAGCTGAAGACTGAGGATGGCAGGACCATCCGGACGTCAGCCTGTACGAGATTAGAATGGCTCTCAAACAGCTCAAGAACAACAAGGCACCGGGTGATGATGGAATTACGGCTGAACTTCTGAAAGCAGGTGGATCACCGGTACTAAAAGCTCTTCAGAAGTTATTTAATTCCGTTATACTCGAGGGACAAACGCCTAAGGCATGGCACAGAAGTGTGGTCGTGCTCTTCTTCAAAAAGGACGACAACACCCTGCTGAAGAACTACAGACCCATCTCACTTCTGAGCCATGTCTACAAGCTGTTTTCGAGAGTCATTACGAATCGTCTCGCACGCAGGTTTGACGACTTCCAGCCTCCCGAACAAGTCGGTTTCCGAAAAGGCTTTAGTACCATAGACCACATACATACGCTGCGGCAGATTATACACAAGACCGAAGAGTACAATCAGTCACTATGCTTGGCGTTTGTGGACTATGAGAAGGCCTTTGATTCAGTCGAAACCTGGGCTGTGCTACAGTCTCTCCAGCGGTGCCAAATTGACCATCGATACATCGAGGTGTTGAAGTGTCTGTATGAAAACGCCACCATGTCGGTTCGCCTCCAGGACCGGAACTCGAAACCTATCCAGTTGCAGCGAGGGGTGAGACAGGGAGACGTTATATCTCCGAAACTGTTCACCGCCGCCCTGGAAGATGTTTTTAAGCTTCTGGACTGGGGTGGACTCGGCATCAATATCAACGGCGAGTACATATCCCACCTCCGATTCGCTGACGATATCGTGGTCATGGCTGAGACTATGGAAGACCTAAGCACAATGCTCGATGGCTTCAGTAAGGTCTCTCAACAAGTGGGTCTTAAAATGAACATGGACAAGACGAAAATAATGTTAAATGTCCGTGTCGCACCCACTCCTCTAAAGGTTGGAGACTCTACACTGGAAGTTGTTGACGAATATGTATACCTGGGACAAACAGTCCAGCTAGGTAGTTCCAACTCCAAGAAAGAGATCAATCGACGAATACAACTCGGCTGGGCAGCGTTCGGGAAGCTTCGCAATATCTTCACGTCCCAAATACCGCAGTGTCTCAAGACTAAGGTCTTTGACCAGTGTGTGTTGCCAGTGATGACTTACGGAACTGAGACATGGTCGCTTACTATGGGCCTCATAAGAAAGCTCAAGGTCACCCAAAGGGCAATGGAGCGTGCTATGCTCGGAGTTTCTCTGCGTGATCGAATCAGAAACGAGGAGATCCGCAGGAGAACTAAAGTAACCGACATAGCTCACAGAATCGCTAAACTGAAGTGGCAGTGGGTAGGGCACATAGCTCGTAGAACAGATGGCCGATGGGGCAGTAAAGTTCTCGAGTGGCGACCGCGCACCGGAAAACGTAGCGTAGGCAGGCCTCCCACGCGGTGGACCGATGACCTGGTGAAGGTCGCGGGAAGCCGATGGATGCGGGCAGCGCAGGACCGGTCGTCGTGGAAATCCTTGGGGGAGGCCTTTGTCCAGCAGTGGACGATTTGTGACTGATATGATGATGATGATGATGATTTTATATGAATTTGTAGATGAAGAAGACCAACAAACCACAAGCATTCACAAACTATGTATTTTCAAGCTTGATTGGAAAGTTAGACTCTCCGCAATCATTTCATGAAATATTTATCAAAGCAAATGACGACTGATAATATTTATATGACTTTTTCAACCACCAAAATGATCATCAAAATGATTTCCCATTGTGGTTTGAGTTGAGGTGAGTAGTGAAGCTTCAAGTTTAATACACATCACAAAAAAAGCATAAATAAGAAATGTGTAAAAAAAAATTTGGACAAGCAAACTCATTATCATACCCATATAGCGTAAACTTGATTGGAAAATTTATTGTAAGCAACAGATTTTTATTTTTTCTTGTTTTACAGATACGGAAGAATTACAGGCTCAACTATTTATGAAGCAGCTCACTGTAGAACTATCTCATCTGAACAAAATTATGGGAGAACATTCAAAATTTACTTCCATTGCGATGGATAGAGGAAAAAAAACTAGAAAAAGTAGTTCTCAACATAGTGAATAAAACAGAAAACGTAACTAATAGTTTTTCTGTTGTTTCAATATTTTGAATAAAACTATTTATAATGTTTAATTCAAGGCTTCTGTAATAATTAATATTATTGTTTCTGCATTTAAGATAAAAATTGAAGAAACTGGACTTTTTCTTAATGCACTCGGCATTCTATTTTTGTTGCAACACGTAACGGGCTTACTGAAAATTACACAATAGAGATTAAATGACCTTCAACAGAAGCTCTTATATAATTTTATATCTAAAAGATAATAAAATGGCACCAAAATGTTGGACACAAGTACTACTTCAAATGTTTTTCAGCAAAAGGAAAATAGCACTTTTCTGTGTAGCACACCAAAATTTAAAAACATCAAAAGAAGTAGATATTTATAATCATGTGCCATATGATAACAGCAGTGTATCTGTTAAGTATACTTACTGCAAAAAAAATTTTGGATAGATGCCAAAATTACAAGATCTATAAGCATATTTTTAATAAAACTATCTTGTAAATTTATAAATTAAACTCGTATGCTTTTTAAATACTATTTTTTATTTTTTCTTATCGTGTTTGTGTAGTCATACCTGACTAACCCTGGTGTCAGAGTTTTCAAATCGCCTAAAGGCCTCTGAGCTCTGACGTGGTTTGTATAACGACCGCCACCAATGATAACGACCGGGACCGACGGCTTAACGTGCTCTCTGAAGCACGGAATCATCTTACTTTCGGACAATCAGAGTCGTGTTTTATAAAACTACAAGTTACAAGTTTACAAGTGTAATTAGATGTTCATTGCATAGCCGGTTTGCTCTCTGAAGTCTTGACCTGACTCTGTAATGCAACGTACACTGAATTACACTTGAAATCTTGTGACTTGTAGTTTTATAAAACGGAGCCCTGGTCATTCAGCCTGCATTGTCCTAACCAAACTGGGAAAAACTTACAAAGTGATTTCTGAGAATGTCCCCACCGGGAATCAAAACTAGGACCTCCGGATCGTGAGCCTGACGCACTAACCACTAGACGATGGAGGCAGTTTTTTTTTTGTTTAATTTTAAATAAAGGTTAAGCCCACACAACAAATGGATAGGTAGTAGTCCATTTAAAATTTTTACAAAAAAAAATCTTAAGTCGAGAAACTAGGCAAAAGTATGAATGCCAGGGACGAACAAGTACAACCAGTCAGACAGGAATGACGTCATCAGAACTATAGGTCCGTTTTGGCGCGAAAATTTAAACTGTTAATTTAAAACCGCATTTTTTCTAATAAATTACGGTGTTTTAATTTTTTAATACATTTGTGGCCTATTCTACATTGAATTCTTTAAAATGAAAACAAAAATATAAATATTGCATGTTCCCTATTCTCTTTTAGTTATGTTTGTACTAGCAAGGTAATAATGATGTAGTTAGGTATAAGTAGGAAAATAGTACCAAGCTAATCTTAAAGAAGTTATTATTACATGGAATGTACCTACTATTTCCTACACCAAATCTATTTTGATACCGACTGAAACTACTTAGCTAATAAGGTACTATTATTATTTAGAAACAAACAGAAGAACAGTTGTACCTACAAGCCTCACCTCAAAACTTGCTAAAATTATGATGTACCTACTATAGAAAACAATAAAACGTTACCTACTATTAACAGTTTAGTTTAGTAAATAAATATCGGAAACATTTACAGAGTTACAGTTACCAGTAACAGAGCACTCAACAAGCAACTTCCTTTTTTTTAATTCTTCAATCTTTTTTCTATTCCTAGTTAAATACATTTTCAATCAATTTACCACCCAAATAACACAGGTATATACACAAGTACAGCACAACCTATTTACTGCGTACTCACTATTGTGCGTCCGGCGGCAAAAGGAGTCCGCACTGCACCGTAATAGGCAGTACAGAAGAGGGTAATGGGTGAGAACCAGTTTGTGCCGAAGGGCGCAAAACAGTTGTTAGGATGGTTTAAAATATACATTTAAGGGGTAAAGCGCGCGGGGGGAAAGGTATACGTCGCCGCGTGCAGCGCCCCAGTGACGTGCGGCGGAGTTGCGAATTAAAATTTCACATTCGGAACAAAATTACGTCCGAACAAAAACTTCTTAAATAATAGCCTAGATGGCAGAACTGTCGCTGAAGTAAAAATAACGGCGATTGCAATCTGGCGTCCGTATACGGACGCAATAGCGCGGTGGACGCAGGATTAAATGAGAATTTGGCAATAGGAGGACGCAAGAGTGTTTGTGGTATATATATATATATATATATATATATATATATATATATATATATATATATATATATTTTAAAAAACCAAATTATTTTTTCAATTGGTAATAAAACATTGTGTATGGAAAATCTATGAACTTTTTACAAATCCATCTGCACAACTTAAGTTGGTCGATTATTACTCCTAAACTAAGGAAGCCTACTTAGCCGTGATAGTTTTCCTTTTAAATTGATTGTATGTTCTACTATACTTATATGTATACCCATGTCTTATGTCTTAATTCGATTTTATAATGTAAAAGTTAATTAATAACAATAAAATGACTGCATATATTAATTTCTTAAAGCCAGGCCGTGTTTAGTGAAAGTTGATAAATGACTCACGAGCTATGTAGATGAGTGAGGGGTATGTCGTCGGGCGAGGCGGGCCCGGCGAGGGAGGCGGGCTCGACGCGGTGCATGTGCAGGAAGGGGTTGTGCAGCGCGGGCGCCGCCGCCGCGCTCTCCCCGGCCGCGATCGCCTGCTGGAGCTGCTCGTACTTCGGCCCGCGGAGGTATCTGGAAACACGACACAATGTATCCACATAAATACCATACAGTACTTTGACGAAGTCATACTTTTTGTTTTTTATTAATTAAAAATTTTAGTGTGTTTGACTGCAACTCACCTTTTTTTTATTCACAATTGGTAAATCCTTGACAACATCTCACCTGGTGGTAAGTGACGATGTTGCCGAAGATGGAAGCGAGCTTACCAAGATTCTCCAACGCAATGGGGAACTGGCTATCTTATCTTCATGCCGGAACACACCAATGATATCAACATTGATATTTGGCGGCAAGAATTAGATAAGATGGTGGTAGCTAGCCAGGCGGGCTTAGAAAATGCCCTACCACCAACCAAACCGAGTCTTACAATTGACCCCGCCGGGAATCGAACCCGCGACCTCCTGTGTAAAGCCAGTGAACTTTGCCTCTGAGCTACGGAGGCGGTTAAAACTCCTTCACCTGATGGTAAGTGATGATGAGTTGAGGTTGATGATGGTTTGTTGTATGTTTTTATATATTTTTCTTTTTACGTTTTCAAATTTGACACTTCTGTCAGTGGGGTTCGCCCTGGCCCTACAACCTCCACCAACGCGGAGTTGGCCCCCGCGTGGGGAGTATGGCCTAAACTTCCCGAGCTAGGGACGAAACCCATGCCACAGCAGTGGGGACGTAATGGGTTGCTGACGAACACAAATTTTACCTAAATCTGTTCAGTAGTTTAGGCGCTAGAGCACCGGACGGAGACGCGCACCCGCACAGAAACACACATACACACTCAATTTTAATTTTACAGTTTTTTTGGATCTATTACTGCAAGACAATCAATCTCCATCTTTTGATGAACTTGGAATTTTTCTCAAGTTCATTTTTTTGTCATAGCAATATTCTTACCCCTCAAAATCAAAATAATTTATTTTAAATAGGTGTTTACACACACTTTTAAATAGTCAAAAAAAAACTGTTTGTATATTACAAATTATGTCATGATTCAGATTACAGTCTCAGGTAATGGTATTTGTTATAGAAACAAAATATATATCTTTGTCATTTACATAACCTATTATTTTATAATATCCTCTAGAGCACAAGCATTTTTTGACATGAGTCTTGAATTTATTCTCTGACAAACTAGTTACATTATCTGGAATTTTATTGTAGAATATACCCCCACAAATAACTTTTAACCTTACTCAGTCACAATATCTATTTAATTTACATTTCTTTAATTAAAATTATGCCTGTCACTGTTTTTAGGAAATAAATGCATATTTTTACGAACGTACATGATGTTTTCATATATAAATTGACTAGCAACAGTTAAAATATTGATTTCTTTGAAGTTATTTAGTAACGACTCACGTGATCGCATCTGATAGATTGCGCGGATAGCTCTTTTTTGCAAGATGAAAATAGTTTCTATATCCGGCACAGTAAGATGCCATAAGACATTATACTATGGAAGTAACTAAAATACACTAGTCTCGCAGTACCTACATCCGTTAACTGTCTTATTTTCTTAACGGCATAAGCAGCTGAACTAAGCCTTCCCGCTAAAGTTTCAATGTGTGGTCCCCATTAAAGTGAAATATCTAAAGTTATACCAAGGAACACCGTGGTATTTACAAATTCTAATTTATAACTGTCTAATATTACACTATTATTGACCTTTTTTACTTTTGGCAAACTAAATTTTATACATTTTGTTTTTTTAGCATTTAATAATAAGCTGTTCACAGTGAACCAGTTCAGTATCTTTGAAAGAGTGTTGTTTACTTAGTCAATTTCGTTTTCTTTTCTATTCACTTAGAAATACATCGCCATCAACTCACCTCTCCAACTCCAAGGTGACAATATTCCCACTTTGCTTCAAGGCATCTACCGCCCTCTGGTTGGACTTGCCGGCCAAGGAGACGCCATCGACCGCCACAATGCGGTCGTTGACCCGCACCTTGCCGCTCACAGCTGCTGCGCTCCCGGGGGTAACGGACTTTACAAAAATTCCCGACAGCTCTTCTTTCTCGCACACATATCCTGAAATGGAACAACGAAAAAATATACACAATGTAATAAAAATGTTATAGAACACGTTGATTAGGGCTTATTTTATAAAAATTTTCACAAAAGATCCATATTCAAGGTTTTTTTGGTTTATCAAATCAAGATTTTGTTAACATTATTAATCATCCCGAAAGTAAGGTTATTAGAGCTCCTGAGGCCGGGGGATTTTTTTTTAGATGTTGGAGCATCCTGACGTGAGGCTGCGTGTTTGTTGGCCACTTTGTTAAATCATAGTAAATTGCTCCGTGCGAGATCCGCGCGGTCAAACGTTTTTTGACATTGCAGCGCCGCAAGGAAGCTCGTGGATGTGTATTGATATGATGAGTCCAGGAGAGTCCAGCATGGGCATGAGGAATAGATTGTTCAGAGAAGGCCGAACCGCAGAAGGGGAATTCTGGCTGACCCGGGGAGTTCAGCCTTCTGGATGACAACATCAGGCCCCCCACACCGCGCAAATTTCACAGGAACTACTGAAATCGTTTGGATGGGATATTGTCACCCACCCCCCGCCTTTCAACTCTACTTGCCGCCATTTCACTAAACTAAAGGAGTTTTTAGGTGAGAAACGTATTTCCAACGACCAGGAGGTTACTCGACAGAAATGTCTCTTCATCGACGGCGATTACATTGAAAAAGTATTCTGTGAATTCCAACTTTTTTCGATCCTACATATACGAGGGGGAGTTCAAAAATTCACGGAATGAAGCAGAAGGAGGTAAAATGTTACAGAACCTTTTTGCTTATAGTGTATGAGAACTCTTTAGAAAAAAGTAAGTCAAACGTCAAGCCAAAACAGTCATAGTGCCCTAGGGGACTGTGTGGATTTTTAGACTGTGACTTAATTAACCATTCGTAACAAGAACATTTTGCTTTTAAACTTACTTTCTGATTGCGGTCGTTCAATGAGAACCACGTGATCCTAATTCTTTTGTATGGCTTGACAAACTTAAAGTAACACAAAGATGTCAGACAGTTTCTGATTCTTAAAAGTTATTGCCATCTAGTAATATCGCAAAAACTAGATTTCTAAAATGGCTTGGTAAAAATTAAATTGAAAAAAAAAGCTCTCATGTGGTATGTTGAGTCACAGTAGAACACGCTAAAGCTGGACAGTGCTATTCATCTGGCAATAAAACTGGACAGGAAGCAGAAGACTATAGTTAGGTACTTTCTCTGCACTGATACACCATCTTGTTTTTTTCTGAAATATACAAGACCTAACTACTTACTTAACTGGGAATCTTACTAATCGTAATAAACAATATTTTTTCATGGAACCCATAGTCAATGCTCAAAAAATATATTTCTATTGCCGCTATATTTTTCATGCAACTATTGATGAGCTCTCATCACGGTGATGCCGTAGATGGAATTATAAAAATTCGAATTAAGGGGGTACCCATACAAGAAACGTGTTTTATATATTTTAAGTATTTTTGGTTTTGCTCTATCGTTAAAACGGTAAAACATAATTATACGCGTGAAACTTGGTGTGATTATAGTACTAATTCTAAATTAAAACACAAATAATAAAAACCCGCCAAATATGAGTTGTACTCGCGCTAAGGAGTCCGAACTGAATGAAAAAACAAACCATTTTTCTGTCGCTCGCGTTGATGTGTTTTATTTGTAATAAATTGGTATCATTGTCAAAGTTGTGTAGAGAGGTGTGATGGTACGGACCCCACGAAGCGCGAGTGCGTCTCGGTCAGTTTTTTGATTAAACCAAGCAATAAGTTTTCTTTAAAAAAACTATTTTTGCGATTGTACTAAATGGTATTTTGGCATCAGTTTAGTCTTTGTTAGTTTAAGTTTGTCAAGCCATATAATCATCATATCAGCCGAAGGATGTCCACTGCTAGACATAGGCCTCCCCCAAGGATTTCCGCGACGACCAGTTCTGCGCTGCCCGCATCCAGCGACTTCCCGCGACCTTCACCAGGTCATCGGTCCACCGAGTGGGAGGCCTGCGTACGCTTCGTTTTCCGGTGCGCGGTCGTCACTGGAGAACTTTACTGTCCCAGCGGCCATCTGTTCTCCATTCTATCAAAATATTGAATAACAACCCAACACAAAGATAGGCCAATTCCAAAACCACTTATTTAGTCACCTCTCTCTATTTGTTTTATATTTTCATTCGTTTTGGTACATAATATCTAAAAATAATTTATTGAACCCAAAAATGACATGTTATATTGTATAATAATATGTGTGTGATTTCAGTGACAAATAAACATTGGTAATTGAAAAAAAAAGGAATGAAGTTATGATAAGACGGTCTTTTACTGCTAGTCATTTGAGTAACTTTTTATCAATTGTGAAAAAAAATATTTTTTGCAATTATTCGCGAAACTGACATAGTAGTGACGTCATAAGTGCCATAGTCTTTTTAACGAACTAATTTTCCGTTCTTAATAAAAAATTGATGAATATTTCAAATGAGCAAGTGTTTTTGTATTCTAGAAAAAAATGCTATTTATCGAAGAGTGTTTTTTAATTTATTTTTATACGGTAAAATAGCCTTTTGATTAGTTTGCAATATTACCTTCCCAATATGCAGAGTAGCGCCATCTATGGATAGGAGGAAAAGCTTACCTGGAAACTACTCATTATAGACTATTGAGTTGAACAGAGAGAGTGATGGTCGTGTCGGACACGAGTTTTTATAA
The DNA here is from genome assembly GCA_947284805.1 of Coleophora flavipennella. Lineage (NCBI taxonomy): Eukaryota > Metazoa > Arthropoda > Insecta > Lepidoptera > Coleophoridae > Coleophora > Coleophora flavipennella. The sequence goes on from OX369292.1 coordinate 910,772, forward strand.
AAAGATGCTTAAAACTGGGGTCAAGGCAAGCTATTACAGGACAGCACACTTACCGGCTATTGTGATCCCGAGTCCATTCTCATCTTTCTTCAGTTGCACAGTGAATCTGTCCACCTCGGGCGATTCGGCGTCCGACTCCGGGGGAGGAGTAATAGACGCATCGAATACGAATCTCGATGAAGTCGCACTTGGTGCTGGGGTAGGCTGAGTGTGGAACACTTGCTCGAAGCCGGCGTCTAGGAGGTAGCGGTCTAGAGCTTCTGGGTCCGATAGAAGTCTGTGAAAGTTTTATTTAATTAGAAAATTTGTGTAATTGTACACTATGCGACCAGTCACGTTGTTACTCGTAAATATCAATTCATTATAATCAATCATTCTATATTACGGTCTCTCAAATTTTTATATTGGTTTGAAAGGCAGCGTTGAGCCCACTCATGGAGTGGAACGGTATCCTAACTATTGATTTTATAAATGCGAAAGTGTGTGTTGTTTGTTTATTTGTCCTTCTTTCACGACGCAACCAAGAAACGGATCGACGTGACTGCTTTGCACAGAAATGGTTAAAAATAGCATAGACCCACATAGTTTCGGAATGATCTGCTAAAAACTCACTCATGGCTGTAATCAGATTTTGTGTGGGAGGAAGTCTTTTGGAGGGCTCGCATCCATTGATGCATCACCCTATTTGGCAAATCATAAAGAAACGAGTCGAGATATTTTGAGCCTACAGTAAGACTCAGATGTGTGTCACATTGTGTGCCGAGATACTGGTGTGTGGCTCTCAAGCCGTTTTGTGTAGTTCTCACTGATTTTTTATATTTCCTCTTTTACGGTGGTGGGCATCTTCGGGGTGCTCGTGCACTTCTTAATTGCGAGTGAGCCAAGGGGCCGTGGTAATTGTTTTTAAAGTTATGTATTGAAAGCGTTGTAGTATCTCTGAGATGAAGTGACAAGCAGATCCCCATAGCTGGATGCCGTATGTCCATAAACGAGTAGGTTTAATTATTTTTTTATAGAAGAGGAGTTTATTTTCTAGACTCAGTGTTGATTGACTGCCTATAAGCCAATACATGTCTTTGACCTTTTGATTCACTTGATCTCTTTTATTCTTAATGTGCTCTTTCCAGGTAAGTCTTCTATCCAGATGCATGCCCAGGTACTTGATGGACTCTTTGTTCAGCAATACTATTCCGTCGAGGTTCACTTGTGGGCAATCTACTTTGTTGAGTGAAAAATTCATGTTGTTGGATTTAGCGTGACTAACTCTGGTGCTCAATGTTTTGAGCCATTGACTAATCTTGTCAAGATGCGCTTTAAGTAACTCCAAAGGTATAGCTGGGTTGCTGTTGATAACTAGCACTGCTGTATCATCAGCGTAAGTGGCAGTAAGAACTCCATTACTCTGTGGTAAATAAGCGGTACAGATGGTGTATAGAACAGGTCCGAGAACAGAACCCTTAGGTACACTGGCTTCAATATCCTTAAATGAGGAAAGCTCATCTTCCTGTCTTACTTGGAATGTCCTATTTTGCAGGAAACGACTTCATTAGCATAAAGGCTGTTTTTGGTACAGTTTTTTTAGCGTAAAGAGCACACCTTTATGCCAGACTTTGTCAAACGCCTGTTGGACATCCAAAAAGACTGCTGAGCAATATTTTTTCTTTTCTAGTGATTGTGATTGTCTGACTTTATTGGCTACCCTATGAATTTATTCTATGGTGGCGTGTTGTGCTCTGAATATAAATTAATGATCTGGGACTGTTTTTGAATCTTTCAAGGTTGGCAACAGGCGTGTGAGAAATCAAACAGATTTGACAGCTTTGGGAGAAGGCTGATTGGTCTACATGATGATCCTTCGTTAGGGGACTTCCCAGGTTTTTGATACATATGTATATGACTGAAATCTTCCATACCTCAGGGAAATACAGTAGCGATCTCAAAATTGCATTATAGAGAACTGTGATAAAAAAAACTATTCCTTTTCTAGAGAGCTGTTTCAGAATCTCCTCAGTGATTAAGTCAAAGCCAGGTGCTAATGATATGGTCGGGCGCAGCAGGGTTGGCAGCACGCACCATAAGCACGCCCGCCACTTGCTTCGAGCCCATCTCCATTAGGTGTGCCTGTACATGTAAAAATACTACCTGGCGGGCACGACGGGCACGTTGGAGATATGATCGGGCGCAGCGGGATCGGCAGCGCGCACCATCAGCAGTCGTACTCGCGAGCCCAATGCGCGCAGCACGCCCGCCACTTGTTCCGAGCCCGTCTCCATCAGGTGCGTCTGTACATGTAATAATACAACCTGGCGGGCACGACGGGCACGTTGGAGGTGTGGTCGGGTGTAGCGGGGTCGGCGTCGCACTACACCACCAGCCGTACGCGCCAACTCGACGCGCGCAGCACGCCCGCCACTTGCTCCGAGCCCATCTCCATCAGGTGCGTCTATACATGTAATAATACAACCTGGCGGGCACGACGGGCGCGTTGGAGGCGTGGTCGTGTGTAGCAGGGTCGGCGTCGCACTTCACCACTAGCCGTACGCGTGAACACGACGCGCGCAGCACGCCCGCCACTTGCTCTGAGCCCATCTCCATCAGGTGCGCCTGTACATGTACCTGGCAGGCACGGCGGGCACGTCGGAGGTGTGGTCGGGCGCGGCAGGATCAACGGCACGCGCCACCACCAGCAGTACGCGCGAGCCCGATGCGCGCAACACACCCGCTACTTGCTCCGAGCCTATCTCTATAGGTGCGCCTGTACATATAATAATACGACTTGGCGGGCACGTCGCGTCGGGCGCATTGGAAACGTGGTCAGGCGGGGCGAAGTCAGGGGCGCGCGCCACCATCAGCAGCACGCGTGAGTCTGACGCGCGCAGCACGCCCGCCACTTGCACCGAGCCCTTCTCCATCAGGTGTGCCTATAAATGTAATAATACTACCTGGCGGGCACGACGGGCGCGTTGGAGACGTTGTCGGGAGCGGCGGGGTCAGCGGCGCGCGCCACCACCAGCCGCACGCGTGAGCCCGACGCGCGCAGCACGCCCGCCACTTGCTCCGAACCCATCTCCATCAGGTGCGCCTGTGGAAAAACAAATAGTTGGTGTCCCTCATACTAGTATGTGTCCTATGAGCGCTGGGTGTCGCGACAAAGTACTATATTTGAGGAAAATAGAACATAAATCAAACTCAAAGTGGCACCGATATTGGAGAAGATAAAAAACCACCGACTGACATGGTTTGGCAATGTATGCAGAAGCGAAAAGGAACAGGTGACACGAAGAGTGATGAACATGAGGGTGGAGGGATATAAAAAGAGAGGAAGAACAAAGAAGCGATGGAGAAGAACGAAGAATGTGGAGTGACGCAAGAACTATCTGTAATGAGACCAGGATGGAGACAAAAAACATTCAAAGCCAACCCCAAATGATTGCTAAGATGAATGAAGGCTAAGAAGATAATGATGAGAACAGAAATCCAACACAGAAACAACGACGTGTCTTACTCAAGCTTGGCGGTAACAGTCTGGCCTGGTTTTATTATTAATTTATTACTCACGTCTCCAATTTGTAAAATGTGGTCCCCTGATTTGAGACGTCCATCACGGTCAGCCACGCCACCCGCCAGTATTGTCTTTACAATAACGCCACTTGTCCTAGCACCAATTATACCTGAAATATATCAAACGTTATTTTATTTTATTTTATTTTTATTTAATGGAAAACTTACAGCTAAATAACATCATTATAGAGAACTGGATAGCAAAATAGCATAGCCATTATAAGTTTCCACCTATAGAACGTTAATGTAACATAATATTATTGTTATTAGAGAGAAAAGAAAAAAAATAGTCAAATGAACAAGTTGTCCTTTAGAAAGATATAGCTAAGTAGGAAGTATCTTTAGAATAAATACATGGTATACTAAGATAGTGTGTACAAAGTGAGTTTAATTACTTGAATGGAGCACAGGTTATGCTGAATGTATGCATAGAGTAAGGTTGCGAAGTAATGAATGCTGATGTTATAGTAGAAACAGATAAACAAATAAATAAACAAAAACATCTAATCTAAATTTGGTTGTGTTTTGTTACATTTTAAATTACATTGAAAATTTTAAAGATAACATCCCAAGCCTGGATGAGAAAGCAGGAGGTTTCGTGAGAAACGATCCACTCATCAGTAAAAAAACAGCTGATTAGGCTACCGGAAGCCTTGATGTCCCCTTAAAAAGGTACTGCGAGCACGGTCGCAAAGATGGCAGCCCCATCACCTGCGCATTCTTCATCATATCAGCTCATAAACGTCCCCACCGAGGGGCTCGAGTCTACCCTGAATTAGGGCGATCAAGACTTAGTCGACCACGCGGGCCCAGTGCGGGTTGGTCGACTTCACACACAACCTGCGAGTTTCTTCGCAGATGTGTGCAGGTTTCCTTACAATGTTTTCCTTCACCGTTATTCATTCTTAAACAAAATCTATTAAGAAACCTACAAAGAGTAAAAAAGACTGGACTCCCTTAACGACGACCGACATTTTGCGCGCAAACACGGCCATGGGTTGGGTGCTGGAATGTCAGAACCATGGCCTGACCCGTAGGCTTCCCGTGGCAGCCAAATGGGGAGCGAAACAACATGGAATGCAGAGAGTCTATAATGTCTCCAGAGGGAAATTCTATGTCACATAAATGGCCAAACGTTAGAGTATGCCGTACGGTATATTCATCTCATAAGTTTCTGTAGTCAGAGCGAGACAGATATAGTGACATTTTCTTACACTTAAGATTTAACGTCTTTGAATCTATTACTTGACTCCACTACTCCGTCAAGCCAGGAAAAGACTTTGCGTCTCTATAGTGATGATAATGATTTAATTGATTTAATTTGTCATCGACACGCAAAGAAGAAGAAGAGTGATGATAATATAGAAGTTATGAGATGGAATGTGTTTGGTCAAACTACATCTGACTGTGGCTCGATTCTGCTATATAGTGGGGTGGTTACGTGCAAGGGGCGGCCGGGCATGCCTACATGCCTGGCAGCGCACCGTACAGGCCGAACTGCGAGCAGCCGGGTTGCGTTGGTTGCGCGAGGGATGGCGGCGGCTCACGAATGCCCTTTGTAAAGGGCAACACAGAACTACATCAAACCTGTTCCCGTGTGAGTGGATAAAGCTGAATTCACCATTAACTTGTTGTAATCCTTAATAATATTATAAATGTGAAAATGTGTTTGTTTGTTTGTTACCTTTTCACGCTTTAACGCCTTGACCAATCTTATTGAAATTTGGCATGCAGGTAGCCTGTGTCACGAGGAAGGACATAGGCTACTTTTTATCCTGTGAAAATAGCATAGCCCGATACAGTTCCTGAGGGAACTGAAAAAATACTCTTTTTTGGTTAATTTCTTTAACATCGCAACGGAACATTGGATTGTGTGAATTTTTGCACAGAGATAGTTGAGGGGGTAGGAAATGACATGATAATAGTAAATAAGCATATCCTGACATAGTTTCCGAGGGATCTGGAGAAAATTCACGTCCACGCTCGCTTGCAGCTCGCGCACCGCGCACCCTCTAAGACAGTCATAAAAACGATGTCCACGCGGGCGAAGCCGCGGGCAAAAGCTAGTTAATAATAAAACGAAGTAAATTGTAGTAACAATAAAACTTACCAAATCCTAAGCCTGTGCCATCGTTGACCAGATTGATGATCTCAACTTGGGCCCAGTCGCCAGCCACTATGTTGTGTGATGTTGGTGTTAGGTCATCACTGCGCGAACTCTCCAGTAGGCCTCGCGACTGAAACATTTTGTTATGGTCATGAGGTGACAAGATTCTATTATCTAAAAGAAACCTAGAGACTTGTGTAGTGCCAGAGTGCCGTCGATTGTGCTAGTTGAGGGGAGATCCATTAATTACGTGAGGTATTTTTTTGAATCTGTGATATTTGATATGCAGAGGCGTATTTATAATGTCTATGTCCAGTGGGGCACTTGGCACGGGGCGACAAAAGGTGACGGGCGGCCGGAGGTAGAAAAAGTCGTAGTAGATTTTTTTTTGGGATCCGTTTGGTAAACCGAAAAATAATAAAACTAGCCAAGTGTGAGTTGGACTAGCGGTAATAGGGGTGACAAACTAATACGATAATGCAAACGGAAGGTTACAGTAAGTTGACATTTATCGTGTGGCAGTACGGAACCCTTTGTCACTTAGGGGGGGGGGGGGGGGGGGGGATCTTTTTTGTGCCCGGGGCGCCGGATTCTTAAATACGCCTCTGTTGATATGAGCAACAAATTGAAATTGGTTTTCCAAGTAATGTGGCTGTATGGTTGTTGCAGTAAACATCATCCGTGATCATGTGTAGCAGGCAGGATTAGGGATCATGCATAGTTCATAGTTCATAGTTATATATTCATAAATGTCAATATATTACATGTCAAATAAATTATACTTAACTAAAATTCAAATATCAAATTATTATAAAATAATAATGAGTAAATAAAAAACAATAAAATTATAATAAAATTATTATCACGTTATTTAAATAGATTTAGTATTTAAAAATTCTTCATAACTGTAGAACGCGTGCTCGATCAGCCAAGTGTTGAGCCTGCTTTTAAAGCAACTCAGGGAGGGAGCCGTGGTGACCTCCTCGGGAAGCCAGTTATAAACAGTTGGAGCCATGACGTGTACTAACTTGTCCGATTTAGCAAGCCGGCGGCGCGGCACAGGCAGTAGTCTACCCAAATTGCGGAGGTTACGCGAATGCACATCAATGGGTCGTTTGTACTTATCAAGGTGGCTGAAAACGTACACTGCTGTCTGCAGTATAACCATCGACGGTAAGGTAAGGATCCTAAGGTCTATAAAATATGGCCTCGCGGGAGTGTCCTGCGGCACTTGCACGGTTGCTCGCACGGCTCTCTTTTGCATGCGAAAGGCGCACTCCCAGTCTGAGGCGCGCCCCCACAGCTCTGCGCCGTATTGGAGCAGCGAGTGGACAGTGGCGAAGTAGCATGAGCGAGCCACCTTCCTAGGGACAACCCTGGTGAGCCGACGCAACGCGAAGCATGCACTTCCGAGCTTCCCACACAGTTTATCTATGTGAGATGCCCACGTCAGACCTCGGTCAAGCTCAAATCCCAAGAAGGTGGTCACTTCGACCTGTACTATTTTGGTTCCTCCCACGAGTACTGTCAATTTGTTCGGTGGTCTTCCTTCCAAGGTGGAAATGCATAAAGTGTGTCTTATTCAAATTCAGAGCGAGACCGTTGTACGAGAACCAACGGTGTAGTTGACTCGCAGCCTGGTTATTAAACATTCTTGTCATAAAATACTAAAACTGTGTCAAAAACATACTAAAAGAGCAAATAGTTGGGAACTGCATTAAATAAAGCACATCCCATATTGTTATACATACTAGTAATTGTTCACTTCACGTTATGTAATAATTTTCGAAAAACCTTTTTTTTTACGTACAAGCTTTTATTTGAAAAGAGTTTTTACGTTAAATGCATATGAAACGGTTTTAAATTTTAATAAAAGGTGAGCGCAATACAGTCTGGTTGTTTGGAAATTGTCAAATATCGTAAACAAAACATTTTATCATTAATTACATTTTATATTAATAAAATTACATTTTCGACATCGAGCATGTTCTTACGAGCATTTTATTTACTTAATAACCATTTGTAGTTCATTTAAGACTTTTGAATACCAACTGAAAATAAAAAAATATTTTTTTTTAAAAAACACTTCACGATTTGTTAAATATTTGGCCAATTCTAAACAAAGAGAATGAACCTTGATTTCACCTCCAAAGTTTATCATCAGATCAACTTTAAAATAGCAAAATGATAAAAAAAATATATAATAATGACACCTGGAAGTCGCTCTAGCAAGATTTGAAATAAAAGCTTTTAAAAAGAATGCTGAACATTGGCCATGCGGAATCAATTTTAATGTAAATTTATCAAGCTTTACAGATACAGAAATTTTCCCCAACTACTGCATACTATAAACATCTGTGCTATTGCACCCAACGCTCTTTTTACGTGACGCGACACATAAGATTTTGATTATATGGTTGTGAATAGCAATAACTTATTACTAATAAGGCAGTAATAACCTTAAATATATTTTTATTTTGACATATTATGTAGGATACCTACTTGCTTGGGTGACATGTTGGAGTCAATGGAGCCACTATCCAGCCCCAGGATACGCTCATTGTCAGAGCCGGAGCCAAACTCCAGGCTGTGTGGTGGAGACACCTGTGGAACCCGCTGCTCCTCGTCACCCTCATTTGCACCATACAAGTTTTTTGCTTGTAGTGCTAGGTCTCCTGAAAATTAATTTGTTGTACACTTTCACTGCTCACCCCAACAATATTGCTCACCGGAATATTATCTGTGTTCAAAAAGGAGTACTAGATTATATTATTCGATAGGTGGGCTTTGTAGGTATCATCTATCAGCGCAAACAAAAGGTTTTGTAAGCAATATAAAAGTCACTTTTATAAAAGTATAAAATCTGGTCAAGTGCGAGTTGGGTTGGGTACGGAACCCTGAAAACATTAACGAGTACAATCATCGACAACACCGACCGAAAGTAAATTGTATAGCCACTCTGTGCATACTTACTCACGAAGCCTTCACCGAAGCTTCACCGTCTAACATTACATAGCTGTTGGCCATACAGTATACACAAATCAACAATAAACATTATACATTCTTTGTAGCAAAGAATAAAGGGATATCAGACTTGATAAAAAAATTACAATAGGGATGACGACAGCATCAGAAATAAATTATGAACTCTTGATCACTAAATTGTCCTCCTTCTTAAACCTCGGAAAACCTTACTCGTTTTGTTTTCCATCAAGTCTTCGATTTTTAATTCAACAAAATCACAAAATAAGTACATAAATGACGCTGCAAAACTATAACGTCACGCATAGGTATTTCAAACATTTTTAGAACAAAATGTCGTTTTTGACAGATGATAAAAAGTAACTCAGATGACTAGCATTCGTCATCCCTATTAATTGGGATGTATGGAAGGTTACTAATTTAGTTTTTGCTGGAATAATTGGCCTAATTCCTAGTTAAACATAAAATTTTAATAAAATACAGCCATTATTGAGATAAAGTTACAAACAACCTGGGTTTGTATGAGAGGTACTATACACATATTTTTCCTAAAATTAACAACTACAGCGTGTAGTAAACCATATAAAGTTATAGTAACTTACAGAGTTTCATCAAAATCATTACAGCCATTTCTGAGGAAAAAAGTAATCCTAAAAATCAATTATCATCGTCATATCAGCCGAAAGACGTCCACAGCTGGATAAAGGCATTCCCTAAGATTTCCTCAACGACCAGTCCTGTGCTGCCCGCATCCAGTGGCTATCCGCATTTCTGAAACATGGAGCTATGACTGATTGGATTGAAGACATGCTCCGACAGCGGGTCGTCAAACTGGTGAGGGAGGGGACCAAAGCGACCATGGTCACAAAGGGATGAGTTAAGGAGGAGTCCTATCACCGCTACTGTGGAACCTGGTGGTAGATGACCTGATTACCACCTTAAACAGTAAGCACTTTAATACGATCGGATATGCGGACAACTTGGTCATTCTTGTATCAGGTAACTTCACCACTGTTATCTGCGACGCAACCCAGGCTGCGTTGCAAATCGTAAAATGCTGGTGCACTGAGTACGAACTATCCTGAATCCAAAGAAAACTGAACTAGTACTGTACACTAACAAACGAAACTTAGGTAACTACCTACTACCTAAACTTTTCAAAACAGAATTCCGACTATCAACGGAGGTCAAGTACTTAGGTGTCACACTTGACAGCAAGCTAAACCGAAGTAGCCATCTCAGCAAGAAAATAGACAAGGCCAACTATTGCCCTGTGGCAGTGCCGTAGAATGGTAGGTAGGAAATGGGGTCATACCCCAAAGATAATGCTATGGCTCTACACGGCGGCAATGCATACAATGGTAAGCTACGGCGCGGTAGTCTGGTGGCCAAGAACCAAGCTATCTATGGTCGTGAGTAAATTGCAATGCTTTCAAAGGATGGCATGCATGGTTGTAACGGGCTGCATGCGGACAACTCACACTGCAGCCCTCGAGACCATCTTGGACCTGCCGCCTTTGCACCTGTTTATCCAACAGGAAGCAGCTAGTGCTGAAGCCCGTCTAAAACTGCTATCCCTTTGGAGCACAAACAGGATCTAGCACACTGAGCTCCTGTACGATATCATCCCAAAGTAGTCATTGTTCGCAGCGACGATGATAGAATACTTAAACGGTACATCCTTGACAAAAAATACATGGTACAACTACGTGAAGAACCCTGGGAGGGTCAGAACCTGAAAGAACTTCAAGTTCAAAAAAGTGCCTAAGGAACTAAGAGTTACAATGGAATTGGTAAATGATGTAAAGTTTTTAGGAATCACAATTGGCACACATTTAAATTGGAAATTTTATATTGGCATTATTAATAAAAATATATCGAGCAAATGTTAGGCTTCATCAATATTAAGCAATGTTACTTCAATACATGTTTGTAGAAATGCCTATTATGGATATGATTACCCACTTTTAACATAAGGTATCATGTATTGGGGCAACTCTAATATTCAGTCCACTTTCATTCTACAAAAAAAGATGTCTTACAAAATGATTAGCACTGAATCCCTGAGACCTGTATTCAAAGAAAGGAAATTTAATTTAATTTCTCTTGCTCAATCGTTGCTCTTGCCGGTGCTTGATTACGCTGATGTATGCTACCCTGACCTTACCGTAGAGCTTAAAAACAAACTTGATCGTTTGCAAAATCTTTGCATTCGCTTTGTTTTCGGTCTTCGTAAATTTGACCATGTTTCCTATTTTCGTGCCCAACTTAAATGGCTACCTATTCCCCGTCGGCGGGATTCACACATCTTGTCTCTCCTCTATAATATCCTTTTTAATCCTGTCACTCCTTCTTACCTCAAAAATTGCTTTGTCTTTCGTTCATCTACCCTAAACCGCACCTTGCGAACATCCAGCACCCTGATCCTCGATAACTCCATCCACTCTTCCTCTGTCTATTCCAACTCTTTCACAGTTCAAGCAATCCGGCTGTGGAATTCGCTGCCTGAGTCTATCAGGCGTGCTCCAACGCTACAATCTTTTAAAAGGCTTGTGAAAGCTCACTACTTAACTTAATAATATTATTGTTCTCTGCTTCTAAATCCTTTTTTTTCCATCTTCCTTACTATCTCATTTTCCTTTCTTTACCATAGATAGATAAAATATTTAATTTATTTATGTTTTTGTTTGTTTATGTATATATTTATTATTTTATATATTATAATTATAATATTTAAGTATTTTATTTATTTAATATTTTATATAACTGTTTATTTGCAACTGTTTATTTTTCTGTTTTTAATTATTGCACCCCCCCTAACTTATTCTATCGCTGTTTCCCTACCCAAAGGTTGCCTGGAAGAAATTGCTACCTAGCAATAAGGCCGCCTATTGTATAGGCTCTCCTCTTTATCATTGATTTCTTTTTTTATGTTGTGATGCAATAAAGAATTTTGTATTGTATTGTATTGTATTTAACCTTGACTTTTATAATATATAGGTACTTAAAACTGTGTGATTTTATAAAAAGTCATAGAGAATATTAAAAAAAAATTGTCGCATAAGTAGATAATTTTAAATGATTAAGTAATGAAAGTTATTACAATTTAACTATTATTGTATGCCCGAAATGGGTAAACTGTAGAAACAATTTGTAACAACCCTTTGTACTCAGTTTTGGACACTTAATTTTACCTTATCTATTTACTGATGGCTCCAAAACAGGCTCTGGTCCGCATCTTGTCTGACAGCAGAGCTGTACTACAGGCCCTGCAGAGCAGCATGATTACATTGGGGCTTATATCGGTATATAACCACGGCGGCATAACTCTGGAATGGATTAAAGGGCACAGCAACTCACGCGGCAATGATGCGGTGGTCGAGCTTGCCAGGAGAGGGTCAGAACTTATGGCTAACACCCCTCCCATCTGGCTGGCTACGGTCCACCCTGAGGTAACGCACAAGAAAGGAACACATTTGTACTGGTCCGGTTCGGAAACCTGCAGGCAAGCAAGTTTGGCCCTGCCGGCAACTAATCCTGGCCTATCCATGAGGCTCCCGAGACTTCGGGGAGCTGAGCTCCGCAAGGTAACAGCCGCTATTACTGGACATGGCGATTTTAATAAACACCTATTGCTCTAGTTATCACCGACAACCCTCTATGCAGAGCATGTATGGAGGCTGAGGAGACTGCTGCCCACATCCTATTGGATTGCAAGGAGCTAGCACAGTACAGGGTTGTGCACCTCGGTAACCCGAGGTCACTCCAGGAAGTCGTCGGCAACCTATGGGGGCTACTGGACTTCTTGGAGGAGCTGGGCTAGCAGTGAAGCCGGCCAACTCACTCAAAATGGGCGCAGTAGTCGTCTAGTTGCGGAAACCAGCCCGCCCCTAACTTCAACCCATTCCTGAGAAAAAGGGTTTTGACAAACAGACAACAAAGTGACCCTAGGTGCAGTTTTAGGTTCAGTTTTTTCCTTTTGAGGTATCTGGTCAAACTTCTGGTGTAGAGGAATGAGTGTGGGTGTTTATATCTTATGAAACAAGTACGGTACACAGGTCTCCAAGCATAGATCCTTGTTTGAGGTGAGATGACCATGACCAATACCGCATAATTGAAAACGCTAAACACTTTAAAAAACTGACTTCCATCGCAACATCTTAATACAATTTTGCATTATTATTTTTGGCTTTAGTTAATTTTTTAATAAAGTACCGCACCAACTGATTTTGATATAATTTATATGGGATCGACTCCAGAGCATAACTTATTGAATAAAAGTCATGAAAATCGGTACACAATCTGCGAAGATATCGCATAACAAGCATACAAAAAAAAGAAGAACATACAGTCGAATTGAGAACCCTCCATTTTTGAAGTTGGTCTGTATCCACTGATTAGGTGCATAATGGCTGGCCCTATCCGGATTTCAATGTTTTTTAACACTAAAAGTAATTCTTATGTATAGAAAATAATATAATTTTCCATGACATACTATTCAATTAAGGGATGTAGCTTATGTATAGAACAATAAATGAGTTTTTTACAGTATTATGAGAAAATTAAGAAAGTGGATTGAAGCACTCTTGCATCTATACCCCTGAAGTGTGAATTGGCCTGTTATCCTTTAAAAAATTATCATGATGATAACAATTGTACCTGCTGGTGTGATGTCAAAGTCACTAGGCAAGATGGATGGGTGGTGTGCCACTTGAGTAGCAAGCATTCCCACAGAATCGTGCAGTGTCACTATGCTCCTCAGTATCGGGCTCTCCAGCAAGTTGATCAGCATATTCAAGTCATCATTGGTAGATGCCTAAAACAGTAACAAATCCATGATGAAAAAATAGAAGTTATAATTTTAAGTAGGTACATATACAAAGCATGTATCGCCTTCGGATATATTCCAAAAATCTGGAGACGTGTGAAGGTTATCTACTTGCCAACATCAGGATAAGATAGCTATGATAAACCGAGGTCCTACAGACCCATAAGACCTTTTTCCAGAGCCTTCAGCAGGATTGATAATCCGGCTGAAGGCTCTGGAAAAACTGGTCGACAAATATATATTTAAAGGACAAAAAAACCACTTTTGGACTACAATGTGCATATCAGTCTGGCAAATCGACTGAAACAGTACTTCATCTTGTAGTATCACGTGCTGAAAGAGCATTAGAGAACTAGGAAGTATGTGCTGCTGCCTTCCTCATTCTATGGAAGGAGCCTTTGATCACACTACGTTCGAGGCAAGCTATCTCCCATGGTATGAATCTCAATGACTCGCACACATGCTAGACTCCTTGGTCCGTGTTTCAAGACGGGTCCTACGAGTTGTCGAAACTGAATCATCGCAGACTGAGACGCGCACAGTCCGAGACTGCACGGCGGCGACAACAGGCCGGCAGCGCCCTAGTCCGCACACGGACAGGACTCTGACTACGTCCAACGCTTGCGTCGGGCCGGACGCGCGGTAACGCGTGCGCGTTTCAATTTCAATGCCGTCCGTACGCCAGTCGGCTACCACCGGCCACCGAGGCTACAGATGGGCTCCCGCGCGGCGCTTAGACCGACCTCGAACGGGTCGCGACTTACTAAGAGAGCATCTATGAAAAAATGCTGCTAAATCTAAAGCGGCTTCAAATAGGCATTCAAATAGAGGCGGCCAAGGCCCTACACAGGTTATCATTAAACGGCATGTGGAACTTTGACATGCCCAAAACCAGACATACCAATCTACCATTAGACACAGGCACAGTATAGATATTAGTACTAACGACACAGGTATGGAAAGGCAGCAAAAAAAAGGGATGTGACAAAATACAGACTGGGCACATATTCAAAAAAAGAATATAAAATCTATGTTCCGACAAGGGAAGAATGGAGTAGAGGACCTAAACAACAAGGACCAAACACTCTTACACAGAGGATCGAAAATGGAGTCTGGTGCTGGAGCAGGCTTCTATACTTAGGATTACTCGGTTAGTATCTGTCTGGGGCAATATGCAATAGTCTTCCAGGTGGAGACCTATGCTATTATTGCAAGTGTACAAGAGATTATAGACAAGGAAGTTAAAGACAAAACCATCTATGTTCTCAGCGATAGCCAAACTGTTCTTAAAGCTCTTGACTCCTTCAAGGTTGACACTGTGTAAAGGTCCTCAACAAGGCGAGCCGACACAACAAACTGCAACTGGTCTGGGTCCCTGGACACGTAGGAGTGGAAGGCAATGAAGAATCAGACAAACTTGCTAGAAAAGGATCACAGAAACAATGTGTGGTCCAGAACTGAGGATAGAGCTACCAAGGCTACATTTGGAATAACAGCAGGACGTGCATCAGGGCAGTATTTAACAGGAGCGTTGGCAGACCACTTTGCCACAAACGTACACCTGGAAAAAATCGGTCTGATGAATGACCTGACTTGCAGGGCCTGTGGTGAAGATACAGAATCAATGGAACACTTACTGCGTTACTGCGATGTCCTGGCTAGCAAGCGTATGTACCTAGGTAATGGCTACCCAGAACCGGAGGACTACAAGCACCTTCTAATCAGCGGCATTGCTGCATTGATGCAGCACATCTTCGAGTAGGTTGGGGTGCAAAGGTTACAGGGGTAGACACAAAAGATCCCATTTGGTCAAGGTGTCGCTGCAACTGCAGCCCCCACTTAATAAGATAGTATTACATCAGTGTCAACAACATTGATGTGTTCCGGCTTAAAGATAAGATATACAGTTCTCCATTGCGTTGGGGAATCTTGGTAAGCCCGCTTCCATATTAGGTATCATCGTCACTTACCAACGGTGAGATGATGCCAAGGGCTTACCAATGGCAAAATAAAAAAAACAAAAAAATTAAGGAGTGACGGGAACTTGCCTTTAATTTCGGATCATCGCTTTGATCGACAGCTGTTTTAACACTTTCTAATTGCTGTAAAGCATTAGAAATATTCACTCCCAAATGCATGTTAATTAGATTCAAATTACACAATACGAGTACTTTTTCCCGAAACACGATTCACGACCGAAAGTGGCGAACGGTGATGGTTTTTGTACCTATCATGAGTATCAAAGTATCATGACGTATGATCATAAAATCTGGAATAAATAGGTAGGCACCACCACACTGACTGTGATTTGTGGAGTAATAGTGTTCCGTGGCTGTGATGAAGAAATAAATAATGCTGGAAGGAAGGAAACTTTAGTTTTGATTTGTTCGCTTTCAAAGCGAATATAATACACTATGTTCGCTTTTTTTTTTTTACTTCGCCCTTTTAGGGCAGGCTAAGGCTCATTGGCCATACCGCCTGGTCTTCAGTATATGTTATTCAGCAGTATTTAATTTGTAGAATTCACGTCTTCAGTAATTTTTTGTATATTTTTCAGTTTATGTAGTAATTTTCTCCTTTTCAGTTTTATAGGTCACTGTTCTTCACGTTCACATCATGTCATTGTCTATATACTAAACTAACCTACATACTCTAGCAAAATGATAGCACTTTTGCTAAAGCTTGCTCGGACTTCTTGTGGGAACTCGAAACACAGTATACACACTTTTATTTCATTATCCTACACAAGAAACACATAAATGATACTTCGCTGATAAATACACTATCAATATTACACATCGAAAACCACTAAATGTAATTTTTCGGATAATAAAAGAAAAATGACAAACTGAACGCTACAAATTCCCGCCAAAAAGTCACACTATGTTCGCTTTGAAGTTGGTTGGTTTTTTTTTTCTTTTTTTTTCTCCGGCTATCAAAAGCGCGGAGAAGGCAAAGGTGACTAAGACCATACAGCCAGGTCTGACGTATTTAAATTTCTTTTAGTTTTTGATTTGTAATGCTAGTGCCGGTGCATTACAAATCTTCTCTGAAGTTCTTGACAGCATTTGCAGCAGCTACATTCTGAGGTGGAACACCCAGTTGCTGTAGGGCGTCTATAAAACTGCACCCAGAACAAGTTGGGTTCTCACGTCCTCCTTCGTTTTATTTTCTTGTTCTCCACATTGCTCACGTGCACTAGACGATTTTCTCCAAAATGCACCACTTCTTGAACAAAATCCTAGCAGAAAACAATGAAAAAACAACAAAATAAAACTACGAATGCGTTTACCACAATCCCGCCAAAAAACCCCTGGGTTGGTTGGTTGGTTGAATGTTTTTTTTTATTGCCCTTTTCAGGGCAGGCTACGCATCCTTGGCCATACTGCCTTGTCTTCAGTATATATTTTTTTCATTTATTAGTTTACTTCTTCAGTAATTTTTCTTTTACAGTTTTCAGTATTTTTCAGTATCATTGTATTTTTTTTCACTGGCACTATTTATCTAATTTAACCTACATACGGGCGGGATTTGTGGTGGACGCATTCGTAGTTTTTTCATTGTTTTCTGCTGGGATTTTATTCAAGGAGTGGTGCATTTTGGAGAAAATCGTCTAGTGCACGTGAGCAATGTGGAGAACAAGAAAATAAAACGAAGGAGGACGTGAGAACCCAACTTGCTCTGGGTGCAGTTTTATAGACGCCCAACAGCAACTGGGTGTTCCACCTCAGAATGCAGCTGCTGCAAATGCTGTCAAGAACTTCAGAGAAGATTTGTAATGCACCGGCACTAGCATTACAAATCCAAAAACAAATGAAGAAAGTGAAAATTATTTACGAATCCGGCTGAAGGACTAGTTTCCATGGCCAAGAAAAATTCACAACAACAATTAACCTACATACTCCAGCAAAATGATAGCACTTTTTGTGGGAACTCGAAACGCAGCATACACACACACACTTTTATTTCATGAATTATGATCCTACACGATAAACACATAAACATAAATGGTGCTTTGCTGATTAATACTATCAATATTGTACATAAAAAATAACGAAATGTATTTTTCGGATGATAAAAGAAAAATGACAAACTGAACCAATCTGCGTGACGAGGGGTGAGGTCGACTTTAGAGAGCGGCAGGGAGTGTCCATCATACTGTACGTTAGTACTAATATAAATACTTTGGCCTAGAGCTACCCGGCTAGGTGGAGTTCGCAGCCTGAACTACGGGTCCGGCTGGTTGGATCAGGGTACTACAGGGTCGGGGGTAGCCCACCGCTTGCTTGTAGTCGGATCTATCGCCTTCGGCAGGCTTGTCGGAGTTGTCGGTCCCCCGGCTAGGTCAAGGACTCGTAGTGGTATGTGGTTAGTTGCAGGGGTTGGTCTGTTGCCTGGCAAGCACGTGGCATCCAGGCATCCTCCCCCGCGCGCAAGTAGTGTTGTCGTGGCCGGCACGTGGGCTCTAGGCGAAACAACGCGGGTGAACGCAGGCATAGTAAAAATAAGAACAATAAGTTATCTTCATACAATGGTATATCACGTGGTTTGTATGTGTGCGCGTCAGTAGGCACGCCACTACAAAATAAAAACGATTTAAAACTACTGCAACTGAGACCGGCCGCGTCAATGGAGTACTGATGCTTGTAGTAGTGTATGGGAGTGTTTTGAACTGTAGAATGCCCGTCTCCGCCGAAAAGAGGAGTTAAATTTTAGTATTTACGTATATACGAGTATGTATGTGCTACCTATGTAATTATGTATGTGTGTGTGAATGCATGAGTGCACGTGTACACATGCGTGAATATCGTGCACATGTGTGCACATGTGTACACATGTGTCTACTTCTGTGCACATGTTAGTACATGTGTGTGAAAATACGACGAGCTTGTTTTGCACTATGTCGCCTTAGCTCCACGCTCCCGAAGGACGTAGTTCGTTCGTGCTACTTTTCCACGGTTCAATCGTTGTTGCAGTACGGCATAGAGTTCTGGGGTCGTGCTGCCGGCTGGGAAAGCGTCTTCAGACTCCAAAAACGTGCAGTAAGGACGATTTCCCGTGTGCCTCGAGACGAACCCGCTAAGAAACATTTTACGTCCCTCAATATTTTGACACTACCGTGCCTGCTAATTTTCCAAGTCGCCGTATTTGCGAGGAAAAACTTAGTGGAGTATAAGAAACGTATGGATTGTGAGTTGCACAATCTGCGTCACGGCAAGAGGCTGCGCCCAATTGCCCATTCACTGACAATATCTGCCAGACTTGTGCATATTATGGAGCCGGAAGTCTATAGCCGTCTCCCAAAGGGTGTCACCGATGCTCCTAGCCTGCCAAGTTTTAACACAAATTATTGTCAAAGGCATTAATGATTTTTATGTATAACTTTTCGTGTCATATTGTTTTCATGTTCTAATAACATAATCTGGTTTATTTCGTGGGTAGAATTTTGACGTTATTAACTATTGATTGGTTATTTCTTGATTTTTCACAAATGACATTGTTATTATTATTTTATGACCATCAGAATCAGTGTAGTTTGCACCTATTTTGAATAAATACCTTGGACCTACATTTGCGTGTGTTCTTGTGTGTACATGTGTGTATATGTAGGTATGTATATACTAGCCGTTTCCCGCGGCTTAGACCGCGCAGGTCCCGGTAAAAAAAATCTATACCTATTCTCAGACCTACCGAATATACATACAAAATTTCATGGAAATCGGTCCAGCCGTTTCCAAGGAGTATGGCAAATGACACTGTGACACGAGAATTTTATAAATGTACTTTGAAAATATTTCGCAAACGTTTTAGATGTAAGGTTTTGATATTCGCAGCGAACATTCTAGAATTTTATTCACAACTACTCTAAAAATATTTTACTTAGTAGCTGTAAAAGCAGGGTCGAAAAATATATCCATATGTATTTTGTATTAAATATTACTAAGAATCCACTTACATACATAACTAAAAGTAATTGGCACAGCCCTGCGTATCTGCGCAACAGTAGGCTATGAACTCTGCCACGGGCCGGAAGATGACTTACCATTCTTTCCTTTTACTATGACGCGAGGTACGTGAGTTGTACGTTAAGCGGAACTGCTGGTTTGTTTACTGGCGGGGAAGCATCTCTGGCACTTGCCTGGACAGCAAGTAGAGCTACGCTAGTACTGCTCCGGCCGATCCAGCCGCGTAGGAGTAAGTCTGAACAGGTGAGATAAGAGCCGGGAAGTGAGCGCGCCAATAGCTCCGGTATCACCCTGGAGATGTGGGAGCCAGCTTCTCTGGCGTCCCGAGCGGGGATCGAGCCGCCACTAGCGAAAGCCGCGGGAGGTGAGCGTGCCTACAGCTCCGGGACCTACCTGGAGAGTAGGTAGTGGTTCTCTTCCATGAGGCACTCACCTTGCAGAGTACCAGGACAAGCGTCTTGGCGGCAATACCTACCGCAGTTGGTCCTTGCCCTCGCCTCACGGCAGGAATAGCGACCCTGACTACACTATATGATCTGGCTGTCGGCGAGTGTGATAAACCTGGTAGTTTAGCGCATCTGGTAGATATATACGAGAGGGTATATTTATATAGGTACTTAGACATAAGCATTTTAAAGAACTAGGAAATGACTAGACCTAAATTAATTAAAATAGTAACAACAACGGGTGACATTAATTATATAATTAAAACAGTAACAACGGTTGTTATTTTATGTACGTATACCAACACTAACGTCCGTGCCAAAGGTAATATAAGTCACTACGTTTAGTCCGTGCGGTTTCGACGCTCTACTACTGTATACGTTTATCTGTGTACGGTATTATATTTCTACCTACATAAAATTTTCTCAATCTACCTACATTATAGTATCGTCAAATGAAATTTTACCCTTGTGGATAGCGATTTCTATACTCCATGCTTGTGGAGTAATAGTCTAGTTAATACAAAGTACTCTGTGGTAATAGTGTTCTGTGAATACGACCACATCAATTCTTGATTTTGTGACGGTCACTTGATTTTGATCACTCTTTTCCTGACGTAGTCGGTTTTTTTTTCAATAGAGAAGATATACCTACTAATTTATTTCATTTCAATGCCAAATAAAAAAAGTGAAATCTTGAGAATTGTGTAAGTAATGCAAAAAGACATTTGCAATATTTTGTGTTTATGTGAAAGCCTTATTGTGAAATCCGCCGTTTTGCAAAACAGCGCGCTGATTATCACCGGATTGCAAAACGGCAGCGTTTTGTAATGCGGCAGCATCACGTTCAGTCGGATTGCAATTCGGCTGAAATAAAGTACGCCGCATTGTATGAGGCGCTGGTTTCCAAATCTGCCGTTTTTAACCGACTTCAAAAAAAGGAGGAGGTTTCTCAATTCGACCGTATATAAATAATATGTTTTTATGTGTGTTCGCGGATAACTTCGTCGTTTCCGATTTTGATATATATATATATATATATAAGTATATAAATCGAAGGGAACTATAGTGCGTTTGAAGTCGGTTTTTTTTTGTTTAAAAGTATACAAAATGCTTCTGTTTTGTAAACAGGCGGATTCTACATAACGGCTGCGTATACACATGCCTACCTAATTACCTATACATTAAGTGATATATCAAATTAAATGTTATGTGTGTGATTGCAGTGACAAATAAACGTGTTCTAGAAGACAAAAATCTATCTACCTACCTAAAAAATGACTTATCAATATGAAAACGTTGTAATTGATTTGATTGAAAATTCTAACATATTACCGGCCCATTTTAATATGAGTATGGAAGATATTATTGATTTGACTGAAGATTCTTACATATTACTGGGCGTTCGCAATATTAATTCGGAAGATGTAATAGAATTAGACGACTCTATAGTTAATGTTAACCACAGACCTACTTCAAAAAATGGGTCAGCGAAGATTAAGAAGCATCCAACTACAAAAAAAACGGCAAGTATTTTTACTAGATCCAGTTACTTACTTATTATAACCTATACAGGAGTAACAAAATTGGTGTATAGGTCCCGTTACTGGGGCTTCTAATCATCATACTGAACAAATTTTGTTCTATGACTTAGCTGAAATAGCAAAAAAAAATTTACTCTTCATACAAATTGATCAGCTGATCGACCTATTTTGTGCATTTTTGTATGGAGGGTCCAATTTTTTGTTGAGAATTAACCATTGGGGTTGCTTGGGGAAAACTGTTCAGTATGATGCGTAGAAACCCAGTTATCAGGTCCGCCACCATTTTTTTTTAGCGAAATCCAGCTTTTTATACTAAGTATCAAAGTACAACCCAATATCTAAGTATAATGAGCCAACAATTAAATTAGGACTAGGCTGGACAACATAATTTTCTTTCTCAATTTTTTCAGAAACTGCAATCACCTGCCAATGTTGAAACGCCTAAAGAAACAAAAAGGGAATCTGACGGCATAGGAAATTGCGCCGTATGCTGGGACAAGTTGGGGACGAATCCCATGGCCTCCACGAAATGCGGCCATGTCTATTGCATGAAGTGTTTAGAACAATGTCTCAAGCGAGAAAGAAGGTGTCCTACATGTCGGTGTGTTTTGAAAGGGAGTTCAGCATATCATCCGATATATTTATCACACTAATAATCTGAGGGTTCCTTTGATCTATATTATATACTTACGTTACTTATGAGTTGAACTTATGGATGATGAACTTGTTGATTTTGTTAAAAATCATTATAACATTTATATGTAACTTAATAAGATTTTTTAAATTATTTAGCAAAAAAAAATATAAATAAAACATTGCTTGACCTCTTTGTCTGTATTATAATATGTATATTACGAAAACCAAGCACTTAACCTACAACGTACATGATATAAATCTAGTACATAGTACGGTCAGCTTCCTATACAAAAGTAGATGCCAACCTTGAACTTCATGATTAAGCAATGCCACTCAGGACTTAGGCACAAAGTAGGTAGGTATAGAGAGGCTGCTTGCTCCCATGTATGTACCGGACTCTGTACTGCTTGCGGTAGCGCCAGGGCAGTCAATTAAGCACAAAGTCGGTAGTTAATTTGAAAAAAAAAAAAAACAGCCAGCCATACAGCGGTCGCATGTGATGTGTAACATCTGACATAGGTAAAAAACCTACCAGCCTCTGGCCTCGCATTAGGCGGCATAGCTATGTGTCCTTAGCCTGCGTGACTGAAAAAAGGCGACATGGCCATGTTTTCTTAGCCTTCGTGACTGACAAAAACGCATTCCTGTTACACACTTCCGTCCCTTTTCGCGAAATCACTCCCACAAATTGAAAGAAAGCGAGAGGAAAGATGTGTAGCATCAAAAATTGACGAGAAAGTACATATAGTGCGGGCTGCCGTACAGTTGACAGCTCTATTACAAAAACTTAGTCCGTTTTCTATTGGGAAACAGTATGACATTTTGGGGTAAAGCAATGCCATTTGGTACGAATGTTATACACGTCCATCTAAGCCTTAAACGCCCGTTAGCCAGTTTTAACTCCGCGACAGGTGGGGGGGAGGGGGATCAAAGTACAGAGGTCCCGGCGCTCATAAAAAATTGGCGGATTAGTTTGGACCTTTCAGTCAAGTTTGGTGTCGTTATCAGGTAACTAGATGATGCCCAATTCATTCTCCATACCAGTTTTTTAGGGTTCCGTAGCAAAATATGACGCAATCCTTTAATAAACTTTTAGTAGTGACACAATGCAAACAAACCCGTACCTATAGTTTTATATTTATGTATCAAACTTGGTTTATAAAAAATACTGTCCGAAAGCACATTTAATGCAGATTATAATAAAATAACAGTAAATACAAATTTGTCTATTTTCAATGTAAAATAAAATATTGAAAGTACTGCGACGTTCGTCAGCGCAAGCGTAGGGGACGGCAAAAAGACCATGAAGATCCACTTAATATTACACTAGCTGCGCCCCGCGGTTTTACCCACGCCACAGTTGAGAAGTCGCCTATGTGTTAATCCAGGATGTCGGTCAACTACCTCTATACCAAATTTTATCAAAATTGATCAAGTCACTTAAGCGTGAAGAAGTAACAAACACACACATTCACAAACTTTGGCCTTTGTAATATCAGTGTGATTTTTAATCATTTTCTATTTATGAACGAAGTCAGGTAACATTGTTAAAAATAAAGACAATAATAGAACTTTTATGAACGTTTTATTTACAACCACATCCACAATTATATAAACTCAGTACAGTTGAGCTGACGTTTGAAACAATTGCACCTGGAACTGCAAGATTTCACCCACCGACAACATATTAATTCTAAGTATGCTTGAGCAGCCATAGGACTTCGGGTCCACAGTGGCACCCAAACTTCTTTCTGTCAACCCCATTCAGATAGACAAGGAATATTTTGCGTTTTCTTCAGGCACTGCCCCCAAACATGAACAGCCTGTAAAACTAAGGTAAGGTAAGTATGATGTATTGAAGAAAGACGCAGATTGGTATTGCAGTCCTCTGAACACGCTTCTCAGTATCAGCAACTAAACAGGCAGTTCTCTAAGTCCCTGACTCGCGCTTTGCGCCAGTATAATACAAATTGTATTAAGAGGCGATTGAGAACAACATTCATAACATCTCCCTCCTCAAATCTAAAAACCTCGAGGATCTTTTCGTTGAGTCTTCTGTTCGCTGATGATGCGGCATTTACTGCGAGTACATCCATCGAGCTTCAGTGTATTTATTATAAACAAAATCGCCCACGCTAGTGCTCTGTTCTCTATGTCCAAAAACACCGTAGTGCTCGTTCTAGGATGTGAGATCCCGCCAGCTATATTGCTGGATGACACATCTTTGCTACCTTGGTTCGACCGTATCGAACAACCTTTCGCTCGATGCCATTCCTATCGTCAAAGCGGCGACTACGTTCGGGAAGCTACGTACAAGAGTTTGGGACATTAAACACCTGACGGTGAATACCAAGATGGGGTGTTTATCAAGCTTGCGTACTCATTATACTCGTGTACAGTGCTAAAACCTGGACGTCGTACGCAAAACAGGAACGCCGGCTCAACAGTTTCCACATGCGCTGCTTACGAAACATCCTAGGCATGGGAAGACATAGTAACAAACGAGAGTTCTGGGGATTGCGCAACTGCCCAGCCTCACAGCCATGCTGAAACAGCGACGCTTACGATGTTTGGGGCATGTGCATCGAATGGAGTCAACACGATTGCCTCGACGCGTTATGTTGAGTGCAGTTGCGCACGCCAAAAGAAAGGTTGGGAGGCCACTGTTGCGCTTCAAAGACTGTGCCAGACGTGACATGTCAGCCTTTAAAATCAACTTCCAGGGCTGATAAAAACTCGCGGAGGATAAAGACGGGTGGCGCAAGTGTGTGGGTAATGGTCCCAAGTTGTGTGATGAGGCCGGGTTTAACTACTATCCGAACGAAGGCACAGGAAACATCAAGCTGTCTTTAATCCATCTAACGGGAACTTCCCCAGTCAGTCCTGCGGTAGCCTGGGCCGGTCTCGCATCGGATTGTACAGTCACCAAAAACATTGTATCCGAGTCACTGACTAAATCGTCTGTTACAGACGCATAAGGCCACTGATGATGAGAACAACAAAGGCTCAAAAGTGTTTGCGAGAGATCTGTCTGTTGGACAAAGCCAACTGACCAAGCTGAAGACAGGATGGCAGGATCATATCGTCTAAGATTGAGTTGCTGGAAGAAGTTGAGAAGTTCTACGGACAATCGTACACGACCACATGTCTGCCTGTCAGCGATCTGGCAAAGACCCAAGAACCAGACTAACCCGACACTATACCGAAGATATCCCGGACTTAAGCCTGTACGAGATTAGGATGGCTCTCAAACGGCTCAAGAACAATAAAGTATCAGACGATGATGAAATTACGACTGAACTTCTGAAAGCAGGTGGAACACCGTTACTTAAAGCTCTTCAGAAGGTATTTAATTCCGATATACTCGAAGGACAAACGCCTAAGGCATGGCACAGAATTATGGTCTTGCTTTTCTTCAAAAATGCTTAAAAACTATGCTTATCGTTCGTGGACTATGAGAAAGTCTTTGATTTGGTTGATGCATCTGCAGTGCCCTTACAGGGTGCGTGTACAAACTACAATTTTTATTGTTTTTGTTCCATCTTTATGTTAAGTACATGTAAGCAGAAATAAATGAATATGAATATGAAACTTGGGCTGTGTTACAGTCTCTCCAGAGGTGCCAAAATATTGGCTATCAATATATCGAGGTACTGAAGTGCTTGTATGAAAACTGCACCATGTCAGTTCGTATCCAGGACCAAAACTCGGAACCTATTCGGCTGCAGCGAGGGTTGAGACAGGGAGACTTCATATCTCCGAAATTGGTCACCGCCGCCCTGGTAGATGTTTTTAAGCTTTTGGATTAGGATGGACTCGGCATCAATATCAACGGCAAGTACATCAACCACCTTCGATTCGGTGAAGGTATCGTAGTCATAGCTGAGTCTATGGACGACTTAGGCACAAAGCTGGATAGCCTCAGTAGAGCCTCTCAACAAGTAGGTCTTAGATTGCACATGGACAAGACGAAAATTATGTCAAACGTCCGTGTCGCACCTACTCCTCTGAAGGTTGGAGAGTAACTAGTATCTCATCTATGGTTGGAGGCTCTACACTCGAAGTTGTTGCCGAATATGTGTACCTGTGACAAACAGTCCAGTTAGGTAGATCCAACTTCAAGAAAGAGATCAATCGTCGAATCCAAAACGGCTGGGCAGCGTTCGGGAATCTTCGTAATATCTTCACGTCCCTAATACCACAGCGTCTTAAGACCAAGGTCTGCCACCAGTGTGTGTTGCCAGTGATAACATAAAACTAAGACATGATCGCTTACTATGGGCTTCATAAGAAGGCTCAAGGTCACCCAAAGGGCAATGGAGCGTCTCTGTGTTACTGCGAATGGCGAAAGTAAGTCATGTGCCCCGCCAAGCGACGCCCGCAAAAATCAAGTAGGTACATGCATTAATTATTTTATTTGACATTAAAAATAGTTAAATGTGTATTTCATGTTTTTTTTATAATTCGCATTAAATGGGCTTTCGGCCATTTTTTTATAAGCCAAGTTTGATACAAAAATATAAAACTATACGGGTTTGTTTGCATTGTGTCACTACTAAAAGTTTATTATTTTAAGGAGTGCGTCATACTTTGCTAAGGAACCCTAAAAACCTGGTATGGAGAATGAATTGGTCTTTATCTAGTTACCTGATAACGACACCAAACTTGACTGAAAGGTCCAAACTAATCCGCCATAAAAAAAAATCTGAGCGTCGGGAGCTCTGTACTTTGATCCCCTCCCCCCCCCCCCCCCCCCACCTGCCGCGGAGTTCAAACTAGCTACCGGGCGTTTTGGGCTCAGGTAGACGTGAATAATACCCGTACCGAATGGCATTGCTTTACTTAAAATTGTACACTTCTCCATACAAGCATTCCTAATAGAAAACGGACTACCCATCGACATGAATTTTACATTTTACTCCTAATGGCCTACCTGCAAAATTGAATAAACAACGGCGTGGGGCGAAGTGGGGAATGAAGGGAAGACCGCAGGGGGTGTGTCTGGGCCCTACATCTGGAAAATAACCTTAGGGTCTACTGAGCCTGACGACTGAGTGACGTATTGCTTAATCATGAACTCCAAGGTCCCGGACTATAGGTAATTATAAAAACTATACGCAAACCTTCTCAAACGCTCATTACACACGTTTTTATTTGAATTACGTACCTAGTTATGGACTGTTATTTTTAAATGAATTATTTTTCATTAAAAAAGCCATCCCATGTACTCTAAAGTGTTTCTCCAAATCATCAAGGCAGTCAAACTGCTCTCTGCAGATGTTGCATTGATTTTCATTTAGCGGTTTATTGTTAACAGACTCACACTGATACTTCAAAAGAGCATTTTCATTGTAGCATTGCTTAGAATTAATGTAGCTTTGTGCATCTGATATGCCATGCTCCAATAACAAATGCTTAGAGAATGACGGCTTAACCACAAAAGACTGGCCGCATTCCATGCACTGATAAGCCATGTATGGATCTCGGTGTTGCACCATGTGCTGCTCCAGGTGCTGTTTACTCTCGCACACGTAGTTACACTTCGAGCAGTGGAAACCCAGCACGTGCATGTCTGCGTCACCTTTATCAGCTGACCATGCACAATCGCGCTGATCAAAAATCCTTAGCGTTCGTAAACTTCGTTTCTTTTTTGATTTCCTTTTACGTTCATTTACGTGTTTCTTGTTAGTTGAAGTTCTTATATTTTTGAGTTGTGTTTTATCCAGTCTTGTCAGAAGCACTTTAATATTTATGCAACGGTGAACTGGATGGTGCTCAGCATAATGATTGGCGATATCATCCCATTTTTCTGATATTTGTTGTTTACACAAATGACATGTTATAAGTTTTTCATTTTGTTTGTCTATCGACTGATTGGCTCCTTTAGATGTACACTTGTACGGACACTCAGTCGGCAGCATCTTTATTTGATTATATTTGCACTTGTATGTAAAACTTCTTTTACATTGATCGCATCTCTTCACGACGCGGTATATTCTTTTCATCTTGGAGTCGGGAGCTGGAATCACGAAGCATCTAGGAAAACTATGTTGATCTATATGGTGATCAATCAAAAAGGTTACATCTTTGAAAATAGTACCACAAGACCAGCATGGATACATATTAGAGCCATTTACATGGGTTTTCATATGATTTTCAATTTGGTTCAACAGAACTAGCCGCCCAGGGCACATCTCGCATTGAAAGAATATTGAAGCTTTGCTTTCAGATTCACAGTTATGAGACTTCAAGTGGTTAACCATGATCGGTTTATTGAAACAAGCCACAAAGCAATATGGGCATTTGTAAACCTTTTTAAGGTGATTGTTCTTCAAGTGATCTTTAAACTCGTTAGGATGTAGAAGGTGGCATTCCTCTATGTGACATTTTACTCTAGCAGTGGCTCTCATCATCTTAAAACCTTCACAATCATGATTATATGGATAAAAAACACTTTTGTTTGGTAGGTTGACCCCACATTCAGGACAATAATACGGAGGACATTTTAAATGGATCCGCAAATGCGCTTTCATTGCGCAATTTGTGGGCAAAGCCACCATACATACGGGGCACGAGTGATGAGTTGTAGAATACTGCATGTAATGTTTGGCCCTGTCTCGGTACACGATGCCAGTATCAGTAATGTCTTCCTTGCATTCATTGCACGAGCTTTTAAAATGTCTCTGCTTTCTTGAATTTTCCATTTTAGATGTTATTGGCTGCTTGTTGGTAGTAGGCACTGGTAACAGATCTTTATCCGAATTACACGTCGAATCCTTGATGTAAAAATTTATTGGCAACGGTTCAACTTTTAAGTCTGTAACATTTATTGTGGCCGTTCTAAATGAGTGTGATCTTATGTGTGAAAGCAAATTACATCGGTTATAAAAAACCTTCAAGCCATTGCAATTTCGGCACATGTATGATATTTGGACAGACTTTCTGTTCAGGTGATAATCGAGACTTGTTTCCAAAAGAAACCTGCAACCAAAGAAAAAATTATGTAAAAATAACAAATAGAATTTTCGGGAAAAAGTAATAAATAACCTGGATTTATATGGGAGGTACCTTATTAGATAGATAACATGTTTATTTGTCACTGCAAACACACACACACACACATAGATACTAGTACATTATACATAATAAAAAACCTTAAAAATTGAAAGAGCAATAAAAAAACAGAGAAGAACATTAGATAGATCTCTATTGCGTTGGGGAATCTTGGTAAGCCCGCTTCCATCGTCGGCATCATCGTCACTTACATCACATTATATACATTATCAGGTGAGATGATGCCAAGGGCTTACCAATTGTGAATAAAAAAATAATAAAAAAAAAGTAAAAAAGAAGATTCAAACAAATAAAAATAATTTAAATAAATAAGTTTAAACTAGTATGATGCAGTGCAAATGGGCCATAGCCAAAGTAACTAGTATCTCATCTGTGCCATAGCTTAGTAAATAGCTTTGCCCTTGTTAGAGGCATCATGTGAGTTGAGTCAAACACACTCAATTTTTTAATTAAAAAAGGAGCAAAACACTGATTTTCTACCAGGACCCGATATAGACCGAAAAAGTTATTTCGATTTTCCTTGGAACAACGGACTATCGCGTACTGTAGGCCATATACAGTTATAGTAACACACCGAGTTTCATTAAAATCGTTATAGCCATTTTAGAGTGAAAAAAATAACAAGTGATTTTTTAATATGGTGGCAACCCCAAGATAGGGTAAATTTGAAAAAAAAACGGCTGTAGTAATAAAAATAATATTTCCTTAAACCAAATTTCACTCCGTCCGTCCGTAGTTTGGGAACTAGAGCACCGCACGGACATACAGACACACATATACACACACTCACGCACAATTTATTTTATTGTTTTATAGACTCTACTAATGCAGACAATCGATCCCCATCAAAATCTCAACTGTGATTTTTTTTTGCCATCACAATACTTTCATCGCTCTTTCGTCTCTTGAAAGTAAAAATCGGTCCTGGGAGAGAAAATATCGTAAACGTCCGCCATATTGAACATTGAAATTTGTATTCAGCAGGTTCGAATTAGTAAAATACATACATTAGACCTGAAAACATACACTCCTTTTTTGTGGGCAGTTGTGTAAAAAAGCTGATTTGTCTAAATCAGGCATCCCCAAACTATTTTGGACAAGTGACCCCTTTTCCAAAATGAACTGTTACCTCAGACCCCCGTGGCCAAACTACCTACTTTTAAGAGCAACCCCCTTATTCATAATGGTCGGCTAACTTAAAACAGCTGCTACAGAGTGTTATTTTTCATTCTGACTTAGGTCAATAGAAGAAGACAGAGTGAGAATTAGCAATGCTTTAAGTTAGCCGACTATTATAAATAAGGGGGCCTATCTTTAGTTTTTTCCTATTGATAAACAATACCTCGGTACTAAGGTACCAATTGGAAAACTTTGCAGTTCAAGTAAGTAAAGTTGACTTCATTTTCTCATCAAAATTTAACAAAATAAAAAGACATACAATTCAGTAAATATCAAGTTTAATTTATAATGATTATTACAAATTAAGTACTTAAAGAACATTAAGTAGGTAGGAAAATATATTTAAAAAAGTATTAATTCGCAAAGAGAAAATAAAACATTCAGTGTGATGGATGAACCTGGTGACTATCTACCAATCTAGCTATATCCGGTTCAATATTGGTGAGTTGCAGCCTTAAATCTCCACGTTCGTTGATTTTCAAACGGTTTTTTTGTTTCGTCAAAATGTTTGTTACCATACCACACTGAAGCTTTTTTCAACTAGGTATGATGATGGAAAAGCGATAAGGCATTTTTCAGCAATGTTCCACAATGTAGGATACTGTGTTTCAATGTTGCGTTGCAACCATAACTTCTGATAGCCTTGGTTGAACTTCTGCTTAAGCTCTTCGTCTGTGCTGATGGCAATCAACTCTTCTTGCATTATCACATTGGCTTCTTCTATGGCTATGGTATTGTAAGGATTCATTATCCATTGAGGAATTTGTAAATTTAAAAGGTTCTCAAACCTCTCCGTAAAATCCTTGTGTAATGCGTCCAAGTGAGTGACATATAATAGAATGTCATAATTTTGAAGCATTTCTGGTAATTTTGACAAATGCGGAAACTGCGAATATTCTTTCCTGCCTAAATTTTGTTTATAAAGGATTAGTTTACCCACGAAGGCCGATATTATTAATTTTGTTTTAATCAAGTTAAGATCGTCACCCTGCAGCTGCAAATTAACTTTGTTGAACATTCCAAAGATATCAGTCAAGTAATAAATATCTGTTTTACAATTGTTCAGATTTTCTTTCAAATTCGGATCTTTTTCTTGTAAAAACTCCAACACAGATTCAAAAATGGCTGAAAATCTTTCTAAGCAAGAGCCTCTTGATAGCCAGCGAACTTCAGCGTGCAGAAGTAATCGAGTAAAGACTTCGTCGTTTTCCTCACATAGCTGAGAAAATAACCGAGAGTTCAAAGAATTGCTTCGAACCTTGTTGATAGCATTTATTACATATTGTAAAGACTTATGCAATCTAGGACTCAACTTTTTTGCTACTAAATGCTGCCTGTGAATCACGCAGTGAATGACCAGTACATCAGGCAGTTGTCGCTTTAAGTGAGCTATAAAACCACGATGACGACCAACCATAGACGGTGCACCATCAGTCGCAACAGAAATAATGTTCTTCCATGGAATAGCTTTGTCAGTAAAAAAAATGTTCCACGGCCTGAAAAATCGATTCTCCTCTGGTATCGGTTTCTAAATATGTAGCAAAAAGCAGTTCTTGGCACATATTTTCATCTTTGATATATTGAACATATCCTAACAACAGAGCTTCACTGCCGGGTAATGTAGACTCGTCCAACTGGAGAGAGAATCTGTTGGTCTGTAAGAACTTGCATAAAATGTTTTCCACATCGCGTCCCATCTCGTCTATGCGTCTCTGAACAGTGTTATTGCTCAAAGGTATTCTCTTTAAAATATCATGTGCGGGTTTGTGCAATACATTGTTAAGGACCTCCGCATTGGCTGGTAAGATAAGCTGCTCTCCAATTGTGTTTCCCCGACTTCGCTATTAGTAAAGATATATTATAGGACGCTTGTAAACCATCATCGTCTTTAATAGATGATGACGCAAACATCGATCTTATGGATGGCCTTTTGTCTAGTTTTTCTTTAAGTGCTTGAAAAAATGACAAAGGCTTACTTTTTTTGTCAGCATGTACTCTTGATAAGTGGTCATCCATTTTTGAAGGCTTCATGGCATCGTTACTGAATACTTTTTCACATAAGAGACACATCGGCAAGTGTTGATTTGATGGAGATGCAATAAATTCGAACTTCAAGTAGTCCAAACTGTATTATTGTCTGCATTTTTTTTCGTGTCCGCCATCATAAAACTCTCAGTAATCCTGCAAATAAAAAAATAAGAAACTACCTAAATAAAAACAATAATACACTGTTAAATTTACTGGTAAATTTTTACAATTGAAACAACTGAGGCAACTGCAAACTGTTGCAAACAATCTACAGATAGCTCAACTGATCACTATCACACAGTGGGGCAATGCTGATGCGCTGTGCCGGAAAGAAACTGTTTGGTACTTACCCTGTTAATTTTTCATAAACTGCAGATATTGTATGGTTACGCTATTAACTCGCGTAGGTAACTCGCTATTAACTTTTTCAGTCACTTTACTTCACTTAATTTAGCTATGTAATAACTTTGTAATCTCTTGAAATAAATGAGTACTTATATGAGTTATTATCATTCAAGCTCCAACGAATTTCAAAACGCAAATGAACTTTCAACCTAAGTGCAAGCTCGTTAAATAGTAAAATGTCAGGAACATGTTTGGACTTGCAACTTGATCATGAATTCGTTCGTGTTAAATCGCGTAAGCGTCAAATAGAGAGCAAGTCAAAACGCGCCTGAAAGACCTACGCTCGAACTCATTATCTTGCACAAACTTGTCCACACTGACTTGCCGAGTTTTTCATCTTGTACGAACTTGAGACTTTACAGCACTACAATAATGCTATTTCCTACAAAAATATTAATTATTCTTACTACACGTAACACAACATAAACAATACAGTACCTACCTACCTATCTTGAAAGTTTTAAATAAGAACTTTGTGTTAATTTATTAGGGGTCGATTTTTAGACCTCATCGAACCCCAAAATCAGTTTTCGTTTATGTCGACCCCTAGGAAACCGATATCGACCACTTTGGGAATCCCTGGTCTAAATGTTGGCTACAATTTTGCTAGACTTCATAAACTGGCTATTATATATAGAGAAAAATTTACTAATCTATTCAGTTGGACTAATTTTCATGATATTTCCCTAAATTATTGTAACACGACTGTCCACAAAACAGGAGTGTATTTTTTTATGTCTAATTGTATGGTTCTTTATTCCTAATATCTTCTAAGCGGTGTGATGGATTTTAGAGTGCCACTTCTTCGTCGCTCGAAAGTAAAATGGGGTAGGACCCGTCAACTGGGGGTTCTACTCATCATACTGAAAAACTTTCCTCAAGGAACCCATAGTCAATGCTCATAAAAAAATTGGAACCTCTATACAAAATGCACAAATTTGGTCGAACAGTTGATCAATTTGTATGAAGTTAATTTATTTTGCGATTTCAGCAAAGTCATTGAACAAAGATGTTATTTATGATTTTATTTTCATGTGTGTTTGCGGATAACTTCTTTGTTTATGAACCCATTTTGATGATTCTTTTTTTGTTGGAAAGGAGATAGAGCAAGGGTGGTACCATGATAAGGAAACCAGGATCTAACGATGGCATCCCAGAGAAATCGAGGGGAACCTTCGAAAATCGTAGCGGCGGCTGTGTTAATTTTTTATGTGTTTTCTAAAGGTATTCAAGTATTTGCGTCCGGTAGTCATCATCCCATGCTGCAGAGCTGATGATGGTAGGTTCAACTCCTTTATGGTTAGGAGTTAGAGGATAATTAATTAAATATTATACGTAGGTAGTTATACATTTAGACCGATAGTTGTATTCTTTCAGGTTATTCAGGTGAGCTGACGACGGAAGGTGTAACTCCTTAACTTACATGCTGCTGTGATGATGATGGAAGCCACAGGACTCTGTATCAGTTAATGAAACACATGCATTATGGTTTGACGATTCCTATTACGTGATTCCTATTGTGATTACGTTTAATGTTGTTAGATAGTTAACATTATCCCTAAAAATAAATAATAAAATTTAAAAAACTTAAAACCGACTCGAAAGAAAATACTCAAAAGTATGAAATAATATTTTTATACATATAAATACACGAAATTAACCAACAATAATGAAATCAAAGGTACGCTGGTACTAATATATATACTGTGTCAAAGGTAGGGAACAAATCAAATTAGGGGATTAAAATTTTTTTTGGTCAGTGCCATCAAAGTGATCGAATCTAAAACATTTGATAGGAAAGTAACTGTGTGCTGGTACCAACCTCAATAAAAATTGTAGTCCCCTAATTTGATTCGTATCTACTTTGGATTTCAAGTATAAAAATATTATTTCATACTTTTAAGTATTTTCTTTTTGAAGTCGGTTATTAGTTTTTTAAACTTTTTTATATGTTGTACCCCATATATACTCACAAGAATTGCTCATTGCTCATGATTCTGAATCAACTTTGACATTTTAAACTATTCTTACTTTCCACCGACAATGGAAAGAAGAATGTATTGTGATGACAAAAAAAATTGGAGTTGGATTGATTGTCTTACACAGTTTAACAGTTTAAAAAATAAATAAATATATGTGTATGTTTGTCTGTGCATCCGTCCGATGCCTACACCATGCGGTAGTTCATTGTTTTCTAAATCTATATGAGGTACCTCGCATACAATCCAGGGGGTTGGTTACTTTTTCTCAAAAATGGCTCTAACAATTTTAAATTTTTGCGAATAACTAGGACTTAATAAGTCCTACTGTACTGGGTAGTTAATTATTCCAGGTTAATTCCGATTAACAGTACAAAACCAAATTATTTTTAAGTTAATCATTAAGTCTGATATACCTAACTTTATTCTCTACTACTAAGTGTAATGTTTATTGTTAATTTGTGTATGCCCGACTACGACAGATTGTGAAGGGTTCACGAGAAAGTATGCACAGCGTGGCTGTATCATTTATTTTAAGATAATGTCATAATGTGTCAACATGCGAAAAGTTAAGTATAATACCCACATCTGTACAGTTAAAGTTAGGCTAAGCTAGTGAGGTGATCTGGTTATTTGCACATGTGATTAGCATGTTTAATTCCACTGTAAATACTCTTCATGAAGTGGGCATCCATCAAATCAGTTTTTAGGGGCTCTGTAAAAAACAGAATTGACAGAGCAAGCCCTGCCTGATGTCAAAGTATATATTAGAATAACATACAGTATGGACTCTCCCTGCAGCTCTCTAGATTGTGACCTCACCCCCTCGTCACAACCTCACCCTCTCGTCACCCAGATTGATACAGATTGGTTACAGTTTGGTTGTCGAACGTATAGGATTTCACCTCCATTTTGTTTGGTCCGTCATTCCTTTTTTGAAATGTTATTTCTGGCCTAATGTATGAAATGTCCAGGGTGTGTTGATGTGTTGACTCGATGTTAATTCAAGTAATTTGATATAACTGATGTAATGCAAGACACAAACTTACTTGTCTCCACAATCGGTGCAAGTAAATACTTTGTGTCCATTGATGGGTACTGGTATTACGTAGTTTGGTATAGCTTTTGTAAACAGTAAAGTTTTCACGCTATACTTTTCGTTTACAGGCTCCATGTTAGACTGCACTGTAAAAAATAAAATGGTGTAGTTTTCATTATTTAGTTACTGAAGATTTATGTTGCCGAAGCAGTCATAGGTCAATGGGACTTCCATGGTTGTGCTGATCATGCAAGTTAACTGACTTGAAGTATGGTCATTTTGCTGATGTGTTTGACTGTTAGTGGCATTTTTCTGTACCATTTCTGTGCTTCGCAAGACACTTTAACACCTGTCAGAAGAACAAGGTACTTTTGACAGCGGGATTTGCTACTAGCCCTTATACCTCCACCGACCTGGACTGATCCCTGTATGCAGTGTGCTCTAATCTTCTTAAGTTTGGGAAGAGACTAGTGCTCCTAGGTTGTTTTTGGGTTGTTGAAGATCTCAATAACTCCTTTTTGGTTGAGTGGGGTGCAAAAGGGCTGCCATACAAAAAAAATATACTTTTAAAATATAATTCATGTAATATCTTGGAATAATGACATGTAGGAAGTGAATTATTATGCCATGAAAATAGCATCCCACATAGTTCCCAGTAGAGTTGGATGAGTATCTCATTTTTTTCGCATCCGCAATAATCAATCAATCATTTTTTTTGAGTTGCAGTCAAACGCACTCAAATTTTAAATAAAAAAAAAATCTGCAAGTCACAGACAGTATAAAAAATATGTATAACCAGTTTTGTTTTGTAGTCTGAACTGTGTAAAAAAAAGGAATAAGTAATTGTTATTTATTTCATATGTTTTTATGAATAAGTTTTGTAATATTTACCTGTCATCATCATCATATCAACCAAAGGACGTCCACTGCTGGACATAGGCCTCCCCCAAAGATTTCCATGACGACCAGTTACCTGTAACGGTGGTAAAATACCTAATAAGGATGATGACTGACTTTCATTTGAGCTACTTTTTAGTTTTTATCCGCAGTCAAAAACTGTATGTTGTTCTAAAGATGTTAGAAATATATAGCAGTGACGTGATAGTTTTACAGTGTCATTTATGTACTCATTTTGTGATTTTGAGCAATTAAATATTTAAGACTGAACAAAGCGGATTTAAATTTCGGTGAGACAATTTATGATCAATAATAGGTATACCTATTATATAATTTATTTTTGATGTAGTCATCATCCTTAGAGGTGGCAACTCTGTTCTGAACAAACCACACATCTGCGTGTCGAGTCGGCATTATGTACCTACTTCTAGGTACTTACATATTTTAGTTATACATCGAATCTCCCTCGTCAGAGATCGAATAACATCTAATTAGTTAGGTAAGTATCAAACTAATGTAATTATAACAAATACTCACATGAGTTTACGTTTTCTTTCTATTTTCCATTTTCTAAAAACATTTTCTGCAAAGCTTAATTATCTTCATTCTATAGTTTGACAGGAAAAGAAAAGCAAAGGCAAAGCAAGCGCCCTCTGTGTGAAAGATAACATTACTTCTGTGTCGCCATTTCAAAATAATGGATTAATGTTACCATTATCGTAATTTTAAATTTTTAACTGTAAGTGGATACCCTACTAACTTTAATATTCAGTGACTCAGTGTCAGTCAGTAACTTAAAGTAATAATAGGTTCTACGTTCTACCTATCTCGGCGTGCTTTCCAACGTGAAACGACAGAAGGTTAAGGACCATTGGATTGAGTGCCAGCCGTCGTCGCTTGCCGACCGAAGAGAACCACTTGATATTTTGTTTCTAAACGAAACAAAATATTTCATCCAATGACATATATTACTGGCGTAAGGACCCGGCCAACGCGCGCGACTAATGCTCCCAGCGAATTGGTGCGAAAATTGAAAGTTTCGCACACTCACGACTCAGTCGTCTGCGGGAAATTGTATTGTTAGAGGCTGTAAAAACCATGAAAGAAAGGCTAAAAAGAAACATGGGATGTCGTATCATCGTTAAGTAACCTCACATTGTATTTTTTCTTGTAAACAAATTAAATAAACAAATTTTTAAAGCGACAATTCTACCAAGGTTCTTTTAGCGCGGCACTGACGTCAATTCTCGTCCACGCTAGTTCGTACGAGTTATGTCAGATGGCGCTACTTTTTGCTTGTAAGAAGAAAATCTGACTGATAATGGAGACGGGCGGATCCTTCTGTCCAAATCTGTGACTTCATCCTATCTTTGTTTGATTTATATGTCACCCGCTCATTGATGAACTGAACCAAGACAGAAAAAAAATAAAGCCACTTTGACACACGTGTTTATGATAAAAAAAAAACTTTGTGTGAACTTCAGTCAACCGACGTGGTTTTCAGCGCTCAATTTTAATCTTTCTTTTATGAGGTGGTGTTTCAAGATATAGAGAAATTGTTATTGTACTGTCTAGCTATGACTATGAATAGTAAATATACAATAAAAAAAACAGCATGGTCTTCGATTTCGTTCTAAAAACCTCGGAGGATTAGTGACATCTTTTCTCATCTGTGCCAATACCCTATCAAAATCAGTATGTACCTTAACCTACCTATTGAGTGCTGAAATCAGGATGACCTATATTACTTGAACTGAAATTCAGTCACACCTTAGACCGTTATCTTTGACAAGGCAAAAGCATAACATAATAAATGAAATTCAGTTTGGATTTCAGAAAAATAAAAATACTACATTAGCTATATTTAAAGTCTTAATTGGATACTAAAAATACATATATTGGTCTCTTTATGGACTTGTCTAAGGCATTTGACTGTGTTGTTCCAAAAACTCTCCTTAATCAACTTGAAAATATAGGGTTACGTGGAAATGCCTTAAAACTTATTGAGTCGTACCTTTCAGACAGAATGCAAGCAACTATTATTGACAAGTATAATAGAAATACTAAGACACTTGAACAAATCCAATCAAATTTTGAAAGAAACATTTTGGGCATTCCTCAAGGCAGCGTACTGGGACCATTGTTGTTTCTTATCTATGTAAATGAGCTCCCTCTAGTAATCAATCATCTATGTGTTATGTTCGCTGACGATGCTACAATTTTTATTCCTCAGGACAATTTGAATGTTTTTGATTTTATTTATGAAATATATAATACGATTGACATTGCCATAAAATGGTTGACATCTTTGAATTTGAAAGTAAACTTAGATAAGACAAAACTAATTGATTTTAGAAATTACAAAAAGTTCCTAAGGAACTGAGAGTTACAATTGACAACAAAGACATAGAATTGGTAAATGACATACAGTTTTTAGGAATAACGATTGACACACATTTAAATTGGAAATCTCATATTGACATTATTAACAAAAAGATATCAAGCAAATGTTAGTACGCTTTATCAATATTAAGTAATGTTACTTCAATAGATATCATATCTGTAGAAATGCCTATTATGGATATGTTTACCCATTTTTAACATAGGGTATCATGTATTGGGGCAACTCTGTTAATATTCAGTCTACCTTCATTCTGCAAAAAAGATGTCTTAGGATTATTTACAAAATGATTAGCACTGAATCCCTGCGACCTGTGTTCAAAAAAAGGAGATTTTTAACGTTGACTTCTATCTATATACTGGAACTGTGTATTTTTATAAAAAGTCTTAAAAAATATTTTACAAAAAAAAAGAAATTTGTCGCAGAAATGAACAACGGGGTAGATATAAAAATGATATGTGTGCTTTATCAGCTAGAAGCTACATATTTAGTAAAAGCGCTATTGTAACGGGTACTAAAATTTTTAATCATTTGCCTAACTCAATTAAATCACTAGATGGTGCTCATTTTAAAATTTCACTAAAGGAGTGGTTGATTGAAAACACGTTCTATAGCTTGAAAGATTTTTTTTATATAAAGTAGCATAAGTAGGTAATTTTATTTGATTAAGTATAATGACATTTATGACAAAGTAATTAACGATTATTGTATGCCCGAAATGGGTAAAATGGGTAAACTGTAGATGCCTAAACAATTTGTAACAACCCTTTGTACTCAGTTTTGGACAATAAATTTTCATCTTATCTTAAGGCCGGCACGCTAATTTTATACTTTGTATGTACTTAATAGGTACGTAAAAACACAAGAAAACTTTAAACTAAATTGGTACTAAATCATTGGTTAGTTTGCGTGCTTGCGATTCTAGTACGAAATAGGTCATCTTTGGCATGACTGTGATGTGACAAAGATGAAATACTGTAACATTACAGCATAGGTCACCGGTCACCTTTGGCTCGAAAGAATTTCTACACCAAGAAGCACGCACTATTGAATATGAAAGCAAAAAGGGAAAAGTACAAAAAGTGGGATCCTCACCTATGCCGGTGTAGCTTTCGCTCACACCAGTCCCCGTCTCATTCGCCGACTTCAGCTAATCCAAAATCGCTTCATGCGTAGAGCCACGGGCTGCCCGTGGTTTCTACGGAATGAAAATCTCCATTGCGATTTAGAGCTCCCCACTATAGCTCAATACCTGAAGCAGGCATCCATCCGATACTTTAAGTCTGCCGAACACCACCCCAACCCGCTACTCGTAAACGCCGCCGTACATCTGATAGTCTTCATCTCATGTTGATGAGCTGATAATGGAAGGTACAACTGCTTAACGGTTAGGAGTTGGAATATTTTACTTAGATAAGTAGGTATACGTATAGATCGATAGTTGTATTGTTTCAGATTATTCAGGTTAGCTGATGATGGAAGGTTTGACTCCTTAAATTTCATGCTGCTGAGATGATGATGGAAGCGATAGGACTCTGTATCGGTTAATGAAACACATGCATTGTGATATGATTTCTATTGGCGATTAGGTGATTGGGTTTAATGTTGTTACATAGCATTACCACAAAAAATTGAAAAATAAAGATAAAAGTTTAAAAAACCTAAAATTTGTCTTCAAAAAGAAATTCGTTCAAAAGTATGAAATCATATTTTTATAAACGAATACACGAAATTAACCAACAATAACGAAATCAAAGGTAGTAGGTGTACGAATCAAATTATGGGCCTAAATTTTTTTTTGAAGTCGGTGCCAGCAAAGCCATCGAATCTAAAACATTTGATAGGTAAGTAGCTGTGTGCTGGCACCAACCTCAAAAAAAATTGTAGGCCCCTAATTTGAACCTACCTTTGATTTTGTTATTGTTAGTTTATTTCGTGTATTCGCTTATAAAAATATTATTTCATAGTTTTGAATGAATTTCTTTTTGAAGTCCGTTTTTAGGTTTTTTAAACTTTTATTTTTCACATTTATGTTTTGTTGGATTAAATTTGAAGTGTCGTCATAAAACCTTTGATACCCACGCGGAGCATTCATACCAATGACTTCTTTATATTACTGGCGTAAGGACCCGGCCAACGCGCGCGACTAATTCTCCCAGCGAATTGGTGCGAAAATCAAAAGTTTCGCACACTCGCGACTCAGTCGTCTGCGGGATATTGCAGAGTGCGGTGGAAAGATATTCCATATAAAAATGCCTTTTTGTGTTGTTAAAGGCTGTAAAAATCATGAAAGAAAGGCTAAAAAGAAACATGGGATTTCGTATCATCGTTAAATAACCTTACATTGTATTTTTTCTTGTAAACAAAGTGAATAAACACAATTTTAAAGCGACATATCTACCAAGGTCCTTTTAGCGTGGCACTGACGTCAACTCTTGTCCATGCTAGTTCGTAAGAGTTTTGTCAGATGGCGCTACTTTTTCCATGTATGAAGAAATGCTAAGGCTACCCACACACCTACAATAATATTGCGCAATTTTGATGATTGCACAATATTATTGAACATATAGGGGTAGTATTGAAGATTGCGCAATAATTGAGTAAAAGATTGAGGACTTTTAAATTTTATTGCACAATGGTGTCGATTCGGTGTTACACGACTTAACTTAATTGACAGGATTAAACTAAATTTACACATTCTGTCTTTGACTTTCTGTATCGAAAAGACAAGGATAGAATGCTTAAATTTAGTTTAGTCCTGTCAAATAAGTTAAATCGTGTTACACCGAATCGACATCAATATTTATTTGTTGTATCTCGTGTATGTCGATGGATTTTATTGATTCAATTTAATTGTACCGTGTGGGTTGCGGAACTCAACAATCATATTGTGCAATCATCAACATTGCGCAATATTCTTGTAGGTGTGTGGGTCGCCTAAGTAAAATATGAAGACGGGCGGATCCTTCTGTCCAAATCTGTGATTCATACAAATCCAATCCAACAAAACCTTATTGTCCTCATCTGATGAGTACCTACCTAGTTTAGGAGCTGTGAAGTAATAGATGAACATCCATACAAGCAAACGGCTTCGGCCGCTTACGTAACCGTTGGTTCGTCCAGTTACGATTGAATACTTTTTCGTCCTTGTGCGAAATCGGTTGTGATCGAGGAGGATTTTGATTTCGTACAAGGACGAAATTGGGGGGGGGGGAGGGGGGGGGGTGTTGCCGTAATCTCCACGCTCCGAAGACGGGTTGATCGAAGAATGCCGTTAAGGTAAAGTAAAGCTCTCGAGCGGCGACCGCGCACTGGAAAATGTAGCGTAGGCAGACCTCCCACTCGGTGGACCGATGACTTGGTGAAGGTCGCGGGAAGCCACTGGTTGCGGGCTTCGCAGAACTGGTCATCGTGGAACTCCTTGGGTGTGGCCTTTGTCCAGCAGTGGACATCCTTTGGCTGATATGATGAAGACGAAAAAGTATTCGATCGTAACTGGTTACGAACCAGTAGTTTCGTACGCGGCCGAAGACATGCAAATATATACATAGATTGCCAAATCCATAACCTGTCCTTTTATGCCGTAATCTGGTAATGAAAAGGATAGGTAAGTAGTAATTTATTCTTTTATTTCACTTAATAATTATAGTTGAATGTGTACATTGTAAAAATATTAACTAAAATAAAGTAAAAATATAAGGCAGTAAAAAATTTAAATCTAAGTCAAAAATACATTTTCTTAGAAAAACTCTCAAAATTTGTATATTAGAAAAATATGGCACCATAATACTTTTTGCTCTACGTAGATAAGTCTGCTTCCACCTAAGGTGTAAAAAAATGGCCAAGTGCATGTCAGACCAAGTAAGGTTGCGTAGTCTATTCAAAAAATAAATGTGTACTTTAAACAACAAAATTATTTTTGCATGTAGTAAGCAATAGAAATAGAACATTTTCTATCAAAAACTGTTTAGAAATCCAACTGCACATCCTACACTAAGAAGCCTATATTGAAATGAAATAGCAAATAAGCTGGCGTTGGGAGGGACACTTGACTCTAACAAAAATAAGCACTTTAAGAAGGCCATCCCTTGCTATCCATACAAATCTTAATCTACTGATAATTTGAAAACAAGAAGTAGTTTTACTAAAAGATCCATTTGTTTAAAATCAAATAAGAGAAATCTTATGTTCATAATATCTCTGTCTTTTCAAAAAACTTATATATGCTGAGATATAACAGTCTACATATATCATTATACACTCGACCATTATATATCAGCAACTATCAGTTTTTTTTTAAAAGATGGGAATATACGGTTATACATTTCTCTAATCGAATCGTAAATAAACGCATCTTTTTATAAAACAACTTCCTGTTTTCAAATTATCCATGGACTGCGATTTGTAAGGAAAGGCGGCCAGGAACGGCCTTCTTAGAGCTTTATATTTTGCAAACGGATCCCTTTATCGAAAAAAGGTTTTCACAATGTTTCTGAACAAACTATCCATCGACACCCCACACCAAAGGATAGACGAGAAAAAAAATTAATCTCACTTTTTTGTACAGTAGGTGCCCTAATACGTTCTCAGCAGCCAAATTACACCTTTTAGTACTAAGAGTCTGAGTGAAACTGCGGAAAGACAGACGGTTGCAGCGAAACTATAAGGGTTCCTTGTTGACTATGGA
Organism: Coleophora flavipennella; assembly: GCA_947284805.1. Classification (NCBI taxonomy): domain Eukaryota; kingdom Metazoa; phylum Arthropoda; class Insecta; order Lepidoptera; family Coleophoridae; genus Coleophora; species Coleophora flavipennella. The sequence goes on from OX369292.1 coordinate 954,528, forward strand.
ACCCTAAACAATGGTGGTAACAATTGTGAGAAAAACATATCACATTAAGGCAATTCTTTGGTATATAGTAGATTCATGGCCGTTTTGTAAATTATTCAATGGAATTAAAATTATTATCTGCTCCATTTCCATTATGAAAAAGTACAAGAAGCTTCTTCTCATAACCATCTCTCTTTAAATAATATAAAATATCAGATCGCACAGTAAACATATCCTTATCTGTAATTGTACTGTAAATATTTTTGTTGTGTAGCATATCCACATCTTGGGGCAAGAGTGTTAGATAGGTTTCCACTGCCTTCGCAGCATCCTGATATCTGTCCAGCTTGTAGTAAGATATTTGCAAATAATTGAGAACATCTGCTAAGAAACCAACTCCTGAGCTATATCCAAGGGGCTCCAGTTTATCTTGACATTGTTGGCGGCAATGTAGCAAGGATGCAATATTATTGGATACAGTTATTACAAATTCTGGTGACCACTCTTGTTCTGGTTGCCGCTCACATTCCACTCGGCAAGTGTTTTCCCAAGATAAATAATGTGACAGGGCCTCTTCCATGCTGGCAATGGTTTCACCCCAGTTTTTTTTACTGTATGCTTTAACACCTAAATTATAGAGAATCATGTAATCTTCACTCTGAAAGTCAACTATCTCATTGACATCTACTTCAGGTTGTTCCGTGTAGTACTTGAGATTATTACTCATAGTCTCATCATCTGGATGAGCTGCTAGATATGTGTAGGCTGCAGATGCAGCTTTCTGTAGGGCATACTGCTCAAAATAACATACATGAAGAAATTCATAAGGCTTCCTAGCTTGCATGTTATGGAGAATGGAGTCTTCAACATCAATTTGCATGCGAACATGTTCAAATCCTTGTTCCTGACAGCTATTCAAGCAATCTCGAATATTGAAAAATTTCTCATACATTTGTAAATCTTCTATGTTATCTTTCACTTGACTTGTATACCTTTGAGAACTACATTTCAGTCGACAATTTATGATTATAGTCTTGTAAAGTTTGTACAAATGCAGGGATTCTTCGAATTGGACTATACATTCGGACCACCGTTCTCCTTTGTAGGCTTGGACTCCTTTCTGGTATGTCATTTCCAGTGATGATAATTTGAGGCATACATTTTTTGTAATCAGAGAAAGAAAGACCGCCAACATGAATTTAGAAAACATGATTCAAACTTTTTTCTTACTTTTTACGTCCTGCTCCGTAGGTATTAAATTTTCTTTGGTCTTGCTCGTTAAAAATAAGTGTACGACTTTTGATTTATATCTAGATCACTGAACTTTCATGAACTTTGCAAGCATTGATAGTACCATGAAAAAGTACTCTGAAGATATTATTTGTTTTCTCAATAAATCTTTGTTAAATATATTGCATGAGACGTGCGAAGAAGATTGAAGAAATCAAATAAAATAAAATTTTGTTCAGCCCACCCAAAAGAAGTTTCGAAGTATGATTGATTATGAAGCACAGAGAAGAGAACACAACACTATCTATTACTCCACATTGGGTACGTTCCACTTAACGCCCGCAACGCCATCGACCGCGACCGCTGAAACTGCCGTTCCACTAACGGAAAAAGGCCGCAGGCGTTGTAGGCGAATGTTTTAGGTGGAACGCACATCTTGAGCGCTGTGTGCTCGCAATATGGCGGCATGGTGAAAGTTTTCTGTTTTCTCGTATAAATAGTTCAATAAATAATCGATATTAAATCTGAATACTATAGATTTTTTTTAACTGCGTATGAAAACTTACACTAATACACTTACTTTCTAGTTTTAAATTATCATATAATATCTCTTAACACGTAAAAAACAGAACTTATTCGATAAAACTAATTACTTTTTATCAACTAATTTAGAAAGTAACGCGAGCATTTTTTCGTCCATTTCCAAGCGCTCTTTATGGGTACGTTCCACTAAACGCCCGCAACGATTGTAACACCCTCTGTATCGTTCCACCTAAGGCCCGTGGTCGTCGCGAGCGATCGCTCGACGTCATAGATGACGTCACTGTTCGCGACCACATCGCGCCCACTTCGCCCACAAAATATTGGTGGGTCAGAGTGGGCTTTCACCAAAGAGAATGTGGCCTCCCTATTGAAGAAGAGACTCCGGCAAAAATCAGAAGAGGAGGAAGCGCGTGCCAAACGACATAAAGAGCGCTTAGAAATGGACGAAAAAATGCTCGCGTTACTTTCTAAATTAGTTGATAAAAAGTAATTAATTTTATCGAATAAATTCTGTTTTTTACGTGTTAAGAGAGATTAAATGATCATTTTCGAAAAACTAGAACGTAAGTGTAATAGTGTAAGTTTTCATACGCAGTTAAAAAAATCTATAGTATTCAGATTTAATATTGATTATTTATTGAACTATTTATACGAGAAAACAGAAAACTTTCACCATACCGCCATATTGCGAGCACATAGCGCTCAAGATGTGCGTTCCACCTAAAACATTCGCCTACAACGCCCGCGGCCTTTTTCCGTTAGTGGAACGGCAGTTTCAGCGGTCGCGGTCGATGGCGTTGCGGGCGTTTAGTGGAACGTACCCTATGTCGTTTGGCACTTCAATAGGGAGGCCACATTCTCTTTGGTGAAAGCCCACTCTGACCCACCAATATTTTGTGGGCGAAGTGGGCGCGATGTGGTCGCGAACAGTGACGTCATCTATGACGTCGAGCGATCGCTCGCGACGACCACGGGCCTTAGGTGGAACGATACAGCGGGTGTTACAATCGTTGCGGGCGTTTAGTGGAACGTACCCATTGTACTCCACAACACAGAACACTATGGGTACGTTCCACTTAACGCCCGCAACGCCATCGACCGCGACCGCTCAAACTGCCGTTCCACTAACGGAAAAAGGCCGCGGGCGTTGTAGGCGAATGTTTTAGGTGGAACGCACATCTTGAGCGCTGTGTGCTCGCAATATGGCGGCATGGTGAAAGTTTTCTGTTTTCTCGTATAAATAGTTCAATAAATAATCGATATTAAATCTGAATACTATAGATTTTTTTTACTGCGTATGAAAACTTACACTATTACACTTACTTTCTAGTTTTTCGAAAATGATCATATAATCTCTCATAACACGTAAAAAACAGAACTTAATCGATAAAACCAATTACTTTTTATCAACTAATTTAGAAAGTAACGCGAGCATTTTTTCGACCATTTCCAAGCGCTCTTTATGTCGTTTGGCACGCGCTTCCTCCTCTTCTGATTTTTGCCAGAGTCTCTTCTTCAATAGGGAGGCCACATACTCTTTGGTGAAAGCCCACTCTGACCCACCAATATTTTGTGGGCGAAGTGGGCGCGATGTGGTCGCGAACAGTGACGTCATCTATGACGTCAAGCGATCGCTCGCGACGACCACGGGCCTTAGGTGGAACGATACAGAGGGTGTTACAATCGTTGCGGGCGTTTAGTGGAACGCACCCTATTACTCCACAAGGGAGAAGAATGCCAACTCCATAGAAAAAAAGGGAACAAAATCTTAGGTCATCTTTGGCAAAGTCCGATTACAGCGCCATCTCTTGAGTGCCCCCAAAACTAATTCGAAGCGCCAAATTCAAGTATGCTTCCGTCCATAATATTTTAATAATCCGGAAAGTAGAGAAGAAATTGGAATATTTTCGCAAAGATCTTACATTTGATTTTGCGAAAAAATTCCAGTTTCTTCTCTTCTTTCCGAAAAAATGGTGAAAAAAACTGTTATAGATAAATAAAACCAACAACAAATAAAATAATGTTTTTTCTGTATTCAACATTTTTTAAATGAAATACATAATACAGTCAGTATCAGAAAAGTACGTGGTTGTCATAGAATGAAGAACGATAAAAAACATAAAGCCAATATAATTTTGTTAACAGAATTAATTATATAAGTAGTTTTAACTTCCTTTCATGTTTTTTTCATGCCTGTATGTATATTACAGATTTTACGATACACCAAAAACAAAAACACGTTTAAAAAATTCCTCATACATAACACATGTTCTGTGAAAATTTCTGCCGGCTACCTATCACGGTTTAATAGATACAGCCTTTTATATAATAAAGTTTACTGTTTTCAATATGTTTTCTTTGCATACCATATGCAAATCGTCTTTGTGTCCTTCTACTGGCACTTACTAATGTTGCGCATCTCTCTACGCATTCTATTAAGGGTTTCGAGGCATAGTGCAAGCTGTTTTTGAATTCGTTATATTCTCTAAAGAAACAAAACTATGCACATTCGATTCTTTAGATGACATAATATTTGTACATTAAATGCATGTGGATTTATGTTTTTTGATTAAAAACCCACAGACGTATGCACATGCCTGCATTTCTCCACTATTTTCATTCATGCTTTCTTCAAAATGAATCATCTATTGTAGAAAGTGTGAATGTATCAAGTGGGGTTAAAGTTTTACTGCATGTGTCTGCCGGCGTTAATAGCATCTTAAAATTATTTATTATTGCAGAGCTGCTATCGCCTTCGCAGTTTCCTCCTCCTCCGCTCATGGACGGTAGATTAGACATAATTGCCGTCTTCAAACCCGCAATGAATTTTACAGCAGTAGGATTGGAGTTTGCTCCACAATTGCCTCTGATGCATCCAAATAAATTTTCAATTGGATCCTGTTGAATCCGCCGTGTGGCTAGACTTCTTATATCACTATGTTTTTGTTTTAAATTTATCCATAGACGCTCCATTCCATTTATACTCCAGATCCAGCCTTGCTTTGATGGAGGCGGACGAGCGCTCCCCACAAATTCCATATTTTTAAAAAATATTTTCATTTCTTCAAACAGTTTAATATGTGGTGACGTATTTGACATATTGGTTGCGTGAGGTTTCCCTCTACGCAAATCTGGACTTTCACTATTAAAGGCGTCAAACAATTTATCCATGTTGGATATAACGTTAGCAGTGACAGCAGCATCCGCATTAAGTTCGCCTGAAATATTACAAAACATTATTACATACAAAATTATTACCTATCAAAAATCATTGGATATTTTAAGTTCATAAAGGGCATAAACAAACTTTGATAGTTTTGTCTCTATCTCGGTTTATGCTATCGGGAACTTTTCGGGTTCCCTATGCTATTAGGGTCTATGAATTCCCCATCCCCTGAACCATCTCTGTGCAAAAAATCACAAATATGCGTTGCTCCGTTGCGATGTTAAAGAAATCAACCAAAAAAGTATTTTTATCAGTTCCCTCAGGAACTGTATCGGACATGCTGTTTTTACGCTATAAAAAGTAGCCTATGCCCTTCTCCATGACACAGGATGTGTTATGGTGTTGAAGCGTGAAGAGGTAACAAACCAAAAAAAACATTTTCACATTTTTATCTCGTGATTCTGAGCAACTTTCCATTTCAACATGATCTAACCTTGTGCTATTTTAGCATACATGCCTGCCGCAACAGAGTGGCTGAGCACTTGTGCTGCAAGCTTCACCTTCATTTTCTGTTTTGTGTTTGGACTCAAGTGTTCCTTTTTTAAACATGGAGCAAATACAAAATTTGGATTTGCATTGTCCAGTTCATAGAAGCCCACTATATGACTCCATTTGGCTAAACCTGTAATAGTTAAAATTTCATTTAGCATGTCTATGTTCATTTTAAGATAAGAAAATAATATAAACTGCATTTTAAGATATTATAATAATAAATATAAACGGTCAGTTGCAGGAACGATAATTATTTTTTGTTTAATCTGTCATTAATAATTATACTAATTTATATTTTCTGAACAAAAAAGAGTTATGGGTTGTCAAACTTGTTGTTTATTGGCAAAAAGTTAATGGACGTTTCTGCAACTCACATTAATTATATTTGGAAGTAAGCATCTAAAATAAAATTAATTTAATAAATAGGATTTACCTTTTCCACTTTCATTGTTTGATGAAATATTTGTTGGACATTTGATGTCATACTTCATTCCTAAAACATTTGAGCAAATGGGGCGGATCAAACATTGTCACCACCTCATGTTTTTGTCAATTATAATGTACGGTTTGTCCTCAGTAGCACCCAAAATACTCAATGCTCGTCGATTAACCCCGTCCATATCGCAAACAATTGCGGGTATGCTCAGACCAGCTTGAAAGCAACGACCCAGCACCTAAAAATGAAATAAAAGTTCAATATGTTTTATTTTGTAATAAAAATGCGTTTTTTTCTAAAAACGCGTGTAAAAGTCATACAGGGTTCCATAACGATCGCCGTGGAGATCCTTGGGGGAGGCCTATGTCCAGCAGTGGACTTCCTTCGGCTGATATTAATATAATATGTATATACTAGCTGTCCCGGCGAACTAAGTACCGCCTTACATTACATTACACTGCCCTACCCTACCCTACCCTACACTACCCTACACTACCCTAACCTACACTACCCTACCCTACATACACTACCCTACCCTACCCTACCCTACACTACCCTACATACACTACACTACCCTACCCTACATACACTACACTACACTACCCTACCCTACAATACACTACGCTACCCTACCCTACCCTAAAATAAAATAGATGTTGGCCGATTCTCAGGCCTACTCAATATGCTCACAAAATTTCATGAGAATCGGTCAAGCCGTTTCGGAGGAGTACGGGAACGAACATTGTGACACGAGAATTTTATATATAAGATTATATATTATGTATCATATTTATTTATGTTACATTTATTGTACGAGCACGCACATTAAGGATTATTTTCCGCTAATTTTATAATAAGTATTTTAGCTGACATTGCGAACTCATACATCGCCCGCCGTCATTCACTTAGTGCAATAAAGACGCTTGACAAGAGCACACACGTTTTACATACAAAGTCTCCTGCCGTCCTGCACTCATACAATCCACATACATTGTTCGGGAACCAGCCCGAACATTTATCAAATTGAGTTTGTATTTATTAAAATTAGGTTACGTAGGTTTAAATGTAATATTAGTTGTATTGATGTTCTTTAACTAGCTTGTACGTAATTACGTGTTTCTTTGTCCTCACTAAGTCCTCTGTTTATTATTGTAGAGGTTGACTGGAAGAGATCCCTCTAAGGGATAAGTCCGCCTTTGTACTTAAGGTTTTTTTTATAACATTATTTTAAGATTTTGTACAATAAAGAGTTTACAAACAAACAAACAAACGATGGTACCTACCTAATTTTATTTAGAAATAAGTAAAGTATTTTTCCCACCTGCTTTATCAAGACTGAAAGTCTATCTGCAGTAACATAAGCACTTGAAAGATAGTATGCTATAGGTTGTTTAACCTTTTTTCGTATGCCGGCAATCATGAAGACTAGTGCATAAGTAGCCTCTTTTGACGTTCTTCCATGTTCTCCGTGATCTTGGAACCCTACTATTTTGTCTTCCTTTTTAATGTACTCCAAGTGCTTCTTAATTGACATTTCGTCGAACATGAGCACATACTCATTATCTGATGGCTTTTGTTGTTTAGAGTATTTATTTAGAACATCAAAAATTGTTTTATTGATGCCGGCTTTCAAATTAAATTTACTTAATAAGGATTTCAGTGTACTTGGGGCCGGAAGATGAAATAATCTTCTTAAAAGCCGGTAACAAGTAGGAGATCTCTTGTACATCCTGAGAGACACAATTTTATCTTCCATAGACCACCTTCGGCCCTGACGTTTTCTGTTGCAATTTTTTAATTGTAATTGTAGCATTAATGCAAACGTAGGAGTCAGTTTTTTCATCAGCATTTTAACTGAATGTTCATTAACTGAATGTTCATTACTTAAGACATGTAGTGTATCTTGTTTTTTCATTAGCTTTATTCTATTTCGTAGTTGGCAAACTCTTTTCATGTATTTTCGGCACTTGATACATAGAACTTTATTTTTCTTCTCTTTTGCTGGGTTAGGTATAACAAGTGAAGGCATTGTTTCAATCTGAAATATACAAGATAAAGATCAAAGTAAATGGCAAAAAACTTTTCTGAGATTTAGTAAGTGCAGGGTTTTTGTTAATCCTTACTAATATTATAAATGTGAAAATGTGTTTGTTTGTTTGTTACCTTTCCACGCTTCAACGCCTTGACCAATCTTAATGAAATTTGGCATGCAGGTAGCCTGTGTCACAAGGAAGGACATAGGCTGCTTTTTGTCTCGTAAAAATAGCATAGCCCGATGCAATTCCCGAGGGAACAGAAAATATACTCTTTTTGGGTTAATTAACATCGCAACGGAACAATGGATTGAGTGATTTTTTGCACCGAGATGGTTGAGGGGGTGGGAAATGACGCGATTTACTAATAAGCATATCCTGACATAGTTCCCGAGGGATGTGGAGAAAATGTATGTCCACGCTCGCAAGCGGCTCGCGCACCGCGCACCCTCTAAGTCATTCACAAAAACGATGTCCACGCAGGCGAAGCCGCGGGCAAAAGCTAGTGGATAATAAGTGGCAAATAGTGAAAGCTGCTCATGAAAATGAAGATTTTTTCCTAAGAAACAGCTCAACCAATAACATATATACATACACGAAAAACATTTGACCCCACTGTGAACTAAAGACATGGCTTGCCCATATAAAGCCAGTGGATTAGCACTGAAACAGCTCTAAACGGAAGTTAAGACTTGTTTTGTTTAATTACCTTTCCGCTGGGTAATGTTTCTGTAGTCTCGACCATAACAGGATGTGCATAGTTATGTTCTTCGAGAATTTCAGTTCCAACTGATGACGTCTGCAACATAACAAATAACAAAAGATACATCACAGTAGGTAATAGACAGACACTGGTCGTGAAGACACTAGGTAGAAAAAGAAGGACAGTAAATACTTTGATATATGAAATAGAAACATACTACATACAAAAATATAAAAATATTATGTAGAAAAAATAACAAAATAAATATAGCTATAAATTACTATATTGCGAGTTCTGGGTAGTGAAGCATTCCCTTAGGATCAATATTTAATATGAGTCATCATCATCATATCAGCCACAAATCGTCCACTGCTGGACAAAGGCCTCCCCCAAGGATTTCCACGACGACCGGTCCTGTGCTGCCCGCATCCATCGGCCTCCCGCGACCCTCACCAGGTCATCGGTCCACCGCGTGGGAGGTCTTCCTACGCTACGTTTTCCGGTGCGCGGTCGCCACTCGAGAACTTTACTACCCCATCGGCCATCTGTTCTACGAGCTATGTGCCCTGCCAATGAGTACAGTAAAAAAAATTGGTCAAGTGCGAGTCCGACTCGCGCTCAGAGGCTTCCGTACTACTACACTTCTCCACATATAATAATCAAAAGTACCGTATTGTGTTATGATCGAGTGTGAACGTGAACTCGTACTTTAATACCCTTCGCAGCCGGAAAGTATGAACTCCAACAATACTAAGTGGAACAGATATTTGGATCAAGTATTTAAACGGACAAGGAACAGGTGTACCTAGTACGTCCCATCTCTAATTTTTGGGACGTATTATGTCAATTGGACATTGCCATAATACGACCAAAAAAATGAACTTTTTTAATTATTGTAACACTGATTTGAACCCCCGTAGGTATGTCTCAGCTCGCCATACAAAAGTTGACACCGCCTGGAGGCTCCACAACGTAGTTTATTATATTCTCTTTGCTCCACAATTATTATATTCTCTTTGTCCACAACAAGGGAGAGAGGCAAAGAGAATATAATACACTACGTGGAGAGAGGAGGTATGTCAAATGAACTCACAGATCTACTGTTCTGTGGATGAACTAGATTATGTGGAACACAGATCTACTAATGTGGAGTATGTAGCCTTGGATGGAGGAACCGAGGTAATAGAAGTAATACATAGCTATTCCTACGTTGACACAGATAATTATTACCCATATTTTTTTTGTGGCTCTGGATACAAAATATATCATTTTTTTCACCAAATTCGTTAGAATTTTTTGTGAATCGATAGCTTCCATCTCTACATTTTTTTCCTTGAATGTTGGCTGTTTTGACAAATTTAGATAGCTAAGAAATAAACAAAAGTCGACCCTAATGACGTTTGTATTGGTTATTCTCACGGGTTGCTATGGGTTTCGAGACTGAGTATCGTGATGTCATCCATCACACACCGGCCAGCTAGCTGGATGGAGTTGAATTTAATCCCAAGTCCTTACAAAACATAAAAGTGAAAGGGAGCCAAGTTCGATATAAAAAAATTACAGCAATCTGAATGGGTAGGTACCAAGTTCTACAGTGGTTCCTTCCTAAATCATAGCTACGAAACTCCAAAAAGAATTATTAATTTTAGACTTCACCAAATAATAGAGAATGTACAACTGAACTTGAAGAACTGAAATTGAAGAAAATAAAATAATGAAAAGTGGAATAACGGTATCAAAACCAAAACATTTACAAGACTGTAAGTTGTATGAAGCCTATTGCTTAATAAGAAATGAAGAAGATCCAATTATCTATGATGAAGCTATAAAGAAAGACGAAGAATGGAAAATTGCAATTGATAAAGAAGTGGAATGCTTAGAAAAATTAGAAACCTGAGATGAAAATGATTTGTACAAAGGAAAAAAGGCAATTGACACTAAATGGATTGTCAAAACTAAATCTGGTGGCAAGAAGAAGGCACTATCGATAGCCAGAGGTTTCCAGCAGGAGGCAAAAGATTTAGTCTTCTCGCCGGTAGCAAAGATGACGACTGTAAGGATGTGTTGTTCACAGGTATTAACAAATGACTATGAGATAAAACAATTGGATATTACCAGCACTTTCTTAAATGAATCACTTGAGTCACAAACATACAGGGTGTAAGGGACATGTTTCCGAAAACTGAAAGGGGGTATTCAGTTCAACATACTAATTTATTCACATGAAAAAAAAGTTCCGGAACGTTAAGGTTTCTTTTATTTTCTCTTTTGCAATGTAACGTGAATTGTGTGTGGGTGAGTGATTGACTCCGCCCGGATTGACGCAGCCCTTTGGTTCCTTTGGTGGGTGTGACGTCGACTGCAGCGCGGCGCCGCATTGAACTCGATTGAACTCAGGGCGAGTAACTACGAAACAGCTGATTCGGTGCTTTTATCGTTGTGAGCGGTGCGTCTATGCGAGTTTTAGTAGATTCATGCATACATTCCCGTTTTTTATTATTCTAGCATGCAGTATTTAAAAATAACGAGTGCTGCATTATAGAAAACATATTGTTACCTTTGTAACAGATCAGTGCGGGTTGGTCGACTTCACACACAACCTGCGATTTTCTCCGCAGGCGTGTGCAGGTTTCCTCACGATGTTTTCCTTCACCGTAAGCGCGTTGGATAAACGTTTATATGAAATCTAAATGCGAAATCACATTCGTACATGGTAAGATTCGAACCACGACCTCCCGGACAGAAAGATTCAATAATTTTTGTGAGAAAATAAATATGACAAAATTTGAATATGATGTCTTTTTATACAAAGAACCAGACACATGGTTATTATTATTTGTTGATGACATTTTACTCATTGGGAAACAATATAGATACAGTAACTACATACCTACAAGAAGAATTCAGAGCAAAGATTTAGGACAGTTATATAATTTTGTAGGTATAGAAATACAGAGACCAGAAAATAAATTACCCATATCACAAACAAAATTTATTGATAAAATTTTAACGCAGTTTAAAATTAATGACTGTAAGCCGAAACAGACGCCCATGGAAGATAAGTTTGAAGAACCTGAAAAAGAAGAAATAATAAGTAATGAACTGTATATGAAGTCTTTATGTGTATAGGAAGTCTTACTTACCTGACCATTAGTAGACCAGATATAACCTATGTAACTTCATACTTAAGCCTATACATGAATAAACCTACGAAGACTACCTGGAAAGCTGCCAAGAGGATTCTAAGATACCTGAAGGATACAAAAGAGAGGGTACTTACCTATAAGTAAGGCAGAAACGAAAACGTGATCAATGCTTTCTGTGATGCAGACTGGGGAAGAGACAGAACCGACCAGAAGAGCGTGAGTAGAATGGTGGCTTACCACAATGAAAACCTGACATCCTGATGTTCGAGAAAACAGCAAGGAATATCACCCAGAGCAAGATTATCACTGTCTTCAGCGGAGGCAGAATATTTGTCGGCTGCGACTTGTGTGAGTAAACTGTTGTTTATGAAGGGATTGGCAAGTGCATTCGGTGTTGTGTAAAATGTGGTGATGTATTGTGACAATCAAAGCGCGATTAAAATTTCGTTTAACAGTGAGAACACAAAACGAACAAAGCTATATTGATATCAAATATCACCAAATAAAGATATTGTGAATAAGAAACTTTTGTCAGTAAGTTATGTAAAGAGTGCAGAGAATTTGTCAGACATTATGATTGTGCAGTGTGAAATTTAATTAGTTTTGTAACTATTTGTTTGGTAATTTGTAAGAATATTTGTATTTTTTGAGAAAAATTACATTGAAGAATTGTTAACATTGATAACATAGGGATTTATATTTATTTTTCATTGTTAGATAATTGCAATATATATATTGCAATTATCTTTAATTGAAAAATGTAAGACATGAGATTTTTGGCGAGGCCTATTCCTACGACGCAAAGACAATATAAACACTCTAAAGAATGTAAACACTTTCGCAAAGCGAATGTACACACTGTAGAAAAAGTTGTTTGAATGTTGGTACTTGTCACTAGAGCAGAAAACATGAACTTTAAGGACATTCCTCTACGGTTCGCCCGGGACCTGCGCTTTGTTATGCAAGGGCGAAGGAGCTGCCATTCCCGCATTCGCATTCCTAAGTGGATGAATAGTAGCATTACCTATAAATTTTCAAAAATCAATTACTAAAATTTCGTAAACTGCGTTTTCGCAGTCCACCCTGAGCGAAGGAATCCCCAACATATTCCCAACTCTAGTACTTCCACATCCCCTTCGAATCCCGTATCGTATTTTGTATGCAAATTTAAACAGGGCGAACAAAACTGGATCTAGAACGTTAGGATTGGCCTACTGGAAACCCTTGAACCAAGTTTGTGATACTGATTGATATACTGCATAGGTCCATAAACAGCACAAATTTTATTCGCAGCCTTGTTGCATTTTTACCTTTTTTGAAATAAATATTCAAAATTTAGCGAATTTCTCGTTACTTTTACTCACTTTCATCGACAGAAAAACAATTTTAAAATGGCGGGAATTTTATTTTTTTATTTTTTATTAAAATTTGGAAAGTTCACTTATTTAATTTTATTATAACCAGCCAGAGTTACAAATATTACAAGCAAAGAGATTTGATTACAAATTTATAGTTACAAAATACAAAGAAACTTTTTCCTCGACCTATTATTATCACAGAAATCGGAATAAAATAGGTACGAAGTTATAGGTTTGTTGGTTTTTAGGTAGGTAGGTACCTATGACGTTTATTATTGATTCTGAGTTCTATTTATTTTGTGAAGGTTTTTGTTATAAATAAGTTTCAATGTGGTTTTAATTAAATTATAGCGATAATTAGTATGACTTATAACAATGCTGTATTAATTGGAAACTGGAGTGAAGAAAGACTCAAAAATGAGGCAAGCGGCAGTGTGTTTGTAATTTTTAGATAAGACTTTGTTCTCTCACGATCAGTGTGTGTGTATAGAGCGAGGTTTCAGCCTCAGTCGAAGTGTCAGCTTCTATCTTAGAAGAAGCTTCTAGTAAGACAACTCCATCAAAGTATTTAAATTAAGTACTAACATACAGTATGGACACTCCCTGCCGCTCTCTAGATTGCGACCTCACCCCCTCACCCATATTTATACAGATTGGTTACAGTTTGGTTGTCGAACGTATAAGATTTCGCCGCCATTTTGTTTGTTCCGTCATTTCTTTTTTGAAATGTAGTTTCTGGCCCGTTGTATGAAGTGTCCAGGGTGTGACTCCATGAAGCATAGAAAAGGAAATCACTAGGTACGTTTTGTGTGCTGTTGACACATTCAACTGCAGGCAGCCGTGTTTATAACTTGAGCTTGTAGATCGACTGCACGCACTTGATTGTTTCAACTGCACAGCACACATGCAGTCCGTTTGAGAGCGGCCTATTATTGGTTGTGGTCGTGGTGGAGCTCTTCGTCGCAGCCAACTGTTATACAGGATGTAAAAAAAAATGGTGTACGACCCGTTAACTGGGGGTTCTACTCATCATACTGAACAACTTTCCCCAATGAACCCATAGCCAATACTCAAAAAATAGGACCCTCCATACAAAAATACACAAAATTGGTCGATCAGCTGATCGTTTTGTTTGAAAGTTAAATTTGTTTTTTGAGATTTCAGCAAAGTCATAGAACAAAAGTTATTCAGTATGATGAGTAGAACCCCAAGTTTAACGGGTCCTACGCCAAATTTTTTGACACCCCTGTATAACAGTTGGCTGCGACGAAGAGCTCCACCACGACCACAACCAATACTAGGCCGCTCTCAAACGGACTGCATGTGTGTGTGTTGAAACAATCAAGTGCGTGCAGTCGATCTACAAGCTCAAGTTATAAACACGGCTGCATGCATCAGTTAACGGGACCTACACCGATTTTGTTACATTCTGTATAATTATCTCACCAGCTTAACACATTGTTATTTTCATTATATGTTCATGGTGAATAAGGTTTCACCTCGATTATGCGGTCTATTAGAGTACTTAGGTATCTAATTAAATGTATTTTTCAGTATGAGTTTAAAGTGTTCCTGCGCAAACGAGACAGACGGGAACTCCTACTCCAGAAGTCACGGACGCTGTTTAGCAATTTGCTTATGGAGGTAAACTGGAATATTATATAACTAAATAAAGCCGTATGGTTTCCGGCTTAGAATGAGAAACTTTCCAGGCTCCGTTCTTTAAAAAAATCATAGATGGCGCTGTCTAGAGTACTTAGCAAAGAGAGTTTCACAAACTAAAGTTTTTACTTAGTCAAAGATGACCTTTTATTCCCCATTATGATGTATTATGTTGGTCTTTTTTAATGAGAACAGTAGGCACAGGTGAGAACAACGCGACGACGTTCCGCCCTCAAGTGATGCTCAAGTGCTAGTGGTCATAATGGACTGGTAGCGGTGTGCGTCAGTGGCAGTCCGAGGTATTCTTCTCGTTGCCCCCGAAGGGGGCGATGGGGAGACTTCCCCAAAGTGTAGTCTTCTTGACGTGGCTGCTTCCTCCGCCCATCACGATGAGCGGGTCCTTGGGCTGGGCACAGGGCCCTTGGCAGCCTTTCCAGCCCCGGCTGAGGCGAGCAACTGCTGGATCACTCCCAAAGCTTGCAGGAGGTCGCTCTGTGAGGGCACGGCGGTGGTGTTGGTGGCATTGGCGGCGGTGGAAGCGGGGGCTATGGGCCTCTTCGTTCACGTTTAAACCATTTTTAAACGTGAAAAAACTAGCGCACTCTAGTATGATAGATGGTACGGAACTGAAGAAACTAGCGCCATCTAGTATGATGTTACGAACCCTATGTGTACGGTTCTGACTCGCACTTGGCCGGTTTTTATGACTATTTTTGAGGGTGAGTGGTGCGCGAGCCGCAGAAATGAGTTTTTCAGATCCCTCGGGAACTCTACTGTGCTGATTAGCAGTCTATGTCATTTCCCACCCTACAACTATTTCTATGCAAAAATCACGTCAATCCATTGCTCCGTTGTGACGTCGACGTGCACGAGCGTGGCAATGATTTTCCCAAGATCCCTCGTGAATTATGTTGGGCTATGCCCATCAATAGTCTATGTCATTCCTGAACCATGTCACTGCAATAAAGCACGACAATGCATTGTTGTATTGCAACGTACGCGAGAAAGATCCCTCGGGAACGATGTTTAGCTATGCTGATTAGTGTAATCTATGTCACTTCCCACCCTCTCAACCATCTCTGTGCAAAAATCACAATAAACCGTTGCTCCGTAAAGAAATAAACCAAAAAAAGAGTTTTTTCAGTTCTCTCAGGAACTGTATTGGAATATGATATTTTCATAAAATTAAAAGTAGCCTTCCCACTTTTTTTATTACACAGCTCTACAATAAAAAAATGTTGCCTTGGATATTTTAGTAAATTTAAATATTTTCAAGTGCCCAGATTACGAATTTATTTATGAAAGTATTGAATGTGCTCTTGTTTTTATGATCATTGCACTTATATTTTGATCAATTATCGGCTTGTTATTAATAAATAACATTTATTTTCTTAGTCATGATAAGAGTTCTGCGCAAAAAAACGGGAGCAAATCTTACAATGTCATTGATAGTTTCATGAATTGTGAGCATAAATATATTCAAAATCGATCTTATATCTAGGGCAACAAAACCACTGTATCTTACTGCAAAAAATCACCGTGATCATTCGCTCCATTGCGACGATAAAAAGGACAAATGTTGTAATGGTTCAATCCATCAGGTGGTGCGGGTTCGATTCCCGGCGGAGTCTAACTATATAAGACTCGGTTTAATTGGTGGAAGGGTATTTATTAAGCCCCCCTGGCTAGCTACCACCATCTTAAGTCTTGCCGCCAAACATCAATGTTTATAGCATATGTGGGTTCCGGATTGCGTTGGGGAATCTTGGTAAGCCCGCTTCTATCTTCGGCATCGTCGTCACTTATCATCAGGTGAGATGATACCAAGGGCTGACCAATTGTGAATAAAAATAAAAAGCTATCCCACGGTAACCACTTTATAAATCGGGATAATAGATAACCTATATCGTTTTCCATGCTACAGGCTTCCGTTAAGATTAGATGAGGCGTTAAAGCATGTCTCTACATACCTCTGTAACAAAGAAACACATTTGCACATTTATAATATTAGTAAGGATTTAAGTAAGTAGTTACTTAATTCTGTTTTTTTTTCAGAGACCTCTTGCAATAAGTGGGACTTTTGTTCTGTTTGGTTACAACGTTCAAGTAGTCGCTTCTGATATGCCAGGTATAGTAGCTGTACCCTAGTGGGCAAAGATCACAGAAATATTATTTTGTTTTTTAATCGCCTCCGTGGCGTAATGGTTAGTCCATTCGCTTCACATCAGGAGGTCGCGGGTTCGATTCCCGGTGGGGACAACTTGTAAGACTCGGTTTGGTTGGTGGTAGGGCCTTTTTTTAAGCCCGCCTGGCTAGCTACCGCCATCTTATCTAAGTCTTGCCGCCAAACATCAGTGGTAACAAAATTTATGTGTTCCGGCTTGAAGATAAGATAGCCAGTTCTCCATTGCGTTGGGGAATCTTGGTAAGCCCGCTTCCATGTTCGGCATCATCATCACATACTATCAGGTGAGATGATGCCAAGGGCTTACCAATTATGAATAAAAATAAAAATAAAGTTTCTGTGTTCTCAATGTCTCCAACAAAGGTTCCGAAATCAGATCCCCACCAAGATTCAAGATATTTATTCAAAATAGGTGCAAACACTCTTTCTGATAGTCATAAAATAGTGATTACATAATTTCATTTGTAAAAAATCAAGAAATAAACAATCATTAGTTAATTACGTCAAATTACAATCCGTGATATAAAAAAAATGTCATTAGAACATGAAAACAATATGACAAGAGAAGTTATAGGTACATCAAAATTATTGAATGTCAAGAACGCCTTTGACAAGTGTAGGCCAGTTCACACGTACACCAATTTCCCAATGAGTTTTTTGAAACATTAAAACATTATCTACACCTCATCATTACCATCATCATCATATCAGCCGAAAGACGTCCACAGCTGGACAGAGAGCATCCAGCGGCCTCCCGCGACCTTCACCAAGTCGTCGGTCCACTGAGTGGGAGGCCTGCCCACTTCTATACCTACACATAATAAAATCGTAGGTAGAGGCAAAAAATCTGTACGTTGAAGATATTCGAAAAAAAACTAGGGCGACTTAAAATAGTTTAATTATTTTTTTGTCTATATCTGTCTGTTTAATCACGCGTCACGCAAAAATCACTGTACTGATTGTGACGAATCTTTGTAAAGTGACTGAATTTATCCCGGAATAACATAATATACAAAAAAATCTCGAAAATTTACTAAGAAATATAAACCAGCAACATAAACCTTTGATTTATAAGTAGAAAGTTAGTATACTTCAGAGCTCCATAACAACTGAACGCGGACGTATTTGATATGCTACTAATTCGAAGATGGAAGCGGGCTTACCAAGGTTCCCCAAAGCAATGGAAATAACAACTGAACGTGGACGTATCTGACGTACGGTTAAGAAACTGCTGTTACCGAAGATGAAAGCGAGCTTAACCAGATTCCCCAGCACAATAGAACTGGATATCTTATCTTCATGCCGCCATAGGCGTACAGTCAACTAAGATAATACTAATATAATACGTACTACTTATTGCTTTTAGCAAAAGGCAAAGTGGCTAAAGATAAATCCAGCTATGGACTGGCGCTGTCAAGCCTCGTCACTGACAGGCAGGTGGACTTCATGCAGAACATCAACGATGGGTGCCTGATGACCCTGTCGCCAATCACCACGCCTTGCTGCCGAAACACTTTCGTCATACTTAGGTTAATCCCATTCCAGTAGTTATTAGTAGTTACTGAAACTGTTTAATATCACTGTTTAAATGGATTTCAAAGTATGCATTCCAATTTCACGTACGACTCGTGATCTTCGCGTACAGTCTGTGGCAACACTCTCACCAGAGATTAATGTAAAATGAAGTTACATAAGCTGGTCTGTGGGTCTCACATTACGTAAGTTCAGCTTATACCGGTACACTGATGTGCGGCCGACCTTACTAAGTCGCATGGGAAGGTAAGATAACATCCGACTTTTTATTAGGGTCCCCATTACATTTTATTTATCTATTTTTAGGGTTCCGTACCTAAAAAAGAAATGAAATAGGGAACCCTTATAGAATTACTTCATGTCCATCTGTCTGTCAGACTGTCGCGTGGAGGTATCAAGTTGAATTTAATATTATAATAAACTAGCTTTTGCCCGCGGCTATGTCGGCGTGGACATCGTTTTTATGCCTGTATTTGAGGGTGAGTTATGCGCGAGCCCCTAGCGGCTCACGAGCGTGGACACGAGTTTTCTATAGATGCCTCAGAAAGTATATCGGGCTATTCTGATTAGCAATCTATGTCACTTTCCATCCCCTCAACCAATTCTATACAAAAAATCACTTCAATTCGTTGCTCCATTGCGACGCCGACGTGCGCGAGCGTGGAAATGAGTTTTCTATAGATGCCTCAGAAAGTATATCGGGCTATTCTGATTAGCAATCTATGTCACTTTCCATCCCCTCAACCAATTCTATACAAAAAATCACTTCAATTCGTTGCTCCATTGCGACGCCGACGTGCGCGAGCGTGGAAATGAGTTTTCTATAGATGCCTCAGAAAGTATATCGGGCTATTCTGATTAGCAATCTATGTCACTTTCCATCCCCTCAACCAATTCTATACAAAAAATCACTTCAATTCGTTGCTCCATTGCGACGCCGACGTGCGCGAGCGTGGAAATGAGTTTTCTATAGATGCCTCAGAAAGTATATCGGGCTATTCTGATTAGCAATCTATGTCACTTTCCATCCCCTCAACCAATTCTATACAAAAAATCACTTCAATTCGTTGCTCCATTGCGACGCCGACGTACGCGAGCGTGGAAATGAGTTTTCCCCAGATCACTCGGGAACTATGGCAGGATATGCTAATTAGTAAATTATGTAATTTCCCACCCCCTCGACCATTTCTGTGCGAAAAATCACAACAATCCATTGTTCCGTTGCGATCAAGGACCGTTGCGTAGTGGTATGTGGTTAGTTGCAGGGGTTGGGCAATGTGTGTTGCCTGGCAAGCACGTTGCGTCCAGGCGTCCTTCCCCGCACGCAACTAGTGTTGTCGTAGCCGGCCACGTGGGCTCTGGGCGAAAACAACGCGGGGCACGTGAGTTTTCCATTAAGCGGAACTGCTGGTTTGTTTACTGGCGGGGAAGCAACGCCGGCACTTGCCTGGATAGCAAGTAGAGCTATACTAGTACTGCTCCGGCCGATCCAGCCGCGTAGGAGTAAGACTGGACAGGTGCGATAAGCGCCGGGAAGTGAGCGCGCCTACAGCTCCGGTACCACACCTGATATGTGGGAGCCAGCTTCTCTGGCGTTCCGAGCGGGGATCGAACCGCCAGCAGCGAAAGCCGCAGGAGATAGCGTGCCTACAGCTCCGGGACCTACCTGGAGAGTAGGTAGTGGTTCTCTTCCACCAGGCACTCGCCTTGCAGAGTACCGGGACAAGCGTCTTGGCGGCAAGACCTACCGTAACTGGTCCTTGTCTTCGCCTTATGGTGTTGGCAGGAATAGCGGCCCTCACTATTATGCCCTAGGGTAGGTAAGTGGGGACGCTATATCATAAACGTGGTAGTTCTAGCGTATCTAGTAGATATACGAGAGGGAATGTTCCGTTGCGATGTTAAAAAAAACGCCAAATTTCATCTAGTTTGATCAAGGTGCTGAAGCGTGAAAAAGTAACATACAAATATACGAACAAACAAACACATTTTTACATTAATAATTTTACCAGCTTTTGCACGCGGCTTCGCCCGCGTGTACATCATTTATATGACTGCCTTTGAGGGTGGACATCAGTTTCCTCCAGATCCCTATACCAGATCGGGCTATTCTGATTAGCACTCTATGTCATTTCCCACTCTCTCAACCATCTCTGTGCAAACAATCACAACAATCCATTGTTCCGTTGCAATGTTAAAGAAATGAACAAAATAAAATCAATTTTTCCGTTCCCTCAGAACTGAATCGGTCTATATTGTTTTCACGGGATGAAAAGTAGCCTATGTCCTTCCCCGAGACAAAAGGCTACCTGCATGCCAAATTTCATCCAGATTGGTCAAGGTGTTGAAGCGTGAAATAGTAACAAACAAACAAACACATTTTCTCATTTATAATATGAAGTAACGAAAGTTAAGATCCAGTGACTTTGGGTAACGGTTGTTTTAGATAGAACTTTATTTTGAATACCCTGTGGTAAAGTTATCTCGTGAAAAAGGTGTATGTTGGTCATGCTAAAACTGTTTAAAAAAACCGTTAATAGTTTTAGCAGGCCCGATTATACATCGACTTCGCAAGATACCTGGAATATTTGACATGTCTAATTGAAGGAAAAACAATGGGTTATTTCGATTCCTTCGGGAACATCCTGATTTTCCGGGATCAAAATTATATTTCCGTAACTATAATCAGGTGTTAACATTTTGAATACACCTATACTAACAATGAAAATTTTATCTTAATACATTAAGCCATTCCAGAGATAACATATTAAATACGCCTAATCTAAAAGTAAAAGTTTTATCTTAATATGTTAAGCTTTTCTAGAGACACAATGTTCTCCGTTCCCTGCGAGAACCTTTCGATTATCTGGGATTAATAATATGACGTCACGCCACTGTTATTATTTTTAACCGCCTCCGTGGCGTAATGGCTAAGTCCATTAGCTTCACATCAGGAGGTTCCAGATTGATTCCTGACAGAGTCTAACATTGTATGACTCGGTTTGGTTTGTGAAAGGGCATTTTCTAAGCTCGCCTGGCTAGCTACCAACATCTTATCTATGACTTGCCGCCAAGCATCAATGTTAACAGCATAGACGTGATCTGGCTTGAAGATAGGATAGCCATTTCCCCATTGCGTTGGAGAGTGTTGGTAAGTCCGCTTTCATCTTTGGTATCATCTTCACTTTTCATCAGGTGAGATGATATCAATGGCTACCAATTGTTAATAAAAAAAACATGTACAGAGATCCTTCGGGAACTATGTTGGGCTAGTTCACTTCCCATTAAGCCATTCCAGAGCTTCTATGTTCTTACTTTCCTGCAGGAACTTTTGATTATCTGCGATTGAGAATATAGTACTGTATTTTTCCCCTACGGTTACTATTTTCAAAAAATGTTTCATGTGCAGAGACCCTTCGGGGGCTACGTCGGGCTGGTCTACTTCACTTCCTACCTCCTCAATTATCTCCGTGCAAAATATAACAAAGCGGCAAAATTGGTTTTCTCCGATCTCTCGGGGACTATACAGAGATATCCTGATTAGATGCAGTCTATCATATCAGCCGAAAAACGTCCGCTGCTGGACAAAGGCCCCCCCAAGGATTTCTACGACGACCAGTTCTGCGCTGCCCGCATCCAGCGGCTTCCCGCCATCTTCACCAGGTCGTCGGACTACCGCGCGGGGGCCTGCCTATACTAAGTTTTCCGGTGCGCAGTCGCCACTCGAGAACTTTAAGACTCCAACGGCCATGTGTTCTACGAGCTAAGTGCCCTGCCCACTGCCACTTCAGTGAAGCGATTATGTGAGGTACGAGTATGTCGATTACTTTGGTTCTCCTGCGGATCTCCCCATTTCTGAATCGATCGCGTAGGGAAATTCCGAGCATAGCTCGCCTATTGCCCCTTGGGTGACATTGAGCCTTCTTATGAGGCCCATAGTAAGCGACCATGTCTTAGTTCCGTAAGTCATCACTGGCAACACACACTGGCACTGGTCAAAGACCTTAGTCTTATGACACTGCGGTATTTGGGATGTGAAGATATTGCGAAGCTTCCCGAACGCTGCTTTGCCGAGTTGGATTCGTCGATTGATCTCTTTCTTGAAGTTGGATCTACCAAGCTAGACTGTTTGCCCCAGGAATTTATATTCGTCAACAACTTCCAGAGTAGAGTCTCCAACCTTTAGAGGGATGGGTGCGACACGGACACATGTTGAGAGACTTTACTGAGGCTATCGAGCATTGTGCTTAAGTCTTCCATAGTCTCAGCCATGACCACGATATCGTCAGAGAATCGGAGGTGGGTTATGTACTCGCCGTTGATATTGATGCCGAGTCCATCCCAGTCCAGAAGCTTAAAAACATCTTCCAGGGCGGCGATGAACAGTTTCGAAGATATAACGTCTCCCTGTTTTACTCTTCGCTGCAACTGGATAGGTTTCGAGTTCTGGTCCTGTAGGCGAACCAACATGGTGGCGTTTTCATACAAACGCTTCAGTACCTCGATATATCGGTAGTCAATTTGGCACCGCTGGAGAGACTGTAACACAGCCCAAGTTTCGACCGAATCAAAGGCTCATGGTCCACAAACGCCAAGCAAAGTGGCCGATTGTACTCTTCGGTCTTCTGTATAATCTGCCGCAGCGTATGTATGTGGTCTATAATATGATACTAAAGCCTTTTCGGAAACCGGCTTGTTCGGGAGTCTGGAAGTCGTCAAACCTGCGTGCGAGACGATTCACTTGGTCACCCAAGCTCTTAGTAATAAATCTATGGTCGGGGCTACAAACGAAATGCTCGTATTTGCATTATATGCATTAATTAAGTTGTTGCGTCATAATACAAGTGGGTACATAAAAACAAAACAATTGAAAACATTTCAAGCAAAACTCTTAATGAGAGGATAGGTATACACTGTGATGGTACTAAGTTATTCAGCCATGCTATTATTTTAATTCTTTTTAGCACCAAAGACGTAAGTGCCCACGGCGAGAAATTGAACTACGGCGATGAATTCTTCCTGAAAGCAGAGAATTACGGAGACCCTGAGGTAGATTCCTTACCAGTATTATAATTTGTAATCTATTCAGATTTTGACATTTTGCTAGCAGCTGCTAACTCTACTACTTACACACGGAGCGTTTTGATCAATTCAATATCTGAAGTGACATTTTTTAAAATATTTTATTTTACTTTATTTGGACCACAAACAGTATTTTTATGACAATTCAAAAAGCTGTGAACAGCTGTACAAAATAATGTGAACAAATTATTAAAATAAAAGAGCTATTCAAATGAACATTAAAATATTGCATTTTACACATTTTACACAAAAATATAAATTGGCATTAATAATTGATTGAACGGCTAAATGTGGGCAGTAGAATAATTGGAAATGGGCGGTAAAGTACTCTCGAATGGGGAGTAAAATTAACAAAGTTGTTGTTAGTACCCCCCCAAGTAGCAATGGAAAGTCTTAAAAGGGTATTGTAGATATCTTGAAGGTAAGAAGACGAACTCCAGCTGTTGTCTTGGCTAAAACTATTATGTCCCTCAAGATATCCCTAGGGATATCCCTCAAGGATCAGTTAAGTAAAAGTGGGCACAGAATTTAGGAAAATTTTAAGAAAGAGTTAATACTACTGTTTAGACAGACCTTAACCCTACTTAAGAGTGTGGTTTTGCATAGCTCCAAACACGGATTTCAAGATATCTTGTAGGTTAACTTTAGAAATAAAAATAGACTTGAAGATATCTACAATACCTAGTAAAGGCTTTCAATAATTAAGTACACATATACGATCATTACTCAACGAAGTAAAATTTAAAACTGTTTTTACTTTATCTAATTGTATTTGTTGTAAATATGGTGTACTTTTATATTAATACTAAAACTGTTTAAAGATTTATGAAAATGGCGACTAAGCAACTAATTTTTAGATCTTTAAAAGGCTGTATTATGTTAGCATAGAAGACGCTGTTACTCGCCTCACAGACATTATTTCAACCCATTTGGACAAAGGTGAAAAATGCATAGGTGTGTTTTTGGACCTTGCAAAGGCCTTTGACACGGTTTCGATTCCCATACTATTAAAAAAGTTGGAGTTGGTTGGGGTAAGGGGCATTGCACTTCAATGGTTTTCGTCTTATTTATCAAGCAGACAATTGTGTGTGAAGATCGGCAATGACACTAGTGAATCAAGGTGTGTGTCTTTTGGCGTACCACAAGGCAGCATTCTGGGACCAATACTCTTCCTTATATACATTAATGACATTGCAAACTCTTCTTCACCTAATACAGATGTAATATGCTATGCTGACGATACCGCACTAATTTTTGGAGAATCTTCCGACCAGGCTGTCAACCATGAGGTTGAGTTTGGTATGTCTAGAGTTATGGAATGGTTGAACCGTAATCTATTAACCCTCAATTTATCTAAGACAAAGTATTTGTATTTTCATAAAACAACTGCCTCTTCTCCCCATGATCTTATTAGCATTAGCATACATAAAATACATTGCAAGCGTCAAAATTGTAACTGTGACTGTATTGAGAGAACGAATGCTTTAAAATATCTGGGCATAATACTGGACGAAAAACTGACATTTAGGAATCAGGCCATAGCTCTTGCAAATAGAGTCAAGAAAGTCATGCACGTCATGAAACTCCTACGTGAGGCGATTGACGGCAAGATATTAAAAATGGTTTATTTGACGCTGTGCCAATCTCTTATTAATTACTGTATTCTTGCATGGGGAGGAATGTGTAAAACTGCTCTCATTGTTGTTGAAAGAGCTCAAAGGGCCGTTCTTAAGGTTGCTCTAAGAAAATCTCGCAGATACCCCACTATGTCTCTCTACAAGGAAGCAGAGGTTCTCACTGTGCGGAAGCTGTTTGTTTTGAGGTCAGTTACATTCACACATATACTAACAATAAAGTCTCCTTGCTACCAGTCCTTATTGTGTAAAAGAATATTTAAAATCAACACTGTCTCACTGCAGACTTCCTTCGCACAACGATTTAGACCATTTCTTTTTCCCCATATTTATAACAAAATTGTTAAGCTTTGCAATGTGAAAGATTTTTCACCAACCAAAATAAAAATAGTTATTCGAGGTTTGCTTCAAGACATGAATTATGATGATGTGGAGAGCCTTCTAAGAATTGTTCAGTAAAATACATAGTAGCCTCCTGTCACATACACACCTACACACACACACTCACACACACACACACACACACACACACAATGTTCTGTTATATGTTCTTTGTTTATATTATTTTTCTTTAATCTTTTTGTTGTTTTCCACTTCTTATAATAATCACTTAGTTTCTGTTAAGTTGCTTGGCCGCCACCTGTTAAATTTGTTTTATGTTAATGTTCTTTTGACCGCCACGAGACAGGCCTAGCCTAGTGTGGGGTCACAGTTAACTTGTATGTATTAGATAAGATAACTTCGTAAATAATTTTTTTATGTCTTTTTATGTCTTTATGTTTTAATGCGTTTGAAATCAAAACGCATGATTGTTTCTCGTGTAAAATCGATAGAAAATGCTATTAAACAGACGGGCCTTTAGAATACCAGAAGAATAACCAAAAAGTTTTGGATAATTGTACTGCAAATGAAAAGTTTTGTGGCGTACAGTTCAAATTATGATATTTTCTATAAATATGTTGTAAATTAAGATAATTAGTATTACTATAGCAAAACTATAACTCCAATGTACTCCAGTTTTTGATAAAGAGGTGGCGGAAAATTTATTAATATTTTTTCACTTAAAGTGCAAAATGGCGTTAAATAATTTTTTTCCTTACGAAGTAAGACATAAGACAATACTGATTTCGTAAGGCTAGTTTAGACAAATCAACGACTAGTTATACTAGAAGTAGTGCTACTTAAGAGATATTATACTTAACTTATACTGTAAACAGTATTAGTAAATTCCTATTTAATATTATTTAGTATTAAATGATTCTTAAGTTTAACATTATATTACTTAGTATTTTCTTAGGTTATCATTTAATTTTCTTCTTTATTTTGTGTGGAAGTAAGTTTATGCAGCAAAACACAATTCATTTATATGATTTACTCGACGTCACAAAAGTAATGTTTATGTGAACTCAAGATTTTTAATCTAGTTCCTCGCAATCTGTTAACGATACACAGTGTTTTAAGGGACCCTAAAATCGGATGTTTACCTTTTTTTCATTATTGTACAAAGTTTCATCTCACAAAAGTACTTGTAAAAGTTTCACGTGCCGATCATCTTTTGTTTAGAAGAAAAAATATTATAAAAATTTGTCAATTTTTTGCACCTAAAAATAAAAAAAAAAAATTACAAGAAAACCGTACGTGTTTTAAATGCACTGATATTACACCTAGGAAGGTCTCAAAAATGAGCTATATCAGAAACTATTTTGAGCTTTCCAAAGTGCACCGTTGCAAAGATATCAAGTTTTTCTGGTTTGCTTCAATTTTTTTTTCTCGCCGAATCCGGATCCAATTTTTAGTTTAATGCATAGCGTAAGATACTACCTATGCGCTAAAAAACTGCGTCCATGTCTCGTGGAAGTTTCGAGATAATCATTGATTTTCATTTTTTGCCAGGGTTGTCACGTTTTTCCGGTATTTAAAACAATAATTATTCGCGCTAAGTGTTCGCCGCAGTTAAACCGGTCCGTGGCGTGGGCTTAACCCTTCTAATATACCTATTTAATTTACGCAAGTTACAAGAAAATCAAAGGTGTTTTAACAAGGAATGGGGTCATTGATTCGCGCCATTCTTTCGCAAGACTAGATTCCAGTGATAAGCTTTATGTGATGCGGGAAGGGGTACCTACAAAATAATATTACAATACTTAATGTTCATACGTTCATATTACATCGAAGCTCCACGAGATACGGACGCAGATTTTTTTAAGCGCATAGGTAGTATCCTATACGCTATGAACTAAACTAAAAATTGGATCCGGATTTATTGGAAAACGGCGAGAAAAAAATGTTAAAGTAAAACCAGAAAAAAACTGTTCTCTTTGCAACGGTGCTCTTCGGAAAGCTTAAAATGGTGTCTGATATAACTCATTTTTGAGACATTTCTATATGTAATATCGGTGCATTTAAAACGCGTAAGGTGTTAATGTAATATTTTTATTTTATTTTTCCGGTGCTAAAAAATTGCCAATCTTCATTTTTTTTTCTTCTAAACTAAATAAGATCGGCGCGTGAAATTTTTACAAGTGCATTTGTGATATGATACTACAATAATGAAAAAAAAGGCAGATATCCGACTTTCGGGTCCCATAAAACACTGTGCGATACTGAGGTCTGAGTCAAACATGAACGCACACTATTTATCGTCACTTTTCCATATTTTTCAACACGCCGACGAAAACCACCAGATCTCTTTTATTTCTCTACCTCATCCATCTATCTCTCCACTTGGCTCTATTTTGTTTAAAATATCCCGTTAAGTGTACTTTTGCTTTATACTTATTAATTTTAGTCAGAAAGGAGTTAGTTATTCTTCAGAAAAACAGTTTTTAGAACTTGGTGTTACAATTATCTTAATTTTATCTACAAAATCAATTTTTAGTTTGCAAGACTAAACCGGCTCTTCAATTATTCAATATAGTCTTAAGCCAGCTTTCAATTAATCTGACTACAGTAAAAACAGGTTTTTAGATTTAACTCTAGGCTTACTTAATACAAAATAGTTTTGAGAATACTTAACTTAGTTTTGGATATTCCTAATTTGCTAAAGGAGCGGTAGGTTTAAACTATTTTCTCTTAAAGAAAGTAATTACTTCAAGAAATCCTTTTTGATTTAGCAAAAACCTACTTTAGATAGAGTACAGATAATAATAATAATAATAAATTTATTAACTGAAGTAATTTACAATAGCATCTAAAACTAAAGGTTTTAGAGATACACTTGTTTTCTTAAGTAATTCACGATAATATTAAGATATTAAGTACGGTAGGCAGGTAAAAGTTAAATTGAGACGGCTAATGCCTACACTTAGGAAGACCTGTGTCGTAGAAATCAGCAAACCTTATTGTGTCGCCTTAGGTACAATGCAGACGTTATCGTGAGTGATAATATACATTTTAAATGGTCTTATTTCTATGGATAGGGTAGGTTATAGACATGTGCGCCGATGCCGAAATATTCGGCGGCGGCGTAGAGGTAGAATTTGGTCGGCGGCGGCGTAAATGGCGGCGTAAATTACACAAAAAAAGGGAGAATCAGAAGTAAAATTAATAAAAAGAACGCTGTCATAAAAATTAATACAAAGTATGAAAAGAAACGTTAAAGTCGCAATAAAATATGACACAAAAATAGTTTGGTTTGGTAATTTGGTTACGAATAACGTACTTACAAATTGTAAGTTACAATCTTATATTTATGACTCCAAGGAGACAAATGCGCTACTGGCCAGAACATTGCAGTAACACAGTAAGTGTTCCATTGAATCTGTATCCACACAGGCCCTGCAGGTCGGGTTATTCATCAGGCAGATTTTTTCAAGTGTGCATTTGTAGCCAAATTACCTATCAACGCTCCTGTTACCGCTCTAATACGTGTCCTGCTGTTTCTCCAACTGTACTTGATTGCCCCTGTGGTTACCTCACCGATGAAGAGCTTGGAATCTTTGAGTCTAAGACATGTCAGTTTAGTCTTCTTTCGGCCTGTTCCTTCTTATATTGCTTCTAGGGAGCCCTATTTCTGTTTCTGGACCATACATTATAGACAGTGGTCCTGTTCCAACCACTTTGTCTGTTTCTTCGTTGCCTTCCATTCCTACGTGTGCAGGGACCCAGATTAGTTGCAGTTTTTTGTGTTCGCCCACCTCATTGAGGACCTTTAGACAATTTAGCAACAACCCAGAGTCGACCTTGTAGGGCTTTAGGCGCCTCTGTTTGGATCTGTATTTGAAGCGGCTTGAGATTTAGTAGCATTTCTTTCGTTACAGCAGGTATTGTTGGAAATGATTCCCAAGCAAGTCAACCGCTGAAGTTTTGTTAGTGTTTGCCTAATGTACCTAGAACCGTTGTAGGCCACCACAAAATGCTACCATAAGAAAAAATGGGCCTTATTATTATTGTGTATAGCCAGTATATGACTATGGGTTTTAAACCCCAAGTTCTTACCGTACGCAGATTTTAGCATACCGAAGACTTTTGTGGCCTTGGCCATGGTCCTTTCTACGTGCAGGTTCCACGTCAGTTTTTTATCCAGAGTCATGCCTAGATACTTAACGATCGTGGACTGTCCCATACAGTTTGAGAGTTTTTAAACTTTGTCGGTTTCTTTTTCTTGTGAATGGTACAATCGTGGTCTTGCTACGTTTAATCGATAGGTGATATCCATCACACCACCTTTCAACTTTACGCAAGGCCTTTCACGAGTACATTATTCGCGATACTATGTTCGGGAATTTGACATTAATTATAATAACTAGATCGTCAGCATAACCAAACGTGTAGAAA
Organism: Coleophora flavipennella; assembly: GCA_947284805.1. NCBI lineage: Eukaryota > Metazoa > Arthropoda > Insecta > Lepidoptera > Coleophoridae > Coleophora > Coleophora flavipennella. The sequence goes on from OX369292.1 coordinate 984,546, forward strand.
GATCCGGTATTCAGCTGCTGCAGAAGCCACCTACAGAACGCCACCCTGCGGGCATCTTTTTGAAGTGGTAGCAGTAACCTTCTCCCCCAATAGTAAAGATGTTATGATTATCTTCCTAATCATGCTATCTATCCATTTTCATAGCGTTTGGTCTATACCATGGGAGATAGCTGCATTCTTGATTGCCTCCAAATTAATGCATTCAAAGGCTCCTTCGATATCGAGGAAGGCAGCAGCACATACCTTATGGTTTTCCAACGCACTTTCATCACGGTATAGTACAAGATGAAGTGCTCTTTCAATCATTTTACCAGACTGATATGCACATTGTAGTACATGAAGTGTTTTTTCCCGCAAGGAACCCCTCCTTTATGTAGTTGTCGACCAATTTTTCCAGAGCCTTCAGCAGAAATGATGAAAGGTTTATGGGTCTGTAGGACATCGGTTTATCGTAGCTCTCTGTTTCCGGCTTTGGTAAGTAGACAACCTTGACACGTTTTCAGATTTTTGTAATATATCTGAAGGCGATACACGCAACCTAGGCGAGCGTTGAACTTTTCGCCGTTCGCATCATTTGCGCCGAATACGCCTATTTTTCTAAATGGTCAGCGGCTTCAAGTCCTGATCGGCGGCGGCGGTCACCGGCGCGGTGCGGCGCACATGTCTAGTAGGTTAGTAGGTTTGTAACTGTGTTCTGCTGTTATGTGTCTTTCTATGTATGTGTGTGTGATATACGTGTGAGTTCGAGTGTAAATAAGTATAGAAGTATAGTTATGTAAAAAAAAATATGTGATGGTAAGTTATTTTATTTTGTTTTAAATGATAGCTTGCCCATAATACCTGATACCATGGGGAATAGTCAGTTGATGATGAACAAGCTAATCCATTATCGAATAAATAAGTAAGTGGATAAATAATTGCTGTTTTCAATACAATGTTTTAGTTAGAAGGAATTAGGAGGCTTTCTGTTTCATCGTAGCTAAGTCTTTGCAGCCAGTTATACAAGAAGTCCTTACATTGGTATCTGTTCAACGTGTTTATTATCGTTATCGTATTTCTTTGTATATTTTGTGTGTGATATAGGTTTTTACCTGTGAATAAATTTATTATTATTATATTATTATAAAGATATATTGAATTTACTAAGCCATGATTGGCTATATGCCTCAGTTTTCTAAATATGTAAACAAGGTCACGTACCCGACGCGTCAGCATTTCTAACTGTTTCTTCCAATACAACCTTTCATCTAAAAGAACTCCAAGATATCTAATGTTTTTCGTTCTTTCTATGGGAATACAGTTTCAACTTTCTTTAGTGTTACATGTGTGAGCACGAATGGAGAAATTAATATCTGGAGAGCTTCTTGCGGTAATTGAAAAAGGGATGTATTTTGTTTTGGCTATGTTGAGGGATAGCAAGTTACATTCCGGCCATTTAGATACAGTTGCTAGTCCTGTTTCTGCAAGGGTTCGGACCTCCTCCTAAGTTTTGCCACTGAAGACCAGCGCAGTGTCGTCAGCAAAAGTAAAGATGTTCCCTTGGTTGAGGCTAAGATTACAGAGGTCATTAATATATAACAAAAAGATACTCGGACCAAGGATACTACCTTGTGGGACACCGTAAGTAATATTGACGTCTTGACTAATGTGGTCCTTTATTTTGGTTCTTTGGGTCCGATCTTGTAAGTAGTCCCTAAATAGTTGCAATGGGGTACCACGTATTCCGTAGTGTTCTAGTTTATTCAGGAGTATGGGGATGGAGACAGTGTCAAAAGCTTTGGCCAGATCAAGGAAAACTCCGATTACTTTCATTTTCTTGTCTAAGTTATTTACAATGCATTGTGTAAGTTCAGATACTGCCATATCAATAGACTTTAGTGTTCTGAATCCGTATTAATTTTTAGATAAAAGTTTAAACTTTTCAAGGTAAGTTACTAATTGTTTGTTAATAATTTTTCCAAAATTTTAGACAGCGCTGGCAGAACCGAGATTGGCCTAAAGTTATTGACACTGTCTCTCTCCCCGCTTTTATAAATTGGATGTATAATTGACCTCTTAAATACTCTCGGGAACACTCCACAAGAAATGCTTAGGTTACATACGTGCGTTATAGCTGGGATAAGGACACAAGCATTCTCCTTGATCACACGAGTAGATATTCCATCCCACCCGGTAGAGCAATCATTCCTAAGACTTCTTACGATAACCTCAACTTGAGTTTCATCAGCTTCCAGAATTACAAACGAACGGACTGTTGATTGGTTTGAGTCAAGTGTTGGGGAATGTTCATATGCGCTAGACTTTCTGTTCTCCTTTATTTTATCAGCCAGCTCCTTACCTATTTTTGCATAGTATGCATTATCATACTGCACCGATTCCTGCGGATTACTACAAATGTCAAGAAGCCGATCACTATTACTGTGTTTTTGCTTGCGACCGAGAATTTCATTTAGTGTGTTCCACGTCTTTTTAATATTATTACCACATTCCTTAAGCAATGATTCCTCATAGTGACATTTTACTTTTTAATGAGCTGATTGCAAAAGTTTCTATACCTATGATAAGTTCGTTTTAGTGTATCATATAACAGATAGAGAAGATTTAATCATTATTATTGTTTGCTACTTGGGTGCAGGGTAACCAGTGAAGCAGATTCAGATGTTTTGCTGTGGCACGCACGCTTTTTTCGCTCAGCAAGCGCTCGTAATCTTTAAAGTCATAATCATTTCCAACTAATACTCACATATTACCGCCCAACCAACTGGAACATCGCCCAAGTAATTATATTCCAAATAAAATAAGGTAATAAATACAGAATAACTGTGTATGTACTATGTACTACCAAAGAACACTAACTATTTACTACCTACCTGTAACTACACATTTAGTAAGAAGATTTTATTCGATTCTAACACTATTTTTTTATTTATTTTTTATTTACAATTGGTAAGCCTTTGGCATTATCTCACCTGATGGTAAGTTACGATGATGCCGAAGATGGAAGCAGGCTTACCAAAATTCCCCAACGCAATGGGAATCTGGCTATCTTATCTTCAAGTCGGAACACATCAATGATGTTAACACTGATGTTTGGCGGCAAGACTTAGATAAGACGGTGGTAGCTAGCCAAACGGGCTATAAAAATGCCCTAGCACCAACCAAACTGAGTCTTACTAAGTTGACCCCACCGGGAATCGAACCCGCGGCATCTTGGTGTGAAGCGAATGGACTATCCATTACGCCACGGAGGCGGTTAAAATTACTACTTATACTATTGTTTCAACGGACAAAAATAATAGATACATATTATCCTTGTACATATATATCATGTTTGAACTAACCACTGAGCAGGCGCCACCTCTGTACGTGCGCTACACTCCGGAAGGCGTGCCCACACCCGATAACTACATGCCGATCCGCCTCAGCGCCACCAGGGACACCAACTGCCGCTGGACCACTATCCCGTTGCTGCCCCGCGACCGCCTCGAAGGGCTGGGCAGCCCTGTCAAGGTACCCTCAATCTGTCTTAAGAAAATTAAGAAATCCATCTGATTAAGTAATCAGTTGTCCACTGTTAATATTGAATAAGTTATCAGTTGTCCGCTGTTAAGATTGATTAAGTAATCAGTTGTCCTCTGTTAAGATTGATTAAGTAATCAGTTGTCCTCTGTTAAGATTGATTAAGTAATCAGTTGTCCACTGGGCCTCAAGGTCACCCAAAGAGCAATGGAGCGTGCTATGCTCGGAGTTTCTTTGCGTGATCAAATTAGAAACGAGGAGATTCGTAGGAGAACCAAAGTATCCGACATAGCTCTCAGAATAGCTAAACTTAAGTGGCAGTGGGCGGGGTACATAGCTCGTAGAACAGGTGGCAGTTGGGGCAGTAAAGTACTCGAGTGGCGACCGAGCACCGGAAAACGTAGCGTAGGCAGGCCTGCCACTCGGTGGACCGATGACCTGGTGAAGGTCGCGGAAAGCCGCTGGATGCGGGCAGCGCAGAACCGGTCGTCGTGGAAATCCTTGATGGAGGCCTATGTCCAGCAGTGGACGTCCTTCGGCTGATATGATGTCCACTATTAAGAGGAGGTATAAGCTAAATGTTTTCCCTCTTTCTCTCGCATGATTTTTAACTTGCCATCCCGCTTAGAAAACTGTTGGCGATCGTATTGCCACGTATTGCTATGATATAATATATTTATATCGTTGCATTATGAAAGAAGAAAAATCTGTCACTTATTAGGAATCGAACTTAACTCTGCTGCATTTATTTATTAATAAATATGTAAAATTTACATTAACAAAATATCACTGTAGACGGCGATTTAGGCAACCATTGCGATGTGTCGCTTGGTTCTGTTCGTAGCTTTTCTTCATCCCTCGACCTGGAGCAAGGAACTTTCCCTAGCAGATTCTATTACGTCCGGCCAGACCTGGGGTGATCGTCCACTCCTCCACAGTTCTTGTAAGTTTGGAACCCTTAGCAGTATCTCACTATTTCGTCAGTTTGACGGACACCAATTATAAATGAGTACATGAATGTCGTTGCAAAAGTATAAGGTGATGCCTAGTTATTTCAAACATTTTTACAACAAAATGTAGTTTTTGACAGATTATAAAAAGTAATTAAGATGACCAGCAGTCATCACCTTATTGTGAATCCATACCTATCAAATGTTCAGCACACTCTTACTTGTAATTTCAGACTGGGTCTAAGTTGATCGTCAAGAACTGTGTGGCAGACAAAAGTCTCTGTGTGATGAATCAGAATTGGATGGTTACATTCTTTGGGCCTGTAAGTATCGTTATTACTTCATCATTGATTTAGTATTATATTCTTATAGCCCTTATGGATCTTATTGTTATAGCTCTTTAATTATTCTTGATACAACATATTTTTAATCTTTTAATTGAAACCTGTTACCGTCTTAGGTTTCTTTTTAAACGATTTCAAAAAAGGAGGAGGTTTCTCAATTCGACCATATATTTTTTTAATTTTTTTATGTGTGTTCGCGCATAACTTCTTCGTTTATGAACAGATTTTGATGATTATTTTTTTGTTGGAAAGTAGATATCCCAAGGGTGGTACCATGATAAGGAAACCAAAATGTGATGATGGCATCCCAGAGAAATCGAGGTGAACCTTAGTTTCCTGTTAGAAGTCCGTTTTTTTGACGTGTCAACGTCTAATAAATTGATGGACGCCGGCTACATGCACTAATTGTCCCGTTACGTTATGACTTTGTCACGTTAAACTATCGTCCGTAAACCCACTTTACAGACAACCAATTTTTTTGTTCAAAATTATTACGTTACCTCCTTTTGCTCAGCGCACGCGGCCCGTGGCCCGCGGCCATGAGAGTGATCGATAACTGCTTATTTTATTTAATCTTAATAATAATTTTGTAGAAAAACGAGCTACCGCTCGTTTCTTTGCCCTCGTGGATATCGAGGGTGCAAGTCGCAAGCGGTTCTCGATCATTTTTAGGCTAAATTGATCCTGCAGGTTCATTCTTAATATTGGCGAAAGAAGTTTTGAAATCGAATGAGCAGTTTCGGAGATTACCTCTTACATTCAAACTTAGTTACAAACTTTACCTCTTTTTGAGATGTATAGCTAGGGCGCTCCATACAAACGTAATTTGATTTTTATTTTAACGTTAATTCCAACAATTTTTTTTATGTACAATTGGTAAGTTCTATTGGCATCATCTCACCTGATGGTAAGTGACGATGATGCCGAAGATGGAAGCGGGCTTACCAAGATTCCCCAACGTAATGGAGAACTTGCTATTTTATCTTCAAACCAGAACACATCAATGTTGTTAACACTGATGTTTGGCGGCAAGACTTAGTTATGATTATGGTAGCTAGCCAGGCGGGCTTAGAAAATGCCCTAACACCAACCAAACCGAATCTTTCAAGTTGATCCCACCGGAATCGAACCCGTGACCTCCTGGTGTAAAGCGAATGGACTATGTAACCATTACGCCACGGAGGCGGTATTGAGATTTAAACATTTTGACATACAAATTTTATTTTACGAAGTTAGCTAACCTAACACAGGTTACCACACTAGCCTAGGCCTGTCTCCCCACACTAGGCCAGCCCCGTCTTCTTACACTAGGCTAAGCCTGTCTCCCCACACTAGGCCCGGCCTGTCTCCCCACAATAGGCCAGGCCTGTCTCCCCACACTAGGCTAGGCCTGTCTCGTGGCGATCAAAAGAACATAAGCATAAAACAAGACTTTATTTTTTAAACAAGTTTTAGAAGATGTTTGTATGTCTGTCTGTGTCGGTGGTTTGTGTGATTTTTATAAAAAATCCCAAAAGTTTTGCATACAAATCTTACGGAATTAAATAAGAAACGACTTCACAGGTAATATAGTTTCTTCGATCACTTAGATTGATCAATATTTAAATGGGTACTAAAATTGACTTGTACGCAGCGTGCTAGGGACGTTAGCCCTAACAATAGTATAGATTGAAATAACCTCCTTCCCTAGAATTCTTGGATAGTGCGGTCCATTGCTGGGTAGTTTAAGTTTAACTTCTTTTTATAACACAATGTAAGCCATTGGTATCATCTCACCTGATGGTAAGTGACGTTGATGCAGAAGATGAAAGTGCGCTTATCAAGATTCCCCAACGAAATGGGGAACTGGCTATCTTACCTTTAAGCAGGAATACATAAATGCTGTTAACACTGATGTTTGGCGGCAAGATTTAGATACGATAGTGGTAGCCCGATTTTTTTGAAGTGAAAACTTCTTTAGCGGCGCTGAGCACTTTTTGTTGGATGGGTAAAAACTTCCAAACTCGCGTCAGGGTCACGTGATGCTGATCGAAAAAGCGTAAGATCGAGGGAAAGGGAGAGGAACAAGTATCTCCCACTCTTTCTACCGTGCCTGAGTGTGCTGCTCCGCTTAGGCAGCACAGGGCGCTTTTGCCGGTTAGTAGCAAAACTACTCGCCTAGCGACCTAACATCGACATATTTATGTCACTACGTAGTTCAGCTATTTCACACTAGATGTCAATAAGTGTAGAAAGTAATGGGACGTACTCAGAACTATGAGCTTTAAAAAGTTTGTGTAATAAATGAATAAAATGAGGGTTAACATTTTTACTGTTTTGTATGTGTACTGACGTACTTAAAATTTCTAGCACAAAATAATAGACAAATTATTATTACGAACATAATTTTATTTACAAAATTCAATTACCTGCGAAAATAACAGTTTTAGTTAGTTGTTGTCGGTTCGTTGCCCTATCGTTTTGAATGGTTGCGAAATGCTTAAAACGAATATCTATATATTTTTCTGATAAAGATTTAATCAGCAGTATAATATGATTTACAGTCGGTGATTGGTCAAAGCTGTGATTTAAAAAATAAAATGAAATACATACTTATTCTCCTAAAATAATTGAAACTCGGTTATACAAACAATACCGAAACCAACCGACAAATCCAGTTTTAAACTAGGTAAAGTGCCCATCTTTAATTTTTTATGGCCTTTTTTTGTCACTATGAAGTCTGCATCATTAAAATGGCAAGAACAAATCTTTGTATATTTTGTCGGAGTCCAATCCGGTCTATTCACTTTTGTGATCCATTGTTGTTTTAAATTATCATCGGATGGAAATCTAAAACAAACAAAAAGAAATAAAATTAACTAGGTGGTAAATTATCTTAATATGAATAAAATGATTATTTAACATTCGAAGTTCTTTCAATTCATGAACAGTCACGGAGAATAGTACGAGTATGTATACAACTCAGATCTTTGTTACTTGAAAATATTTGCTATGAAAATGTTATTTCATTACTGACCATAGCCGTGTGTTATTCGGTAAAATTATTTGAATCTAATTACGGCCCTGGATATTTGGTACGTTGAAAATAGTTGTTCTTGTTGACGATAGATGGCGGCCTGTTTACAATATAATTATAAAAATCACTAAAGTACTGTTTTGGCGACTAAAAAGTATTCAGGTTTAATTGTATACTTTAATTTTCAGTATCCACGTATGATTATAACTATATACCAATGCGGAACTTTACGTACTCGTCTTTTTTATTCACAAAAGTTACGCCACCTAGTGTCGAGAAGTATAATTTATACTTGAAAGCCGAGAATTTTCTAGAACTATTTTAATAATTACGTATAAAATTACTTACAAATGAAATGTAATACCATTCATAGCATCAGAACGTCTGTCTGAATAACTTCGACACGATAAAACACAACACTTCATCCTTTTCTTCTTAAAAATGCGAAAAAGCTGAATAAACCGATTGTATCAGTTTTAGAAATTTGCGATGATGATTCTGGTAATAACGATGGTGAAAAAGTCGTCGAAATTATGGATGAAAGTTGATATTTCTAAGAGATAAAAATTAATTTAATATATAAATAAATAACGATATAATATTATGAATAATAACATGTAAATTGTCATATTTGTGTACGATAGCGCAATAAATAAACATTGTATTCTACCTCATAAATGATAGTATTTTTGTACTTATAATTAAACACAACGTTAATACTAAAGTTTTCACTTCTGCCGGCACTCCCGGAGTGCTACCGGTGTGTTTTTTTTTCAATAAGCTATTTTATCAATTTTGTCTTAAAGTTTTTAGATTCAAGCTTTCGTTGTTCAATCGGTAAGTTATTTTATATTCGAACGCTCATATACACACAATTTCGGCTATAAATTTCAGTCAGACTTCAATGAAAACTAGCCTGTACGGATCTCTAAGAGTTTTTGTGGTTTTATCACTGACTTTTTTAAATACATGCAGATGTTACTTCACAAACACACAGAGCTCAAGTATATAAAGCGCGGGTAGTGGCAACATACCAACCTCCTTAAATAGTGGCTTGTAGGAGTCTCGTGCGTGATGACTTGCCAGTTATAGCTCTTACACATTTTTTTTGTGCTATAAAGGCTCTTTTCCAGTGGGTCCCATTTCCCCATATAATAAGACCGTAACGGAGCACCGAAGCTACACAGGCATGATAGGCAGACAAAACAGTAAACTTTTAAGGCGCTTTAGAACGTACACAAATCTGTTGGGTCTCTCACTAACATTCTCATGTTGTGGTTTCCAGTTTAGTTGGTTGTCAATTTTTAGGCCTAAGAATTTCGTGTTATTCATCTCATCAATTTTTGTGCTTCCATGTTTTATTTCTAATTTACGAAACCTATTGTTGTTAAAATTAATGTAGTTTGTCTTTAAAAGATTAATCTGTAAATTGTTCATGTCCAGCCATTTTATAATAACATTAATAGTATTATTTATGTCAGAATTGTGATTGTTAATCGTATTATTGTCAGTAATTTTACCTCTTGTTGTCACTACTATAGAAATGTCATCTGCGGAGAGAACGCACTTGTGCTGAGTTACACGAGGGATATCCTTTATATAAATTACGAAGAGAAGGGGTCCAATTACGCTTCCTTGAGGAACTTCGCATCTGTTGTATTTGTAATCAGAAGAATATTATATCATTTTTATTGTTGTTGAGTTTAGTTAATGAAACTTTTTGTCTTCTTTCTGATAGGTAAGACCGTATTCAATTAAGAGGTAATCCTCTTATTCCATAAGAATTTAGTTTTTTTTATAAGTAGATCACGTTGTACAAAGTCAAAGGCTTTAATTAGGTCAAAGAGTAATACTTCGAGAGTTTGTTTCTTACTTTCCAAAATTTTTGTAATTTTGTAATGTACGGATATCGGTTGCTGACACTGGATAGGAAGGGGAGGGAGGTGCTATTGCTGCACATCACACTTTTTGTTATACTGTATGTCTTAAACTTGTACTCACTTGCGTTTCTTCCAGGAGTGCGGCGTGACGTGCAAGAACTACAGCGACATTCACAAGCGCTTCACAGCTGAAAACGTGTTCATGCTTGTCAGCGACGTTGCGACTAAGAGCAAGGATTAGAAGAAATGTTTAAATTTAAACTTATTCACCTGGATTTATCTAAACTTTTGAATAAACCTAGTATTCAAATTCAAGATGAAATTATTATGAAGCAGTCAGAAATGAATAAAGGATTCTCAAAACCTGTAGCTTGTGGAAACCTTTACATATTTCATCGATAAAGATTATTCGCTGTTCAAGACGAATATTCATTATATAGAGCACCGATGAGAAAACGCAGTTTTCTTTGCTACAACTAAAACTTCTCATCACAAAAAATCTAGTTGTGCAAACCAGCTAAGTGTGAGTCGAAATCACCACGCATCTCCGGACAAATACAAAAAGAATCCTATTCATTTCAAGACATCAACACAAGCAACAGAAAAATGCTTTTTAGGGCTCCGTACACAAAGGCTAAAAACGGGACCCTATTACTAAGACTTCGCTGTCCGTCTGTCACCAGGCTGTATTTCATGAACCGTGATAGCTAGACAGTTGAAATTTTCACAGATGATGTATTTCTGTTGCCGCTATAATATTAAATACTAAAAACTAGAAAAAGTAATTTTTTAAACGTGAAGAAACTAGCGCCTTCTAGTGTGATGGTACGGAACCCTTTGTGCGCGGTTCTAACTCGCACTTGGCCGGTTTTAATTTTAATAAGGTTACGTTCGGCGCTCGTGGTCGAAAACTTGGATTATTTATCCGACAAAATATCAAAAATAACTCTGCAAAAGTTCACAACTACCTGGTTCAACGCACGCAGCGCTCGCTACTCTCCTCTACAGGTGGTGAGATCACTAGGCCACAGATGAGATACTAGTGACTAGGCTAAGTAACCTAACGCACGCAGCGCTCGCTACCCGTCTCTACAGGTGGTAATATCACTAGGTCACAGATGAGATACTAGTGACTAGGCTAAGTAACCTAACGCACGCAGCGCTCGCTACCCGTCTCTACAGGTGGTAATATCACTAGGTCACAGATGAGATACTAGTGACTAGGCTAAGTAACCTAACGCACGCAGCGCTCGCTACCCGTCTCTACAGGTGGTAATATCACTAGGTCACAGATGAGATACTAGTGACTAGGCTAACTAACCTAACGCACGCAGCGCTCGCTACCCGTCTCTACAGGTGGTAATATCACTAGGTCACAGATGAGATACTAGTGACTAGGCTAAGTAACCTAACGCACGCAGCGCTCGCTACCCGTCTCTACAGGTGGTAATATCACTAGGTCACAGATGAGATACTAGTGACTAGGCTAAGTAACCTAACGCACGCAGCGCTCGCTACCCGTCTCTACAGGTGGTAATATCACTAGGTCACAGATGAGATACTAGTGACTAGGCTAAGTAACCTAACGCACGCAGCGCTCGCTACCCGTCTCTACAGGTCGTAATATCACTAGGTCACAGATGAGATACTAGTGACTAGGCTAAGTAACCTAACGCACGCAGCGCTCGCTACCCGTCTCTACAGGTGGTAATATCACTAGGTCACAGATGAGATACTAGTGACTAGGCTAAGTAACCTAACGCACGCAGCGCTCGCTACCCGTCTCTACAGGTGGTGATATCACTAGGTCACAGATGAGATACTAGTGACTAGGCTCATTAACCTAACGCACGCAGCGCTTGCTACCCTCCTCTACAGGTGGTGAGATCACTAGGCCACAGATGAGATACTAGTGACTAACTGACTAGACTAAGTAACCTAACCTGTTATTTTGAATCATCGTCATATCGGCTCATATACGTCCCCACCGAGGGTATCGAGCCTACCCTGAGTTAGGGCGATCTAACGTCGTGAGGAAACCTGCACCCGCCTGCGAATAAACTTGAAGGTTGTGTGTGAAGTCGACCAACCCGCACTAGGCAAAACTGTTTCCTTCAACGTAAGGGCGTCGGATAAACGTGCATATGAACATTGGTACGTGGCAGGACTCGAACCACGATTTCGCAGACAGGAGGTAACGGCCCTCACCGTTACGCCACCGACGCTCGCTCTTGAATAGGGGATCGGACTGCTAGTCATTTGAGTTACTTTTTATGATCTGTCAAAAACGAAATTTGGTTCTAAAAATGTTTGATATACCCACAAGTGACACAAGTGATCTATGAGATTTTTAGCTTCATTGACGAACTTATTTTGTGAATTTGATCAATTAAAAATTGAAGGCGTGATGGAAAAACAAAACGAGTAAGTATTTTTTTAACTTCAAGAGGAGAGCAATTTAGGAAATCATATTTCAGAATTTATTTTTGATGCAGTCCGATTCCATTATTATCTTGAATATGATACTCTTGAATTATCATGAATTGTATATTTGTTCAAAATTCGAAAATTCTTTCCAAAAATAAGCAAAAATCAACATATTAAAGCGGGCACTTTTTGTTTTTAATTTCATATGAGATCTATAATTGACTTGGTAAGAAGAATATACTTTAACCTGTCAAGCCCGCTGGAACGTATATGTTTTAGTAGAGAGCGCACAACTTTGAACTCAATTCGTGAATAAATACGATACATATTAGGGGATCGGACTGCTAGTCATTTGAGTTACTTTTTATGATCTGTCAAAAAGGAAATTTTGTTCAAAAAATGTTTGAAATACCCACAAGTGACGTTATAGATTTTAAGCATCATTGACGAACTTATTTTGTGAATTCGATCAATTAAAAATTGAAGACGTGATGGAAAAACAAAACAAGTAATGTTTTTTGAAACTTCAAGAGGAGAGCAATTTAGGAAATCATATTTCAGAATTTATTTTTGATGCAGTCCGATCCTCTATTGTGTGTCTCTTTGTTGTAGTCCGGTACTAGACTGGAGATCAGTAGGTATGTAAAAATTAAGTATTTCAAAAAATAAAGACAATTTAGTTACCTGCGTTAGGATGTAAATATCCTTGGTAAAACCACGGATGTGGAAGGAGTACTTAAGTAAAACCATGTTTGACATTTTCAGTACCTACCCAAAGGTATTGTAAAGAGACGCTATTACCAAAGATGACCTACTATTACTAGGCTCTGTCTTTAAATAGGTCAAAATCGTACATACTTCGACGTAAAAATCGAAGAGAGTTTCCATACAAGAACGTGTTCTTTAATGGTTTTTAATCGACTGCAAAAAAAGGAGGAGATTTCTCATTTCAACCGTATATCCCAGAGATATCGAGGGGATCCTTAGGGTCCTGTTTGATGTCGGTTTTTTGTTCAAAATTATGTTGTATGTTTTCGCTCTATCATAAAAACGGAGATACACATAGGCATCTTTCTTCACAATACGTTTTTAGCACAAACCCTCTTGTGCATCAACAAATACTGAAAACCGGCCTAGTTGTGTGTGGTAGTACTCGCGCTCAGGGTTCCCGAACTGAATAAAAAAATCTGTCGCTCTCGTCTTGTCTGCCTTTTGATAAAAATGAATAGGTATAAATCATTGTCGTAGTCGTGTGATACGGAACGCTCCGTGCGCGAGTCCGACTCGCACTTGGCAGTTTTTTTTTCATAAAAGGTATCATCATAAGAGATGCAACGAATATTGCCGAATACCGAATACCTAATATTCGGCGGCGTTTTCAACCGAATACCTAATATTCGGCGGAAGATCCAGAGTATTTCGCGCGAATAGGTCTCGACATGTATCGGCGCGCCGCGTACCGCGCTTAGGAGAGGGCAGTGTTTGGTTCATTAGCCGTCCAAGTCTTGTCACAACGCGCTGTGTTTTTATGCGATCACAAATAAATTGAGTTTATTTTGTCTGATATGTCTTCAGTTATAAATAAAAAGTCTCGTATTTGGAACTACTACGAAATTTTCAATTAAGATCCCAAGTTAGCTGTACTTCTCTCATTAATAAATGTTTTTTTTAATTAACTTGCGTTTTCATTATCTTTTCCTAGATATTCGGTATTCGGCCGAATATTGAGCACTATTTGGTATTCGGCCGAATATTCAAACTACGACCGAATATGCCAAATACTGAATAGTTGCCGAATATTCGTTGCATCTCTGTGAGTACTGGCACGTTACGTTATGTGGCAGGCGTTTTTGAATGAAGGTGTCAATGTTTGTTATTGATTGCTCTTCTGTTTTATATGATCTGTCTGAGTAGAAAGAAAATACAATTTTTATTTCAATATGTTTATTGTTGTTTCGATCTATGCTAAATCTCTCACAAATTGGTAGCAGAGCGTGGTTGCTAAACTAAAAAACTAAAGTAGTGAAATAAAAATGTCCACATCGACTAGTTATCGTAGCATTGAGCTGCTCTCGAAGGCCAACTACGATACCTGGTGCCTGCAAGCACAGGCAGTCCTAATAAAATGTGATTACTGGGACATCGTGAGTGGAGAAAGAATTTTAAAACCTACTGCAGATGCGGCGGAAAAAACGTCGTTTCAAAAAGATGACCTGAAAGCAAGGGCCGAAATTTTACTTTTGTTATCGCCACCCGAATTGAAGCAAATCAAAGGATGTACAACTTCAAAACAGGTATGGGATAAACTAAAAGGAATTTACCAAAGTTCGGGTCCCGCCAGAAAGGCAACTTTGTTAAAGCAATTAGTTCTAAAGAGAATGTCCAAAGAAGAAGATATTCGTGATCACATAAATAATTTTATGGATATCGTGGACAAACTTGCCGACATGGACATTAAAATACCATCGGAATTGCTTAGCATAATGCTTTTATAGCTTCATGCCAGTATTCATCTTCCTCGTTTTCATTTGTCAGGTAAGATAAATCATAAGTTAATAAACTTTCTTCAGTTGCAGCCAACACATAATCATTTGTCCACGCCGGCGGGTGTTTTTCTCTTTGCGGCCTCCCATTTTCAGGCATTTCTACAACTTCTGGAGCGCCTTCGTAAGACTCTGATTCATCTTCCTCTTCCACAGTGTTTGGACTCGGCGTCATGATATCATTTTTATTTTCTAAAATTTCAACTTCTATTTGCTGAATTTCTGTATTTTTTCTCTTATTTTTACTTTTCTTTTCTTTTTCGGGTTTTCTAGAGTCATGTGCCTCTTCATTTATAAGGTTTTCATAGTTGTCTTCTTTTTCTTCATAGTACATTTAGTCTATGACCTTGACATCTCTACTGGCTATAACATCATTTTCTTCAGGTATAAATACTCGGAAACTTTTTGAAGTCAACGAATATCCCATGAAAACGCCCTCTTTAGCGGTTTGGGTGAGTTTCCCTTTTCTGTTTTTTCTTAAAAGGAATGTCTTCCGACCAAAAACGTGCATGTGGTTACCTGATGGAGTTTTGCCAACCCATTTTTTGAATGGCACTTCACCCTTTAAGGCTTTTGATGGACAGCGGTTTATAAGGTAATTAGCGGTCGCCACTGCTTCTTAGCTAAAGTTATCATAGCTATATACGTTGATGATCTTTTGATTGCCTACTCGTGTCCAAAAATGCTAAAAGAGATCAAATACTTGCTCAACACCAAATTTGAAATGAAAGATTTGGGTTCACCCAAAAGGTTACTAGGCATAGATGTGATCTATGAAAATGATAAAATAAAGTTAAACCAAGAAAGGTTTAAAGAGGACATTTTGAAAAAGTATAAAATGGAAGATTGCAAGCCCACGTCTACACCCATAGAGCCAGGTCTTACGCTAAAGAAGAGCGAGACACATCATGAACAAAAACTTCCATACAAAAATTTAATTGGAACACTTATGTACATAGCGGTGGCTACGAGACCGGATATGTTCGCCATAAGTTACTTATCACAATTTAATGACAGCTATGGGGAAGAACATTTTAAGTGTGCAAAAAGGGTGTTGCGTTATCTAAAAGGTACAAAGGATATTGGTCTAACGTTTACGAAAACAGACGATGACTTGTACGGATTGGCGGACGCAGACTGGGGCGGATGCAAGCTTGATCGCAAATCATACTCGGGCTACTGTTTTAAATTTTCAGGAACATGTGTCAGCTGGCAATCCAAGAAACAAAGATGTGTTGCATTATCAACAGCAGAAGCAGAATATACAGCTCTAACGGAAGCGGCAAAAGAAGCCATCCACCTTAAGAGACTTTTCAAAGATTTAGGAGCCAGCTATGATCAAATACTGGTCTTACACGACAATCAGGCAGCCATAAAATTAAGTCGTAATGCGATGGTGTTGTCGGGACCTTTGAGAGATAGCTAAATTAGTTTATTAGGGATGTAACTCTTAATATACTATCTCTCTCCAGTCACCGGACAAAACTGATTTAATATGACTTTTAGAATGGAATTGACTCACCAGATTTATACTTGTGTGGTGTTCATAAGGACGCCTGTGTAAGTCCGCTCAATCAGACCAGGTATCTCCGTCTGTTAATATAAAATATAACACTGATTTTACTTGTTTCATATCTAAGTACGGAGCGTAGAAACAATGATCTTTTATCTTGATATTAAATTAAATGTTACGTTAATAAAGGACAGACATAAATAATAAGTCAGTCTCTCTTAATTGGCCACTACTAGCTGGCCACATAGTTTGCCATACAGGCTTCTTTATAGACCTTTTAACACTAACACTGACATTTTAATATTAACACTGGACACACAGTTGTCTATTAATATACACTTGTTCATGGATCACAGAAGACCCTTGCCATACAGGCTTTACACTGGCCACACGGTTGTCCATTTATATGGACTTGTTCATGGATCACAAAAGACCCTTGCCATACAGGCTTTACACTGGCCACACAGTTGTCCGTTTATATGGACTTTTCATGGATCCTTTATAGGCCTTTAATGGGCCATCATCACGCCATACAGGCTTCAAACTGGCCACACAAATGTCCATTGATACGGACTTTTCATGGATCCTTTATAGGCCTTTAATGGGCCATCATCACGCCATACAGGCTTCAAACTGGCCACACAGATGTCCATTGATACGGACTTTTCATGGATCCTTTACAGGCCTTTAATGGGCCATCATCACGTCATACAGGCTTCAAGCTGGCCACACAGTTCATGGATCACGATGATCCTTTAATTGGCCATCGTCACACAACACACATTACACAACACACAATCATTCAACAATTTATTGTGTGTTCACAAATCATTTGCAAGTATAAAGGCTTTCAAACATGAGTAGACATTTAGGCATGGAACATTTAGGTTTTATGTTGTTATAAATGCAACACCCACAATAGGGCAGGTCACTTTAATAGCAGGTATGTAGAAATAAGTTATTTGTACAAGGACCGTCCTCAGACATGGAACACGTTAAAACCTCCAAGCACCTACTCGTGGTAAGTACTTAGCTTTCGTTCTGATGATCCAATGAGACGCAAATTCCCGCAGACACGTGGTGTCAGGCCACGCCATCATCTCGTGCATCTCCAACTTCGATGTGCACACAAATTCACAGTCTTGAGTCTAATGACACTTACAGAAAGAAGCGGTAATTTTTCTTACCATAGCCAAATCAATGTACTTTTTATTTCCACAGATATTATTCTGAACATAAGAATAAGAATAAGAATATATTTATTGAGTTATATAAATCTCTAAGTACTTTACACATTGAATAGGATAATACTTAGGGCACACCCCGGACACTCCATACAAACGAGCGAGAAATGATATACATAATTATAACTGACGTATCTATAGGCAAGAATGCAGGTAGGGTTGAATCACACCGGCGGTATTGGTCACGAAATGTTTGTTAGTTATTTACTGCATGCACACTCAACAGCAACAATCAACAGTTATCTTACATGATTAAGTAACTTACATGGATAACATTGTTCATTTGTTCTTCAAACACAGGAGTTTTTGTCCGTGAAACAATCTCATTTAGCAACCTACAATAATAGTCAATCTCAATCTATAATTCCGAGATCACATTTTATAATATCACACCACTAGATATTTCTATACAACTCATACTTTCACACCATCTAATCAAATTATTTAATAAATAAAACGAACAAAATATCTCACAAGCTACAATAACAAACTGACATCTGACATATGAAAAACATAAAGGAACTACATTTCTAAAAAAAAAAGATACAGCTAGTATGAAGATTCATAGGAACTGATTGTTCTTAGATTTGATTTGGTCGTATAATATTGGTGGTCAGCCAATCATGATACGAGGCATGCTGAGGCGCCGCGGCCACCTATTGGCGTCGAGTGGTGAGCGGCGCGCAAAGTAAATATAAGTGACGTTAATCGCGCATGCGTAGTTCGTCCTTTACGTTCGGTAAATAGTTGCTTTTTATTCCGGTGTACGAAATCACAGCGGCGCGCAAAGTGAATATAAGTGACGTTTATCGCGCTTGCGTAGCTCGTCCTTTACGTTTGGTACTCAATCTACATCCAATCTAAGTGACGGGGGGGTGAGGTCGAATTTAGAGAGCGGCAGGGAGTGTCCATACTGTACGTTAGTACTAATATATATACTGTGCTTAGGGTCGATATGAAATTTTAAAAATAAAATACTTGCTTGCATCAATTTGTAGCGCTGGTTTCTAAGCTAGGGTAACCCTGTATTTCAGAAACCAGACCCCTTCGGTACAACATTATACTGTGGGTTAGTGAGAGTCAGTGTCACTAATCAGAACTAAGCAATGTTCGTGCGTGTATTCTTGTATGCTTGGGCGTGAGAGTGAAGGTTTGGGTGCATATGTGTGTGTGTGTGTGTGTGTGTGTGTGTGTATGTGTGTGTGCGTGTGCGTATGGGAGGGTGTGTACGAGTGTGCATGTATGAGTTGGTAACAGATTGTGTAAAAATTGTAAGGACGTCACTGGATGGGTTTTAGCAACAGCTCAGTTTCTTCGTAGTTTAGACTAATAAGCCACTCTGTGGTAGATTTTTTGAAAGAACTTCTCATCACAGCTTGGGAAAGTAAAGTTTTGTTGAACTTTGATAACTTATTGCAAAGAAACGGACCTAGAAACCCAGACTGTCTTTGAGCAAAGGCAGTTTTGGTTGCAGGAACATTAATATAATCTCGTCGTTTGGGTGGATCGAAAGGTGGCTTTCGTTCATGCTTTAGATAGGTAGTGATACATTTAAGGACGAATATTTGTCTAACTGATAATAAGTTTGCCTCTTTGTATAGAGAATTAGTTGGGTACCTGTAGGGCTTACGCAACATGACCTTAATGATGGCTCTTTGAGCTCTTTCTATTTCAATCATATGTGTAGTAGCAGCGCCACCCCATGATCCAATACCGTATGTCAAGAGGGATTGGCAGAGGGATACGTATACTTGGTTTAAGAGTGTAGCATCCGCAATATCTCTTAGGCTACGAAAGATTGGTAAAAGTCTTCTTATCTTGCCTGTAAGAGCAGATATGTGCGAAGACCAGTTTAGTCTTTCATCGATGTTTATACCTAAATATTTTATTGTAGATGCTCTTGTTAATTTGGAGCATTTACAGGGGGCAGCCGTAGGACTAACCAGAGTGTTACATGGGAACGAATGAATAGTAATTCCGAAGTTTGGGGGTGGCGATGATTTTTCCGAGATCGCAAAGGGTATAAACTTTGTTTTTGAAACATTTACTGTCAGTAAGTTTTGTTCGAGCCACTTTGTGACTCGCCTGATACCAGCCTCGGCATTAATCCTCACATCGTCCCAAGAGACTCCTCGAAATAGGAGTACTGTATCGTCTGCAAAGGTAATGATGTGCCCATTAGAAATGTCCAGTTTACACAGGTTGTTGATATAACATAACATAAACAATTAAGTTGCTTAAGCAGTGTTACCATATGCGCTTTATACACGTACCTCGCGACGTGTGTGTTCACTCGTCGCGAGACTCCCGAGAGCCTCAAAAGATTCTCAACTTCTGGTTCATTTACATGCTTCGTGACGTGCATGACGCTCGTCACGACACTCCCGAGGGCTTAAAAGAGTGTCAATAAATTTTGTGTCTACTGGCTTAATTTTTCCACGGCTCCCGTGGATGCAGCTCGCATCGCTCTCATTTTATTCACAATTTCCATATGGTCTTTTATTACTTCCTCCTCTTTTGATTCTTTCTCATACACTTTGGATCTTAAGAATTCCTTATTACCAATTTTAACTTTTACTATTCTGCATGAATTGTCAGATCCTCCTGGTAGTGATATAATATCTTTCCTTTCCAATTTTCGCAGTGTTCCTTTTAAGGTCTCTTTAACAAATTTAATTTAATTTGTCCTTCAAAGGGAGTCCTTAGAAGTTACACGTGGTTTTTAAAGTTAATACCAATATTCTTCCAAAAGACTTCATAAATAACGATAAAAGAACAAAAATTTTAAATTCTTCCAGAGCCTCTCCATGCTTTATCAAGTCGAACTTTATCATCGATCCTTGTATGAAAGTATTTCTTTTAGAAGTCTTTGTTTTAATCAAACGTTCATAATAGTACCCAAAATCAAAAACTCGTTGAGAGATAAACCTCCAAATTTTTGTTTTATTAATACAGTATTGATCTGTCAAAATTTCAAAAATAAAATAATTTAAAGTGTACATTTTCCGAAGATCAGAACTGCTCCTCAAAGCCAACGATCATTTTTCTACATTTAAGTAATTTATTGCTTTAAAGTATACCAAGTGAAGACAAATCCATTTACATCTTTTAAGAAAGCTAAATTTTGGATTAAATTGCTGTGTTTACCATCAAACTTTTGTGGGAAATGCTTAATCTGCAAACTCTTTACATAATTCTCTTTTCCATACTATTTACCATTTATTCGCGTTGACGGTCATTAATATTTTCTAAAGTATTATCTTACAGCTCCTCTTTACTTGGTGTAGTAGGTTATTTGACATGTAATATATTGACATATTATGAGTAAATAACTATGAACTATCTTTATTTTCATCCGAATGCTTTCCAATAAATATCTTTCTAGATAAGTATACTTCGTAATTCGGATGACCTTCCCGACTCAAAAAGTTGCTTGCTGACACAGTTGAAGCAAATGACCAGGAGTCTGTATCTTTGACAAAAACTGAGGTCCTATTAACGAGATTTATCTTTCTTTACTCGCAAGCTTTTGTCTTTTAATCGCAATTCCGGCCTTATCGTCAAGTTACATTCATCATCCTTTTATACTACCTACACTTCTGGCAATAAATGGAGGTAACACCTCACTTGAATTAACCAATCACTCGCTACTTGACTATCAGATTATAACATCTGTTTCATAATCTTTAAGGCCCAGAATTATAAACATTATAAGTCGTTTTCCAATACGTATACTTAACAATTCTAAACTTGAAATCGATAATTTATCTTTATCTTTGGCAAGAACCCACTAGTTTGGATTGTTTTGTGACGAAACTTATTTTTTGTAACATAAAAACTAATTGTATCATCAGCAAAGCAATGTGGTTGATATTCATTTTGACTATTACCGAAGTAACGTCTGGGAAGCGTTATATTTGTACCTCGCTTATATCAAGGCTTATACCTCTTCTGTGTTCTTTTGGTAATGCTAAGTCCCAATTTAATTTATTCGTTTATCATTCCTGTAAGTTGCTTTGCTGCTAAGAGTAAAGAACTGCAAACCACAGGGGTCACAAATTAATGTAACAATATTAAGAACTTTATTTTTACTTCCGGAGTTAACATCAGAAGCTTTAAATATTAAGCGTAGTGTATCTTACTCTGTATTCCAGTCTACCTTTACCTTAGCAATTTCTTTCTTCAAAATGATCTAGTACCTATTAGAAATCCAACCACGAATATTCATGGATATGTCCATAAAAGTAGCTTTAGCTTCTTTATACAACTTAATAGCTTCTAATTCTGTATTTATTTCTGTGATAACATTATCAAGATACCTTTTATCATTTATCATGTTTCTAATAATTTCTTTATTTGTATTTTTTAAGTGAAACTCTATCGTTGCATAGAAAGAATAGACTAGAAATCATTCCGCAGACAACACGGTAAACGCGCAGGTACTGAATGAAATTCTAAGCCAAATAAAACTTGTAACATTCATTAAGGTATCCATATTACAAGTCAACCTGAAGAAATCTTCTCAACATCTGCACTTATCCCCATGGGATGTCAACGAAACTTGATAATTAATTCTGTTAAATTTCTAACATCAATGGTCCACCCACGATTCACGCATTTATTCAAACTTTTGTTATCATAAGATCTTGAAGTATCATACATTATTCCTATATGTTCATCATTTTAACTCTATGATGTGGGAGGTAGTGAACCGGATGTCCAGATAAACTTTCTTTTAAACTCTCTATACTTTGAATAATACTATCTTCCTCTTGTCTTTTGAATTTGATTTTGATTTAAAATCTGATTACTTCTTTATGTTAACCAGGAGTCCGAATTCTGAACCGAGAA
Source organism: Coleophora flavipennella (assembly GCA_947284805.1). Lineage (NCBI taxonomy): Eukaryota > Metazoa > Arthropoda > Insecta > Lepidoptera > Coleophoridae > Coleophora > Coleophora flavipennella. The sequence continues at coordinate 1,006,833 of OX369292.1, forward strand.
AAGAATGCCGCATTTTCATGCACCTTCTGTATCCTACTCATGTTTACCCAATGATATAAAAAATGCTTTCATTTAGTAGATATTGGATAGGCTAAGATAGAGAAAACATCTCAATCTCTACCTATAATTTCAATTTATAAAATGTGTAAATAAATATAAAAATATTTATCTGTTCAAGATAATGGTATTCTGGCAATTTTGTTATGTGTTTATTGGGGGAAGACACTATTGTTGCATACTAGTAACACAGTTTCAAATGCCAAGGGCAACAAGTCTTTATCCGCTTTTGTAATTAACCAATAAACCAATTGAACCAATAAAGATCTTATTTTTTTTATTTATTTTCTTATTTGGGCTACTTTTAAACACATGAAATTAGTAGATAAATATAGTGGCAAAGATCTTAGTACAGACTTTAAACTAGTCCGTCTCTTACTATAAACTTACTAAATTTAGGTCATCTTTGATGGTTTTATCTATACTAGCATAATTTTAAAATAGAAAAGATGCTGGAAACACTAGCCATTTCAAATCAAGAAAACTACATACCTATAAGTTTTCCTTCATTTTACTTTCTCTGTAGCCATCCATTATGAAAAATGATTTACACTTATTTACATCAACATGTCCATTTTATGCTGTAGTGTTCACCATCTACTTTACTTCACTAATTCTAATCAATACCAAGATTTAGGTGTGGCAAACCATCCTTATGTGGTCATTGGAATAATATTAGCCTCCATGGGCATAAACTTCCTTTTACCACAGCACTGTCCAATTGTTGTGATGCCAGCGAACCAAAACGAAAATCATAGGTTCATTTTGCTCTTTTAATTTTATCTATATTAAGCACTTTAGCCAGTTTTTGAATTATGCACGACCACTGATTTCCTCTGATTCCGTTTCATCATGTACCTAGGCGAGATTCTTAGAAATCTCGTCTCGTTTTAAGTGTAGATGACTAGGAATGATATCCTCTCTTTCTTTTACGAGTTTTGCTTCGCAGATAGATATATTCATGTGCTAGTAACTGTTTCAACGAAACCTGTGAGATTACATTCGAATTTGGAGTATTAATTTAACAGAAGTATGCTTTATATTAGTTTATTTAAAACACTTTCCAAATTGGTACAATTACCTTCAAAATTCTGCATAATTGGATAAGACCGAATGCCGTCTCTAACTTCATTCATCAGGTTTTATAATAAGATTTTTAACTCATTAATGCAGGCCAAACTTGTATCACTATACTTCATTAATGTGCAAAAATTTCAATTTATAACTTCAACTCAAATTGTCACAACTATTTATTTTATTATAACACAAGCCAACATTATTATACTCATATTTGAAAATAATGAATTTCTTTGAAACAATGTCATAACTTCTTTGATTTAAATTCATGAAACTTCAAATACATGTCTTTGTGGTCATACTTTTACTAGGCATATATAAAGTATCTTGTCACCTTAACAGATACACAAAATACACTCCGGGGTGCCAACATAAATGAAAACCTTTTACAGTTTTATAAGTTTTGACCCTGAGAGTGTTCCTGTTAAGGTTTAAGTAACGTTACGGTATCTCGAGTTTAATTGTTCTTTCCCATCTCAAAAAAATGCCCAAAGCGCCTAAATAAGTTTTCACTTCATAAATCTTAAACTTTGACAATAGGTATTGCTTAAAGAAAGAAACTCAATAATATTCATTGATACATTCACTTGAAAAGATTTGGTTGTTAAGGGTACCTACTTTTATTTAAATTTACTTGTCAAAAATAATAATTAGGTAGTAGAAAGTCTTTCCACTAACTCAAATGAATAAACTGCATTCCTTTATTCTATTGCAAATATTTCTTTTAATCTATCATCATCAATAAATTTGTGCAACAAATTATATCAGGACACTCTTCGACCAAATATAATGGACTGTCCCTGTCCACACAATAATCTTATAAAAATTAGTCAAATACAACTACACCGAGTTTCGTTCAAATATGAACAATGATAGACCTAGGGAGACATATTCGGAATATAACACGAACGAAATAATTAATTTCGGCTTTCAACCCATTTGGGGAAAACGGATCAACTAAGGCGAAATGAGCGAATGCGCTCATTCTGTAGGCATCGAGACCGCTGTTCACTTTGGCCGGTCCATAGCTATTACATTGGTCAAAGACACCACTAGCAAATATTTCCAACTAAATTCAATAGTAATAAATGGCCGTTGGTGACCTTAATGTCAAGCTCCACTCTGTACTTGTCACCACTCATTTGACTTACACTCATGTATTATGAATTGAATATTAGATCCCATATTATGTTATAATAGCACGGAAAACTATTTAAACTTATTTTGTACTTTCACTTCACTATGACTCTATCAGTATGTTGTCAAACAAACTATTCATTTCAGTTTCTTCAGAATTGCATGGGAAGGTGCAGCGCTTCAAGTGTTAAAGTTGAATGACAACTGCGCTACATGCTCATGCACAATAAAAAACTAATAAGCTTCTAGCTGTAGCAAACGTTCACAGCGCTGGTGAGTTCACTGTGAAGTGCCTAAGATCCCAAGGTTTATCACAGATGTCCCCTGTTATGTACATATGCATAGGTAACTTTCAATCGTTCTTACATACCTACAAATTTTGTATGGGACATTTTATTCATAGGAGCAATACTTCTAGTGCTACTCACACTCGTTTCCGACAACGATGACGAGATCCACTCGTACATACATACTTACTAATTTATTACATACCTATATACTTATACATACCTAGTAAGTACTGTTCTTTGTGTTATCCCTTTTGAAATACCCATTGTAAAGTGGAATCATAAATATTGGTTAACACAACTTTATGTGGGAGTTCACTTCCCTAGTGCCCCACTACACACCACCTTTGGTACTACCAAAGGCTGATCTATTTATTTAATTACATAAATTTACCATGTCTCCATATAAATTCTATTGTTTTTACTAAAAGTTTGAATTCAGGGGAACGTAAGTGTTGTGAGATTTTACTTTTAATTTGTTTCCATTCAAATTTTCTTATCTTTGCTCAATCAATTGGTATAGGAACTCACAAAAAGATATGATTATAAATCATGTAGGTAAGTACCTTCACTGAAAAGTATTAAATATATTTTTTTCTTTTATACTTAGTTTTAACATATTATTTTGTGATTTGATTACTGTTAAAAAATAAATTCTATTTTACTGTCATTTGTTTGTGCAGTAATTTTATACAGGACGTATCTGTTCTTTAACTATCATTCATTTATTACATTGATAAAAATTCAAAATTGTACTGCACTTGTACAACAAGGATAAATAGGTTTGTACGCTACTGATATGCAAACTTTACAAGTACACCTCTCCTACTTTCTCATATTAAGTCTAGAGAATGTACTGTTTATTTTTAGATGAGTAGATCTATTGACAAATATACTCATATGTGTCTGTACCATCTTATCGTAGGTAACTATCTTTCACATTAGCCTAGCTAGAGAGTTTTATGCAGTAACGAAAATTCACAAAATAAAATGGCACTGTACTGCTGGAATAGCTTTAGCGCACCTACCTCATCGCTTATTTTGTCTATGATCTGTTTAATTTTTCAAGATTATATTTACTTATTTCACTGTAATTTTATTATAACAAGTCATGAGTACGGACACACATGTCATATATTTAGATATTGCACGATGTGGCATGACGTTGCCCCTCCTGATCACCCGCCATCTCACCACAAGATTATTAAAAAGGGCTGACAGGCTTGCGGAGGTGCCATCTCTAATGTGAAGGGAAAGTATTAATTTAGAACTGAAGCCGAGCAGAAACCACACCTTTGTAATAGATTGAGAATAAAGTTCTCAAAACTTGGATCCTTAGTTTCAGCTTACATTACTTACTTACAAGTTCACTACATGGCCATAGCTACAAACCAACCTTTAGATTGTGAACTTCAATACGATATTCCTCTTCCAGTAAGTAAAGAAAACTTTTAATAGGTATCACAGTTTCTGGTATGGATATGATCCCTGTGACACATTAGGTAAACGCGGTGCCTTCCTTTGATAAGTCTGATCCTTCATAAAACATTGTTATTGTAATAGGATTCCAAATATACGATTTTTTAGAAGGCAGCATTGTGTAGGTACAATGGCCTAGTACTCAACAAACAAACATGTCTTGCCTTAAACATTCGGATATCCTATCCATTAGCAATTAATCATCAAACTGCACACAAAATATGAGAGTTCAAAGCCTTTTAGCGGTAGGACTGTACAATAGGGTCCATCGCTTTGGGGGTTGGGAGTGGGGGGGGGGGGAGGGGGAGGAGGGGAACCCTCCCCTAGAAGATGGAAGTTAGGAGGGGGGTAGTTTTCGAGAAAATGAATTTTGAAAATTGGTAATTTTACATACTCTTTGGGCGGAAAACCGCCTGCTAACAATGCTTACGTTGAAAAATCGCTGCCGCTTGTTAAAAAAAAAGCTCATCTACTTCTGTGCCAGCGTAAAAATCGCTATTAAAAAAAAGGTCACGTACTTCGGTGCCGGCCGAAATCGCTACCGATCATTCCAAAAAGGTGGAATCAATTTGAAACGCAAGATTCATAATTTGGTCCTAGCCCCCGCTGGGCCAACTTGAGGGCGGACAAATCGAAAACCAGGGGATAATCCGTCAAGGTCAAGGTCATTTGCCCCCTCCCCAGTCAAGGTCTAAGGTCAAGGTCAGAACAAACCTTCAGCATCCGAAGGGGATGTGTGAGAATCAAGGCAAGCACGCGAGTCTGACTTCAGGGTGAACAAACAAGAGGACTTCGCTCACTCCCGCTTCCATTTAGAACTCCCCGTTCTACACTCTTCCTACAGTGTTGAGTGGTCGACGGAGCCCCTTCGGGGCTCCTACTTCTGTGTTCTCATGTCAAACCTAACACTACGACTGTGCGGGGAGGCGAGCTTAGCTCCGAACCTAACGCATCCGAGTCGGGGTGCTCCGAAAGTCCGAGCTCGCTTCGCTCGCTCCCGCTTCCATTTAGAACTCCCCGTACCACACCCTTCCTACAGTGTCGACGAAGTCGGACCCGCATGCTTTCCCCGCCCTGATACTCCCACATCCCCCTGGGATCCCGAAGGTTTGTTGGGGGTTTTAAATGGGTGGCGGGGGCTACGCCCCCGATAGGGGTCCGCTTCGCGGACCCCATATTATGAATCTCGGGGTTCCAATTGACTAACACCTTTTTGTAATAAGCGGTAGCGAGTTTTCCGATCAAAGAGTATGTAAAAATACCGATTTCTAAAGGACCAAAGAGTACCTAAAATTACAATTTTCAAAAATTCATAACTCAAAAACCGCTGGTTTCCTAACCTTGAAATTTGGTATGGATGTTCAGCTAAAGCATATCTCTTACCAAAAAAATCGCGGACTGCCAAATCGATGGACCCTATTGTACAGTTGAGCCCCTTTTAGCTCCTTGTTGGTGCATAAATAGAAATAATATTCACAAAAAAAAGTTTTTTATAAATGCTGATCCAGGCCGGGTCAAACAAAAACATACTATCTGTCAAATCAAATATGCGAGGTTCTGCCGATAAAACAGACACAAATGTCGATAAGCAGGCGTATTGCAAATGTCGGTCTGTTCGTTTTATTGTAATTAATTCTCGCAAAAAAAATTGTGCTGTTTCTTCATAAAACACAATATGTTAACAAAAATTAGTAATATTCGAAACCATTTAAATATAATACGGTTTTAATATCATTTATATCCATTTCTTTCTAATTATAACAAGATTACCTAATATTTTTGGAAAAACTCCATTTAAGGAATATGTGGTGCCATCTGTCCGTATGCACAATACTGATTTCTAGTATTTGCCAAGCCCGTAACCATCTCAAACTAACATTTTTTCATTTAATCTCCGCTAGAGGGCACGCTCAACCTCTGTAGCAAATGATAAAAATATTATAAATTTTCACTCACATCATGTAGAAAAAGTAATATGTTTTACTCTTTGATTATGGACATTTTCGAATAGGCATAAGTTGTATCGCGCTGTCTTTATGTCACAATTACATCTCTTGATCTTTATATTCAATCTGCCTCCTTTTAATTTTATATCAAAACAAAACACAAATGCAAATAATATGTAGGGCTATAAAATTAAATGAAAAAAAAAAGGCTTGTCAATTCCACTCTGCTGAAAGTTCTGTTCAATATATCCATCAGCAATCTCCACCATTTGTCGGGACCTTTGAGAGATAGCTAAATTAGTTTATTAGGGATGTAACTCTTAATATACTATCTCTCTCCAGTCACCGGACAAAACTGATTTAATATGACTTTTAGAATGGAATTGACTCACCAGATTTATACTTGTGTGGTGTTCATAAGGACGCCTGTGTAAGTCCGCTCAATCAGACCAGGTATCTCCGTCTGTTAATATAAAATATAACACTGATTTTACTTGTTTCATATCTAAGTACGGAGCGTAGAAACAATGATCTTTTATCTTGATATTAAATTAAATGTTACGTTAATAAAGGACAGACATAAATAATAAGTCAGTCTCTCTTAATTGGCCACTACTAGCTGGCCACATAGTTTGCCATACAGGCTTCTTTATAGACCTTTTAACACTAACACTGACATTTTAATATTAACACTGGACACACAGTTGTCTATTAATATACACTTGTTCATGGATCACAGAAGACCCTTGCCATACAGGCTTTACACTGGCCACACGGTTGTCCATTTATATGGACTTGTTCATGGATCACAAAAGACCCTTGCCATACAGGCTTTACACTGGCCACACAGTTGTCCGTTTATATGGACTTTTCATGGATCCTTTATAGGCCTTTAATGGGCCATCATCACGCCATACAGGCTTCAAACTGGCCACACAGATGTCCATTGATACGGACTTTTCATGGATCCTTTATAGGCCTTTAATGGGCCATCATCACGCCATACAGGCTTCAAACTGGCCACACAGATGTCCATTGATACGGACTTTTCATGGATCCTTTACAGGCCTTTAATGGGCCATCATCACGTCATACAGGCTTCAAACTGGCCACACAGTTCATGGATCACGATGATCCTTTAATTGGCCATCGTCACACAACACACATTACACAACACACAATCATTCAACAATTTATTGTGTGTTCACAAATCATTTGCAAGTATAAAGGCTTTCAAACATGAGTAGACATTTAGGCATGGAACATTTAGGTTTTATGTTGTTATAAATGCAACACCCACAATAGGGCAGGTCACTTTAATAGCAGGTATGTAGAAATAAGTTATTTGTACAAGGACCGTCCTCAGACATGGAACACGTTAAAACCTCCAAGCACCTACTCGTGGTAAGTACTTAGCTTTCGTTCTGATGATCCAATGAGACGCAAATTCCCGCAGACACGTGGTGTCAGGCCACGCCATCATCTCGTGCATCTCCAACTTCGATGTGCACACAAATTCACAGTCTTGAGTCTAATGACACTTACAGAAAGAAGCGGTAATTTTTCTTACCATAGCCAAATAAATGTACTTTTTATTTCCACAGATATTATTCTGAACATAAACAATTAAGTTGCTTAAGCAGTGTTACCATATGCGCTTTATACACGTACCTCGCGACGTGTGTGTTCACTCGTCGCGACAGGTGTCTAACAAGTCGAAACATATAGACCTCAAGGTACATTACATTAGAGACTGCATCCAAGAAGGTGTTTTAGAAGTGAAGTATCTGCGAACAGAAGAAACGGAAGCAGATTTGCTCACTAAGGCTTTAGCCGGTCCACGACTGATGAAGCTGAGGAGCAGCCTTGGGCTATTATAATGGCCACAACTGTGCCGTGAAGAGGAGTGTGAGTACTGGCACGTTACGTTATGTGGCAGGCGTTTTTGAATGAAGGTGTCAATGTTTGTTATTGATTGCTCTTCTGTTTTATATGATCTGTCTGAGTAGAAAGAAAATACAATTTTTATTTCAATATGTTTATTGTTGTTTCGATCTATGCTAAATCTCTCACAATCTCTAATTATCATATCAGCTGAAGGACGTCCACTGCTGGACATAGGTCTCCCCCAAGGATTTCAACGACGACTGGTTCTGCGCTGCCCGCATCCCGCGGTTTCCCGTGACCTTCACCAGGTCGTCGGTCCACCGAGTGGGAGGCCTTCCTACGCTACGTTTTTGGTGCGCGGTCGCCACTCGAGAACTTTACTACTCCAACGGTCATCTGTTCTACGAGCTATGTATAGTCTTTGGATGCGATGCATTTTTTTATCAAAGTTTTTAACCGCCTCCGTAGCTCAGAGGCAAAGTTCACTGGCTTTATACAGGAGGTCGCGGGTTCGATTCCCGGCGGGGTCAATTGTAAGACTCGGTTTGGTTGGTGGTAGGGCATTGTCTAAGCCCGCCTGGCTAGCTACCACCATCTTATCTCAGTCTTGCCGCCAAATATCAATGTTGATATCATTGGTGTGTTCCGGCATGAAGATAAGATAGCCAGCCATCGCGTCGGGGAATCTTGGTAAGCCCGCTTCCATCTTCGGCAACATCGTCACTTACCACCAGGTGAGTAAATAAAAAAAAAACTTCCTTTATGATAAGTATGCAAACTCCTTGGTTCATAAATACGAGTGGCTTATATCTTCTTGGTAGCCGATTGTTGTTTTCGTTTGAGTTTGGAGCTTCAATTTTTGACTTTGTAATTGTGGTTTGTTTTTATTTAGAAGTCTAGTTTGCGAAAACCCACCAAAATGATAAAACCATATAAGCCGATACCAAATGAAGAAGTCAAAGAGATCCCTTACAGTAACCGTGTCCTTATCGGGAACTGGTTTGAGTCCACCAAACTAGAGGAGGTGAGTACCTAACCTTTGCTGTAAAATTTGACGCAACTTCGACAAAAAGTAAGCTTCAAAGTAAGTTTAAGTTTCTGAGGCGAATTTCCTTAAAGGCTCTTTCGTTACTAAAATTTGCAACTCGATTCATCATTTATGTTTCAAACATCGAACGAAATAGCTTGGAAATAACACAAATAAACACACATAGACATAGACATAGACACAGACGCACACACACCCAAATGAACATTTAGTTTTTTTTTACTATTAGGGTAATAGAATTGAGCCGTTGGTCCCCATCAAAATCACAACTTCGATATTTTTTCCAAAACTTTTTTGGTCTCTGATTGCATTTTCATCAAAACCTCGTAGTCGGCTTTTTCTATGATCACATAACCTTCTATATTTTGCTTCCTCGCCGCTCAAAGGTAAATGGCCAAGTGCTTGTCAGACTACGCGCAATGTAGGTTTCCGTACATAGTCTTTTTAATAAATAATCGTTTATTGTATTGTATTATTATGTATTGTATTGTTTTTTTTTACATTTAAATGATTTTTTTAGTTAATATAGACCATTTTGTATAAAAAATCTATGATCTTTTTACAAACACAACTGCACATCTTAAGTTGTTCGACTTTTACTTCTTAACTAAGAAAGCCTACTAATTAGTGATAGTTTACAAATACTATTTCCAATACTTATCAAATTTGCTTAAATAGGGGTGGGGACAATACAACTTTAATAAAATCACAACTTCAAACTTCATATTTAGTAACCTAATAAATCATTCCCTCAGTAATTTTAAAAGACCTATTTGACGATACCTCAAGCGATAATAAGTGAACAAAAAAATACCCCCAAATTTTACCCATTTTTCATAACTTTATATGGGTCACAGATTTGTAATTGATACCAAATTTTAGCTTTACAGCTGTAAGTAATAGTCTTTGAGAAAAACGGCTGTGACATACCGACTAACAGACAGACATGGTGAAGCTATAAGGTTTTTTAGTTCGACTACGGAACCCTAAAACAGCGTTAGCTTTACACTCGGCAAGCGGTTACGGTTGGCGGCGCTGCAGTCGTATTAATGCATTAAGAAAATGATATGAAAATTGCATTAGCGTTACACACGCTCATACACATGGCAACCGCACGACCGCGCGGGCAACCGCTTCCCGTGTAAGATCAGCCTAATTATTTGAGTCATCATCATCATCATCATTATATCAGCCGAAGAACGTCTACTGCTGGACATAGGCCTCCCCCAAGGATTTCCACGACGACCGGTTCTGCGCTACTCGCATCCAGCGGCTTCCCACGACCTTCACTAGGTCGTCGGTCCACCGAGTGGGAAACCTGCCTACGCTACGTTTTCCAGTGCGCGGAAAACTTTACTGCCCCAATGGCCATCCGTTCTACGAGCTATGTGCTATGTGTATTTGAGTATAATATCACAAAAAAATCATTATAATTGCAGCATAAACTCAATAAATTCCTGGAGCAGATGAAGACGGGGAACCTGATGCTGGCTCGCTTCAGGAAGATGACCGATAACATCCTGAAGCCCACGGTTTTGACGCAGTCTGTGGGCAGCATCAACTTTGGCTCCAAGATCTCGTTACTGGCCCCTCATGTACCGTGTATGTTCTTTACGCCTTTTAAAGAGAAAACCAAGATTAGGCACTGTATCGTACATGATAGTCCACCTAGGACTCTCTTGGTTAGCTACGAACGATTAAATCATTTCGGTCCATTATGATCACAAAGAATAAGGCGCGCCAGGATATTTTGCGTACACGCGGCACGTAAAAATCGTCAAGAGTTTCATCAAAATCATAAAGCCATTTAAAAAATAAATAAAATGTTTTTATACCATGATGGCAACATTCCCTCTCGTATATCTACCAGATACGCTAAAACTACCACGTTTATGATATAGCGTCCCCACTTAACTACCTAGCCTTGGGCATAACAGTGAGGACCGCTATTCCTGCCAACACCATAAGGTGAAGACAAGGACCAGTTACGGTAGGTCTTGCCGCCAAGACGCTTGTCCCGGTACTCTGCAAGGCGAGTGCCTCGTGGAAGAGAACCACTACCTACTGTCCACGTAGGTCCTGGAGCTGTAGGCACGCTCACCTCCCGCGGCTTTCGCTGCTGGCGGTTCGATCCCCGCTCGGGACGCCAGAGAAGCTGGCTCCCACATATCCGGTGTGGTACCGGAGCTGTTGGCGCGCTCACTTCCCGGCGCTTATCGCACCTGTCCAGACTTACTCCTACGCGGTTGGATCGGCCAGAGCAGTGTTAGCTTACTGTTATGGCAACAGTAAAAATCAAGATAGGAGAAAGAAAAAAAATGCCTGGAGATATCAAATTTTACCCAAAGCCACGCTACAGTACCGGACGGACGCACATACACGCACACAAATACATTTTTATTGAGTTTTTTAGACTATTAATGTGAAACAATCGAGCCCCATCAAAATCTCAACTAGTTTTCAAACGACTTCCAAAAAGAGGAGGTTCTCAATTCGTCTGTATGTTTTTTTTTATGTTTGTTACCTCATAACTTTGGACTGGATGAACCGATCCTTATGATTCTTTTTTTATTTGAAAGCTAGTGCTTCCCGTGTGGTCCCATATAAATTTTATCAAAATCGGTGTAGAACTTTATTCGAAAATTAACAAAAACCAAAAATAGTAATGCAAAAATGTACTAAGTTGTTCCGATGGAAGTCGGTTTTGTAACGTGTTTAGCGTTTTCAATTATTTGTTTCCACACTTCTTTTTTTACTCCTTCGTCTTTTGAACGTAAAACACACTTTTAGGGTTCCGTACACGCAACGGGTGACCAACGGGACCCTATTGCTAAGCCTCCGCTGTCTGTCTGTCCGTGTATTTCTGTTGCTGCTATAACAATCATCATCATCATATCAGCCGAAGGACGTCCACTGCTGAACATAGACCTCCCCCAAGGATTTCCACGACGATCGGTTCTGCGCTGCCAGCATCCAGCGGCTTCCCGCCACCTTCACCTGGTCATCGGTCCACCTGCCTACACCACGTTTTCCGGTGCGTGGTCGCCACTCGAGAACTTTACAACCCCAACGGCCATCTGTTCTACGAGCAAGGTGCCAATAACAATAAATACAAAAATAAATACTAAAAATTAGAAAAAGTGAAAAAATAAGAGGGTCTCCATACAAAAAACCTGTTTTTTATAGGTCTAGTAGTATTTTTGATTTAGCCCTATCGAAAAAACGGAAATACATACAAGCGTGAAACTTGGTATAGTACTAGTACTGAAGTAAAACAATAAGTAATAAAAAATAGCCAAGTGTGAGTCGTACTAGCGCTAAGGAGTCCGAACTGAATGACAAAAAAGCATATTTTTGTCTCTCGCGTCGATGTCTTTTGTTAATAATATGAATAGGTATCATTTTCCATAAGCTATGTAGTTGTGTAGTGGTATGAAACCCTCGGAGTGCTAGTCCGACTCTCACTTTACCGATTTTTAAAATTAGTATGGCTACAAAGATTTTGATAAAACTCTGCACGTAACTTTAACTTTATATGGCTTACTTACTACATGCGGCAGTTCATGGTTCCAGAAAAAAAAGAAATAAGGTAAATATTTTTATAAATCCATCATCTGTGCAAATTTTAACTGTCTAGCTATCACGGTTTATCACTAGTTTCTTCACGTTTAAAAAAAAACACGTGTTTTGGATGGAGAACCCCTTACTTTTTCACTTTTTCTAATTTTTAGGATATGTTGTTATAGCGGCAACAGAATTACATCATCTTTAAAAATTTCAACTGTCTAGCTATTACGGGTCATGAAATACAGCCTGATGACAGATAGACGGACAACGAAGTCTTAGTAATAGGGTCCCGTTTTTAACCTTTGTGCATGGAATTAATAAGGATACTATAAATAAACGAATTAATAAGGATAATACACTGGGTTAATTATTTCAGGAAAAATCTGAGGTACCTCCCATACAAACCCAAATATTTGTAATTTTTTATCAAGTTTGCTTTCACTACCTACCTTTGTTCTTTACTACTGACAATGAGTAATTGTTATGTTTATTGTTGATTTGTGTATGCGCGACTACGACAGATGTTAAGTATGCATAGCGTAGCGTAGGCAAAGTATATAATTAGTACTAACATACAGTATGGACACTCCCTGCCGCTCTCTAGATTGCGACCTCACCCCCTCGCCACCCAGATTAAAACAGATTAGTTACAGTTTGGTTGTCGAACGTATAGGATTTCGCCGCCATTTTGTTTTTTCCGTCATTCCTTTTTTGAAATGTCCTTTCTGGCCCGTTGTATGAAGTGTCCAGGGTGTGGCGTAGGTGTACATAGGGATGACGAATGCCAGTCATCTGATTTACGTTTTATCATCTGCCAAAAACGACATTTTGTTCTGAAAATGTTTGAAATACCTAGGCGTGACGTCATAGTTTGGCAGCGTCATTAATGTACTCATTTTGTGATTTTGGTGAATTAAAAACCGAAGACTGGATGGAAAACAAAACGAGTAAGGTTTTCCGAAGTTTTAGTAGGAGGGCAATTTAGTGATCAAGAGTACATAATTTATTTCTGATGCTGTCGTCATCCCTATTTATCTGTAATACAACTTGTGGCTACTCTGATCGTTTTGGGTGATTCTATCGATTGTTTTAACGTGTTTTGTCTACGAAAATTATACTGACGCGCTTTAAGGTAGAACTTTTATTAATAAACAATTCGTTTTAGACTTTTTTTAGATCTATTTTTGGGATTTTTTATGATTGAGTACAGTACACACTATCGTATAACATATTAGCACATTCCTCAGACAAGACCGATATTTAGCAGTAATTATCCAAAAATTTTGATCTAGCAAAAGGGTTTCTCCGCTTCTCCACCGGTGCCTCGCCTTAAATTATATTTCTACGTGTACTTACCATTGTTATAGCATCTGACCCACCTCAGGAAGGCAAGAAGGGCATTCTCCTCGGCGGGCGCATATCCTCGAACGAGATCAACTACTCCCAGGAGCTGGAGGACGGCTGCTCAGTCGTCGGCGTGAAAGCTGGGGAACCGAAGGAGAGGAACGCCTTCGTCATCACCAGCGCCGACTACTGCAACCGGGACAACGAGAGCCTCAAGTACAACCAGGAGTTTATGCTTGCTCTCGCTTCATCTGTTAATAAAAAGGTTACATTTTTTAAGCCTATAGTTCAGCTGCCCCATTTTAAAACACAGTAACTGCAAAATTTTTATACCTGTTTTTTTTTGGTTTATTATTATTGCATTTTTCGTTACTTTTAGAACTTAATTTCAAGTATTTTTTCTTCCAAATATTTTCATTGTAATATTTTCTGTTCATAAATCAATTTTTTTATAAACTTTGCGCGCAATTTTTGTAATTAAGGCAAATTAAAAAAAATCGGAGAATTTCTTGTAACTGTGTTTTGAAATTGGGCAACCGAGTTACCTTGTTAGTTTTTTCAAAGATTTCTTTTTTGGCCTCTTTTTTGGATGTCCTTAAAGACTAAAATTTTAAGTATAAGTAGTAGGTTTCGGTTAAATTATAACTTCGCGACCCACACAAAAATAATTTCCTCAAACATGCTTGGAAATTTGAGAATTATTTTGACAACCTTCTTCGAGATAAATTGTAATTGCTGTACTGGCCAAATACATACGAGCAGCGGCCGGCAAAAGTTGTATGAAAATCCATATTTGTCGTATGGAGCGGCCAAATAAATTACTATGTAAACTCATATCTGTCGTGTAATTTTAAAAATAGAACTATATTTTACTCCGAAACATGGAAACCAAGGAGGTAACTTATCAAAGGTTTTATTTTAATTTCGAACTGGTTTGCAAATAGAAAGCTGTTTATTGAAAAAAAAAAACAAATGAACACTTTTGTGAAAAATTGCAGTTGTTCGTTGTTCGTCCTTGATTTTGAAAAGTAATTGTATTTAACAAAATGAGTTCGTGTTAAGACAACGAGTGCGATGAACTTACTTTAACGCCACCTGAAATTGAAGAGGTGACAAGAGCCGTAAAAGAGAACTTGTTACCGACAAAATCGAAAGAAATTTAAGTACTACATATTAATTTCCACGCATTATTTGAGAAAATTGAGGGGGTGGGAAGTGACATAGACTGCTAATCAGAATAGCCCGTCCAGCAGTGGACGTCCTTCGGCTGATATACAAGCCTGGGCCACAACTAGGCATTGACGGACTTTGTATGTGTGTCTCGGCTTCGCCTCGGCCCACATTCACGCGTTCGTCTTTCAATGCTTCTTTTGCTGGCCGCTGCAGTAATGTACTACATCGAGAGCGCCGAATTTAGACATTTTTATTTTATTTTTACTAAATATTATTCTTATTTTTCGTATTTTAAATGAATCGGAGTTAATGACATGTAAAATATGTTTTTATCAGTAGATGATTCTGAATATGATGATTATAATATGGGCTACACCTTGCCTGCAGTAAGATAAATAAATGTACATTTTTTTTACTCTAGCTTTTGCTCGCGGCTTCGTCCGCGTGGAAATCATTTTTATGGCGTCATGCAATCGAAGGTGCACGGTCTAGTAATAATGGTCTCGTTGATATCGTTTATATGAAACTGGCTTTTTCCCGCGGCTCCGCCCGCGTGGACATCGTTTTTATGAGTGTCTTTAAGGGTGATTAGTAAATTATTTCGTTTTCCACCTACTCAACCATCTTTGTGCAAAAAATCACAACAATCGAGTATTTTTTTAGTTCCCTCGGGAACTGCATCAGATTGTGCTATTTTCCCGGGATAAAAAGTAGCCTATGTCCTTCCCCGTGACACAGGCTACCTGCATGCCAAATTTTATAAAGATTGGTCAAGGCGTTAAAGCGTGAAAAGGTAACAAACAAAGAAACACATTTTCACATTGATAATATTAGTAAGGATAGTGAAATCTCATCACGCGGTGGACCCGTTGATGTCTTGTATGTCTAGTGGTTTGGTGGTCTCGTTAATGTCTACTTTCAACTGACTTCCAAAAAGGAGGAGGTTCTCAATTCGACTGTATGTTTTTTTTTGTTTATTTGTTACGCGATATCTTCGCAAATTGTGAACCGATTTTCATCATTATTTTTTTATTCTTCTTCTTCTTCTTCAGGCCTTGTCCCATTTCTAATTGGGGTCGGCTCTCCTAATCGTTCTTCTCCAGAGGTATCGTTTCTGGGTCGTCAGTGGATCTATGCTATCTGTTGCGAGGTCTTTTTTAATAACCGATATCCATGTTAGTCGGGGTCTACCGCGGCTTCTCATCATTCTTTTTTATTCAAAAGTTAAATAAAGTTGTTGCGATGGACGTCGGTTTTTTTAAACGCGATTAGCGTTTCCAATTGTAGGAAATCTCATCACGTGATGGACCCGTTGATGTCTATTTTAGGTAGTTCTGGTGGACTCATTGATGCGCTTTGTATGGAATACTTCCACCCCTTTAAGGGATGATTTCCGAGATAAAAGCTATCCTATGTCCTTCCCAGAGCCTCAAAATATCTCCATACCAAATTTCATCTCAATCGGTT
Source organism: Coleophora flavipennella (assembly GCA_947284805.1). Classification (NCBI taxonomy): domain Eukaryota; kingdom Metazoa; phylum Arthropoda; class Insecta; order Lepidoptera; family Coleophoridae; genus Coleophora; species Coleophora flavipennella. Next base: position 1,023,302 of record OX369292.1, read on the forward strand.
TAGCGGATTAAGCGTGAAGAGGTAACAGACAGACAGACACACAGAGTAACTTTGAATTTATTATATCACTAGCTTTTGCCCGCGGCTTCGCCCGTGTTTTTTTTTTATAAAAAAATAGAGGTTGGGTATTTTTTTTCAGTTCCTTCACCGGAACTGCATCGGACTATGCTATTTTCACGGGATCAAAAGTAGCCTATGTCCTTCCCCGTGACACAGGCTACATGCATGCCAAATGTCATCAAGATTGGTCAAGGTGTTGAAGCGTGAAAAGGTAACAAACATATAAACAAACAAACACATTTTCACATTTATAATATTAGTAAGGATAAATTAACGAGCAATACAAGTTTTGTCCCAAAAAAAGACATCAACGCGGAATGAATGTTGTAGCCTCTTATAGGATAGCATTAGAAATAAAGTTTTACGGTAAAAGAGGAAATGAGATGGGCACACTTGTCTCAGGACCATTTCTTAAATGAAAATATTAAGATGGGGCTACGACTTGCGCCCAAGCATCCCCCTTCTGATCCTAAGGCCTACGAGCTATGCTCCCCTTCGATAGCCGGTTCTGATAATACCATATACTTAACTACATTAGATAATACCTATCTAGAGATTGAATATCGCTTTATAAAGTAGATATATTTTAAATTTTCGCACCAACAAATTTCAACTTAGACCTTCAAGGGCAGTCAAAGGTTCGGATAAAATTTAATCTTGTGCCGAATATTTTGAGAGGGTTCAAACAAAACGACTTCATAGACAAAATTCCATTCATTCGATACATTTTGTCCCTTTTGTGAGAATGTAAGGAGGTATTCTATCAGCTTGGTACTTGGGTGTGTTTCAGCCGCTGTACGTAAGGTACGACCCCGATCCGGTGCCAGGCATCACGGGGATGCTGCCGCTCTACCTGAGCGAGCATCCGGTGTCCAACGCTAGATGGCGCGTGCTGCCTGTTCGCAGGCCCGACATCACGCGGTTCGAGCAAGAGGGCGAGCAAGTTTCGGTAAAAATATTTCGAGAGAAGTTGTCTGATGCCCTGAAAACGGGCATGTTACTGAGCGGGCATCCGGTGTCCAACGCGAGGTGGCGCGTGCTGCCTGTACGCAGCAAGGATCAGATAAATAAGGTTGGATTGGAAATGTGCGCTCGGCAGGCGCGCCTCAAGTATGATTAGACAATCATACTAAACCGAAGCACGCGTTAATAATTTTTATTTGCGTGTGGTTGTGTGTAACGTACAAACTCTCGAAATGGTGTGAGACACAATTGTAGCCCTGTGTTCTAAGTATGTTTTGTTTATTAGTGCGCGCAATTCGTGTATATTTAATGTTATTGCTTGTGTAGTGGAGTTATGGGTGGGAGACAGGCGGCGACGCTGGTTTTTAAACAAAAGTGTGACTATTACCAATGCAACCTTATTTATCTTATCCGTGGTACGCAGGACTGACATCACACGGATCAAGTAAGAGGGCGAGCAAGTATTGCTAAGATACATTTTCAGAGAAGTTTTCTGATGCCCTAAGAACGGGAATGTTTCGATTGTATTCTGACCGAGCATGTGTTGTCTATTTCGGTTAATGCATTCGTGTTAAGTATATTAACGTCGCTACGTTTATCTCCATCGCTTGTTTGATGTATGGTGCTGTTTTGCTAGAAAAATAAATGAGTTATCTATCTATCTATCTATCTAACGAAAAAACCACTTCGTCGATGCGTTGCTACGACGCGTAGACGCGTTGTTTTCCCCGCTGCGCTGCTAAATTACAGTAGTAACGAGTAGATGCGTTGCTACGACGCGTAGACGCGTTGTTTTCCCCGCCGCGCTGCTACGTCACAGTAGTAACGAGTAGATGCGTTGCTACGACGCGTAGACGCGTTGTTTTCCCCGCCGCGCTGCTACGTCACAGTAGTAACGAGTAGATGCGTTGCTACGACGCGTAGACGCGTTGTTTTCCCCGCCGCGCTGCTACGTCACAGTAGTAACGAGTAGATGCGTTGCTACGACGCGTAGACGCGTTGTTTTCCCCGCCGCGCTGCTACGTCACAGTAGTAACGAGTAGATGCGTTGCTACGACGCGTAGACGCGTTGTTTTCCCCGCCGCGCTGCTACGTCACAGTAGTAACGAGTAGATGCGTTGCTACGACGCGTAGACGCGTTGTTTTCCCCGCCGCGCTGCTACGTCACAGTAGTAACGAGTAGATGCGGTGGACAACACGAATGCGTACTCTTACTTTTGTTATTTTTGTTGCGTACCTTAATAGTATTTTTACTTTCGAGCGACGAAGGATTTTACTTTACTTTTGAGTGAAGAAAGATATTACTTTTTTTACTTTCGTGTGAAGAAGAATTTTAATTTACTTTACTTTCGAGTGAAGAATGATTTTATTTACTTTCGAGTGGAGAAGGATTTTACTTTACTTTCTAGTGAAGAAGGATTTAACTTTACGTTCGAGTGAAGAATGATTTTACTTTACTTTCAAATGAAGAAGGATTTTAATTTACTTTACTTTCGAGTAAAGAAGGATTTTACTTTACTTTATTTTCGAGTGAAGAAGGATTTTACTTTACTTTATTTTCGAGTGAAGAAGGATTTTAATTTACTTTACTTTCGAGTGAAGAAGGTATTGTGATGGCAAAAAAAAATCGAAGTTGAGATTTTGATGGGGATCGATTGTTTTACACTAATAGGAAAAAATAAAAATGTTAGTGAGTGTGTATGTGTGTATCTGTATGTCCGTTTGGTGCTCTAGTTCCCAAACTACTGGACGGATTTGGGTAAAATTGGGGTTAGGGTAATATTATTTTTTAAATCCAGGCGATTTTTTTTTAAATGTGACCCATCTTGGTTTTTTAGGGTTGCCACCATAATAAAAATCACTTATAATTTAGATGAAACTCATTGGCCTACAATACGCGGTAGTTTATTGTTCCAAGAAAAATCGGTATAAGATACCTCTCATACAAAATATCCATGTTGTTTGTTACTTTTTTTCATAAATGGCTCTAACGATATTTATGAAACTTTGTGAATAATTAGGACATTTAAGGCTTACTGCACTCGGTACTTTATTATTTCAAGGAAAATCTGACTAAGGACTTCCCATACAAACTAAAATTTCATCAATATTAATTCAAAGAATTCTTTGTTACTAAGTAAGTGTAATGTATAATTATTATTGATTTGTGTACACCCGACTACGACGCGACAGACGGTGAGGGCTTCGCGAGAAAGTATGCACGGCGTGGCAGTACATTATTGGTTTGGGAGCATTTTAACCAACTTCAAAAAAGGAGGAGGTTCTCAAGTCAACTGTATATATTTTAGGGTTCCGTACAGGTAAAAACGGAACCATTATAAGATCACTCGTGTAACTGTAGGCACGTCCTTCTGTCACAGCCAATTTGCTATACTGCGAAACTACCAGACCGATGGAGTGGTGCACATATTTAAGTCGGTGACCCAAAAGACGGACGTGTGACGTAAATAAATAAATTCCTAACATGGGAGCCACTATTGGGGGTAAATTAGAAAATAAAAAAAAGTTTTGCAAACTATGTCGTGTGACATATCAAATGAAAGGGCTTGCTGTGGGAATCTCAAATATATATTTTGTTAATGATTTTAGGATAAATATTTTGAACGAAAATAGGTGAAAATTGACCATTATCTCCAAAAAGCGCTAGGCCTAAAATCTCGAAAAAAAATTGCGATTTTTTTCGAGATGATAAGAGGTTAAATACATAGATTACAGAAAAACTTATGAAAACATCTATAATCCTTCCGTTCCACAGGAAAAATGTACAAAGTGTGTACTGAGAGGCCTTGTGCTGTTGGTAGTTAATGTTTGTGTGCGGAACCCTGTTTGTGTGACCCCCACGTCGCACTTGGCCGGTTTTTTTATGTATGAGTAAGTTTATACTGAGTAGTCCGATGTCGATGATATTTTTTTTTTCTTTTTGCGAAGTTGGTCTCATAGAAATTTGATCAAAGTCGGTTTAGTACTTTAAAAATAGAAAACAGAAAAATGTAGCAAGTAGTTGCTGCGATTGAAGTCTATTGTTTTTAACGTATTCCGTGTGGTCAATTATACTTGTTGTTAAGCGACGATGTAGTAGAAGGTGGAAAACGCAATTACAAACAATGCCTATTCACTCTCGCCTTGAAGATTTCTGGTCCCAGGAAACATAGACACATACATAGCGGTACACATAACGAACGAAGAATGGTTTTATGTGGAACAACGTCACAGGTAGGCAGGGTACGGCAGAGCGAAGGTAAAAACCGTTGTTCGTGCTCACAGATAAATGTATTAGTGGAAAACATAAGAACTTAAAAAAAACTACATAAGAATTACAAAAGGATTTTACACGTTAAATTAATATCACAAATATCACAAAAAAACATAATTTATCTTACTCGAGATGGGTCTAAAAGGAGAGAATCAGGTTTATATACAAGTTATAAAATATTTTAAAGTAAAATTGCAAAGTTCTCGAGTGGCGATAGCGCACCGGAAAACGTAGCGTAGGGCAGGCCTCCCACGCGGTGGACCGACGACCTGGTGAAGATCGCGGGAAGTCGCTGGATTCGGGCAGCGCGGGACCGGTCGTGGAAATCCTTGGGGGAGGCCTTTGTCCAGCAGTGGACGTTTTTCGGTTGATATGATGATTTTGATTTAATATCACACTTGTGAGTGTGTATGTTTGTTACTTCTACACGCAAATAGGAACGGATCTCGCTGAAATTTGGTAGGTAGACAGATTAGGACCTGGATTAACATACAGGCTACTTTTTTTTAACGCCGCGGGTAACCGCTAGTTTTATTATAATGAAAGAAACGAAAGTTATTATGATGGTAAAAGATATTGAATGATTGAAAATAATACGGATTTTTGTATCACATGTGTCACACCTTGTTTTTAAAATGTGTTGCCGCGTTACAATGTGTTACAAAAACATACCTATTAGTAACGTTTCTTACATTTCAGGTGAACACCGACGTTATAATAAACCACTGCGCTACCAACACTAATCTAGGCATCAACCTTGGTCATTGGTCGATGGGCTTTTATGGCAAAGTAAGTTATTTACTTATCACTTGGCAAAGTAAGTTATTTACTTATCATTTGGCAAAGTAAGTTATTTACTTATCATTTGGCAAAGTAAGTTATTTACTTATCATTTGGCAAAGTAAGTTATTTACTTATCATTTGGCAAAGTAAGTTATTTACTTATCACTTGGCAAAGTAAGTTATTTACTTATCACTTGAACAGAAAACTTCTCATCATTCTCTGCATTAATCTTATTTAAATGCACATTAACTGGTTGGCTCGGGTGGTTAACACTGGTGCTCGCATTCGCTTTTTCTTAAGACGAGGTATTGATTGGAACAGTTGTCTCTGACTTTTTCTTTACGTGTAAAGAGTAAAGAAAATAACTACACTTTTTCACTTTCTTGATGGTTTTTTGTTTCAATCAAAAACTGCAATGAAAGTATCAAATTATTATAACATTACTCACTTTGTATTATCGTAACAAATATTGTTGTATATTTTTAAAAATTTATTCTTCAAAATATTAGTCATAACTAGAGTTGAAAACGGTGTAGACCTATCTTTGGGATTTTATTCTATCCAGAGAAAACTACTCAATCGTGTTTCAAATAGCTTTCAACAATAATGGTATTTTTTTCAACCTTGGGTATCGTTTAGGAGTAATTGACGTCAAAAATAACCAAAATCAGTAATAATACCGCCTTAATGGCCTGGCAGAATCCTCAGCGCTGCGGTTTCGCAGTATTCAAGCTGAGCCTGGTAATTTTCCTTGCCCACAGTTCTTAAGAGCCCGCTCGAGTTCATGAATCCCATACAAACGTAGTAGTTTTCCGTCTTTTACCTTAAAAACAAGTTTATTGATTAATTTTGGATTTCTGTTTTGTTCTTCAAAAAAGTAATGCGATATCGACACAGATATACGTCATCCGATTATCATTATAAAATTATTTCAAAATCGATTCTTTGTTTAACAAATTAATCAAACACTACGTTTGTATGGGATTTATGAACTCCAGAGGGTCTTAAGCTTTTAAAATAAGTAGTTTTTATGTTTTCTTGCATTGTATTACCTGTTTTTTTGCTCATGTGGGCTCTTTATAAATGCATATCTTAATCTTATCACGCTTTCTGTTTGTCAGTGTAATTTTTACTAAGTAGGGTATACTGTTTCACAGATATGTGCGCCGCTGATGAAAACCTGTCTTGATGTTTATGGAAGAGAGTTGCCGAACAACATTTGGCAAATATATATTCCATATGATGTAAAGTAGAAGGCCAAACAAATATATATTCCATATGATGTAAAGTAGAAGGACTAACAAATATATATTCCATATGATGTAAAGTACAAGGCCAAACAAATATATATTCCATATGATGTAAAGTAGAAGGACTAACAAATATATATTCCATATGATGTAAAGTACAAGGCCAAACAAACATATATTCCATATGATGTAAAGTACAAGGCCAAACAAACATATATTCCATATGATGTAAAGTAGAAGGCCAAACAAATATATATTCCATATGATGTAAAGTAGAAGGACTAACAAATATATATTCCATATGATGTAAAGTACAAGGCCAAACAAACATATATTCCATATGATGTAAAGTAGAAGGCCAAACAAATATATATTCCATATGATGTAAAGTACAAGGCCAAACAAACATATATTCCATATGATGTAAAGTACAAGGCCAAACAAACATATATTCCATATGATGTAAAGTAGAAGGCCAAACAAATATATATTCCATATGATGTAAAGTAGAAGGACTAACAAATATATATTCCATATGATGTAAAGTAGAAGGACTAACAAATATATATTCCATATGATGTAAAGTAGAAGGCCAAACAAATATTTATTCCATATGATGTAAAGTAGAAGGACTAACAAATATATATTCCATATGATGTAAAGTAGAAGGCCAAACAAATATTTATTCCATATGATGTAAAGTACAAGGCCAAACAAATTTTATTGTTGTTTTCAGTTTTTGAGTAACTAACACATACCTATGGTAACATACTCTCGGCAACCTTCACGTTTCAATTAACATAATTTACTAGTAGGTACACTTAATTTTTTTTGAAAATTTGTTTAAATGTAAAAATACATTACTTATACTTAGTTTTATATAAGTAGGTACACGTAAATCTTTGTCTTGCATATTTTTATATTTATTAAATCAATAAATGATTCGTTTAAAATATTATTTGCACACTAATTAATATACCTATGCTAACGCTTAAAGTTATGAAAAAGATTCACAATAAAACATGTTTATAAAAAACACGATGTTGTCTGTTAAGTCGGTTTACGGACGATAATTTTACGTAATAACGTGTCACAAGCCGAACGCTTGTGTGCTTTAGACCACACGACTGAAGTTAAACTTCATCAGCTCCGTAAAATACCGAAAATAGTCGGGTGAGTTAACTTCTTGGCACTTATGTGCTCCTGGTACTTTTTACAACTACAAAATATCTCACAGTTGGAACACCTCTTGTAAGCTCCTGGAAGCCTAGTACTTTTATTCCATTGACACACTGATGTTAGGTTACAGATTAGTAAAACGCCTCTTTTTTAGTATGACGGTTTTTCTCACAGAGTATCGACCGCATTGGAACACCTCTTGTAAGCTCCTGGAAGCCTAGTACTTTTATTCCATTGACACACTGATGTTAGGTTACAGATTAGTAAAACGCCTCTTTTTTAGTATGACGGTTTTTCTCACAGAGTATCGACCGCATTGGAACACCTCTTGTAAGCTCCTGGAAGCCTTAGTACTTTTAATCGATTGATACACTTGTTTGACGGTTCGTCCGTCCGTCCAAGTCTAAGTACAACTCTCGCTTGCACGATCGGCTCAGGCGTAACGTGATAATGACGTCACACTGACGTAACGCGACAATGACGTCACACTGGCGTAACGCAACATTGACGTCACACTGGCGTAACGCGACAATGGGCGTAACGCGATAATAACGTCACACTGGCGTGACGTGATAATGACGTCACCCTTTTTCGTGAATGCAGCCCGTGGCATCAATTTATAAGACGTTATCACGTCAAAAACAGAAATGAAGATTAAACAGTTATCAAGTGTTATGTAAATGCATAGATGGAATATACGAGTGCAAACGTTTCGTTTAATGCACAGTAGGTAGATGGTGGGTGTCTCGCCCGGCTACGTAGCTGACGTTTTGAACTTATTGCGTCTACCGACACAAACATGAATAAGTCATATCCTTCGTTATAAGAATTGCTGGGAAACATCATGAATATCTCAGATGGACGATTTTACTGTAATCCTATCGTTTCCTCGCCGTTCATAACAATACGTTCAATTGGAGATGTCTGTTATTTGAAATATTCAGTTGGAATATCTGTTTGCAACATTATTTTATTAGAGTAGCGTTGTATAAATTCAATGCGGATAGTGGATAATGAATGTACTCATGTTGAGTGCTTGAGTTTCTGTCGATATCTACCTCTGTTGTTGGACCAGCCATCGTCCAAGTTACGATAAAATATAACGAGCCCTGTTTTCCTAGTAACAATAGTCCTTTGTGGTCTTTGCATGCAATGTATCTTATGGTATCTTAATTTGCATGATAGTTTCTTTCATAATTAGTTAATGGGATTGAAGTTAAAAAACGGCCGGTGCGAGTCTGACTAGCACTCCGAGGATTCCGTACCTCCATACCTCTCCACACAACTACATAGTATAATGACAATGATACCTATTTACATTACAAACGAAAGAGATCAACTAAAAGGACAAAAATTTGCTTTTTTTGTCATCCTTTTCGGACTCCTTAGCACGAGTACAACTCACACTTAGCCCATTTTTATTATTTTTTGGTTTAGTTCAGTATTAGTGCTATAATCACACCACGTTTCACGCTTGTAAGTATTACCATTTTTATGATGATTATTATTATTATTGGGTGGGACGCCTGCGGGGTACAGGCGGGTGTTGAAGTCTTTAAGTGGACTCACTACACCCTATTCCCATGGTGGTACAATGGTTACTGTGACCCCGGTGGCGTCCCCCCCACCTCAAACCTTGAGCTCCTTCTATAGTACTCCGTTATGTGACTGATTTCCAGGTCGCATAGTTCCTCTTCCCTGATCCTATCGCGCCAAACGTCTCCCACCTTAGCCTGCTGTAGAGTACACACTCAGCCAAATAGTGTTGGCTAATATCCGGTTTTACGCAGTTGGGGCAGGAGGAATTTATGTTCGTCTGCAACTATTGTTTCCTACCCATACTTCCTGGGCTTCTCGCTTCATAAGCTCTGCGATCACTCCGTTTGTGACTCTGGCTGATATTGGAAGTCGAGGCTCCAGTCCTATGTATCTTGAGCTGGCGCCCTCTCGTGCTAGCATGTCTGCTCTTTCATTGCCTTAATTTCCTTGATGTCCTGAAACCCATGCTATCGTGACTGCCATTCCCTCTGCCAGTTTATGGAGTGTCTCTTTGCACTCCATAACTAGCCTTGATGAGGTCTCTGCCTTGGCCAGCGCTTTGATTGCTGCCTGGCTATCTGAATAAATTGCAGTGCTGTTGGTCTCTCCCCATGAGTCCGCCAGCACTTCTTCTGCGCATTCCTTAATTGCAAATACCTCCAGTCTATTGTATAATGTCATGATTCAGATTAAAGTATGATATTTGTTATAGAATCAACATATACAGGGTGTAACATAAAGGTGTGGTGATACTTTAAGGTGGGCTTGTACCCATCAAACTGAACAACTTTCTCCATGGAACCCATAGTCAAATCGCAAAAAAAAAATTGGCTCTCCCATACTAACTCGATCAGCTGTGATGCCAACTTAGTATGGGAAGTTCAAATTTTTTTTGCGATTTGACTATGGGTTCCATGGAGAAAGTTGTTCAGTTTGATGGGTACAAGCCCACCTTAAAGTATCACCACACCTTTATGTTACACCCTGTATATATCTTTGCCCTTGTCTCCATAGAGTCTGCGCTACTGCCAGTGTGCATTTTTTTGCCAGTTTGCGCCTTCCTCGCCTTGCCTTCTTACGTTCGGCGTGCCTCTTATACTTGAAACTACTCTCGCCAGTTTGTTCGGGGGCAGGAGACCTTAGCAAGTCTTCTTCCTACCTAACAAAGAGGTTGCTAAGAGATTTTACTATAGGAGGTATTCCCTCGGCGTTTTCGGCGCCTCAGGAACTCCATCCTTGTTGGGTTCATTTTGGGGGTTTGCAAAAGTCTTCTCTGTTGGAGAAGGGTTTTCCATTGTAATCAGATTTAAGGGGAGGTATAGAACAATAGCACCCTCAGCTTACCCGACCGAGGATAGCGGCAGTTTAGTACGGAGCGGAATACCGCCACTCCCCCGCCCCGAGTCGTTCACGACAACATTTGAGGCTGAACAAGAGCCCGCCCCCGGAGACAGCATGATCCTGAATGGCATGCAGTACCCGCCCTGTCGAATATCCTGGTTTCGACCCCACCTCCTAGTGGCAGGGTGTCTCCCAAGTCTTCGCGACCAGTCAGACAAAGCTACGATACAGAGCCATCCATCCTCAGTGGGCGCCTCCCCCGTCTAGCCCTCCCCCTGCTGCCTCGGAAGAGCCGGCACCCAGGTCCCCGCACGAAAAGCGGACCCGTGTGTCGGCCCTACCGCGGGGCCATCAGCGCGTCTCCTCCGACCTTAGCCCCAGGGGTGTCGGTACTTTGGCCAATAGCTAGCAATATATTACCACCATCCTGGATATAGCTAAACACTGTTACTGGATGCGCCAGGCGTGTAGTTCACGCTTCGGAGGGGACGTATCTCCCAACCATAAACACTCGCACTCTTGGAGGACGACCGACCTTGCATGATATAACTAAATCAAAAATACTTCTAAATACCTTTAAAAACACGTTTTTTGTATGGAGACCCCATATATATTTTTTGTATTTTGTATTATAGCAGCAACAGAAATACACATTCTGTGAGAATTTCAACTGTCTATCTATTACGGTTCATGAAATACAGCCCGCTGACAGACGGACAGACAGCGGAGGCTCAGTACATAATAGGGTCCCGTTGGTCACCCATTGGGTGTATGGAACCCTAATAACAGGTGTCTCAAGGTGAGGGAAAGCGAACAGGTGCGAACCAAGCGAGATTGATATTTGAGCGATTTTATTGCTCTCCAATGGAGGCAATCCCACCTGTATATTATTCATTCAACGAAAAACCCACTAGATGGTCTGTCCGTCACAAACTTCAAAAATAACTCTACATTTTTAAACCAAATTGCATGAAATGTGGAAAACAAATAGTTTGACTATATACGAAGATCCTTCTCTATTTTGAATAAACAAATTAAATTTTTAGGGGTCCTTCTTATACTCTTACCTATTTACAAAGGGAGGATGAAAGTTTCGTTTTCATTGTTATCCCTTCGTATGGGATATTATTGAAGTGCTCTTTTAAAATTAAGTAGGGTTATCACTAACACATTTTTGTTCAAAAGTATCGTTTGCAAGTTAAAGCATCGTTTGCAAGTTAAAGTATCGTTTGCAAGTTAAAGCATCGTTTGCAAGTTAAAGTATCGTTAATATAAAGGCTTGCAAAGTCGTGGACCTAGTGAGAGGGAAGGACGTTTCTAAACAGTTTGACCTTAGTAGGAACTTTTAATGAAAATTCAAGTCATGAAGACTGCGGCACCGTACACAAGGAATTCTTACAGTTTCCCCATCTCCGTCCGTCCATCGGTATTCCAAAGAGCTAAAACACTAAAATTTGGAATGTTTATCGTCACAAACATAGGGAATAAAATGTGTTAAAAAAATTGGGGTTGGTATCTCCTACACACAATTGGAGTGATTTGGAGTGAATGGTATCGTTGAATAACAGTTCTTTGAAAACTATTAAAGGCTTGTGAAGAACATTTTTGATTACCTTATCTAAATAGGCTTTCTTCGTTTCGTTGCATTGGTTTGTTCGAGGCTGGGATTTGTAAAAAAGTATGACCTTTGTACAAATATCAATCCATTTTTGATACAAAATGTTCCATAGGTATCGCCTGTAAAAATATTTGTTTTTTAAAAATATAATCCGATGTGCATTCGGCCACTTGGTGCTTTTTTCTTGTATGAGCTGACAAAATACATACACATACATAAATAGATGAAAATAGTACGCTACAAGTTTCTTAATTATAATCCTTATAATTAACGGTGTTAAGGGGGTTGACACATAAAACGGGTCAGTGATAGATAGCAGTACTTATCCTAAGTACATTATATTTCTACTTCGCTGTTTACTCGTAAAAGGACAATCAATATAAAAACATACTGACTCATTCACTTACTGACTTATCTTATCAACGCTCAAACCAAATCCATTGGATCTAAAAAGCTGAAATTTGGCCTTGAGGTTCCATTTGTCATGTTGTTGAAATTTCCACGGGACAGGAATAAAACGCAGGAGGAGCCGCGTGGTGAAAAGGTGGTAAAAACAATAATTAAACATACATCTACACAGCTCGTAATGGTTCTATGAATTTTGAGATATATTATGTGATCTATTGTATTTTTTTTAATATGTATAAAAACCAACTTAATATATTTTTTTGAAAAAATGAGGCACCATCACCGGTCGTCGTGGAAATTCTTGGGGGAGGCCTTTGTCCAGCTGTGGACATTTTACGGCTGATAAGATGATGATGATGATGAGGCACCGTATATAATAGAAATACAATAGATACCTAAGATTTATGAATTAACTAGCTTTTGCCCGCGGCTTTGCTCACGTGGACATCGTTTTTATGACTGAGAGTGAGTGGTGCGCGAGCCGCAGCGGCTCGCGAGCGCGGTCATGAATTTTCTATGAAGGAACTATGTCAGGCTATTCTGATTAGCAGTCTTTGTCACTTCCCATCACTCTCAACCAATTCTATACAAAAAATCACTTCAATCCGTTGCTCCGTTGCGACGCCGACGTGCGTGAGCGTTGAAATGAGTTTTCCCCAGATCCCTCGGGAACTATGTCAGGATATGCTAATTAGTAAATTATGTCATTTCCCACCCCCTCAACTAACTCTGTGCAAAAAATCACAACAATCCATTGTTCCGTTGCGATGTCAACGAAATTAACCAAAAAAAGAGTATTTTTTCAGTTCCCTTAGGAACTGCGTCGTGTTATGCTATTTTCACGTAATAAAAAGTAGCCTATGTCATTCCCCGTGACACAGGCTACTTGCATGCCAAATTTCATTAAGATTGGTCAAGCAACAAATAAACAAACACATTTATACATTTATAATATTAGTAAGGATCAGTAAGGATGATAAACTTTGTGGGAGCAAAGTTTGGAGCAAGTACCCTCAGCCTCCAGTAGTTCTGCCGGTGGGTATGAACTAGTTCATATTCTGAAGAGGGGCTTCATGATCAAACTTGTGTACAGATTACGGCAGATAACTGACGATCCACCGAGCGGGACTCGAACATTGGTTTCCATTGGAACAAACGAACTAGTAACCATTGGATTTACAAGTAGGTGTTGATATTCTGAGAACAGATATTGGGTTCGTTATTAATTTAGTTTCGGACCATAATGTCCACTTCCGAAAATTACGACTTTGCAAGAGAACCACTGCCCAGAATAACCATTCCCAGATCGTCCACATCTCGTAATGACCACTTTTCAGATTGATCACTTCCCACATCATCCAATTCCCATAACGACCACTTCCCGAAATGACCACTTCCCAAAATGACCACTTTTCAGGCAACTTATAAGAAGCCATAGTTAATTTAAATAGTATGAAATTTGGTTACCAATCTGGAAGAGCTAGGATTCCTCCTCGTCCTTTCAGCAAGCAGGTAAAATGGCTCTTATATTGGCTATTTTTTAACTCGCATTTTTATTATTAGTACAGTGGATTTCTTCTTCTGCAAAGAATTCAGCTACCCATGGGGAGAAGGAGTCTCGTTTCGAGAGGCTCTTTAAGTGTATAATCAATCAAACCTGACCGAAAACATTATCGCTCACTTCGCTAGCTCATTTGCTACTGAGTAAAAAAAACTGTAAATGAACGAGCGAAGCGAGCGATATTAGTTTCGGTCAGGTATGATTGATTATACAGTCAAAGAGCCTCGCAGCCCCCCCCCCCCCCCCCATGGGTAACAGAATGCTTCGCAGAAGACGAAATTATCGGTTTATTGGAAAAAAATATTCTAAAATAAAGCAACAGAAATGGACCATGAAATGTGAGCGACCAATAATAAAAGAAGATGCTCCTTTTTGTTATACCTATGCAAAAGTTTGGCTTAGAAAAACAAAATTGTTAAATGGACGCGTGAAACGTATATTAGAAAACAGTGGTGCTCAACATATTTGTAGTTGACAATGAATTAAAAAGGCTGCGCAGACTTGATGACCCTGTTTCTCAATTTTCTTAGAAAAACGTTTAAATTTATCGGATTTTTTATTCAAAAATCAATTAAAATCATTTATTGGTTTTTAATGAGTATCATTTTTTTACTAGGTAACCATCCAAATTAATTCTTTTAGCTTACCAGGTTATTATATTAGTTTTTATTAAAGTTTTTAAATTATTTCAATCTTTATTTTAGTTTCTTCGATTCCAGATGCTAAAATAAATATAAGTAATTAAGGTAGATTTCTTCTTCTTCTAAGTCGTAACCCCAGGGGTTGGGGATCGTGACCATCATAAAGTCGAGCCCGTAGATGTAAATTGGGGCCGAGTTAGGTACTTCCATTCCAGGTAGCTTTATTGAACTAAAATTATTAGTATCGCTCAGAAAATTTCATAAAGGACTTTTTCAAAAATAAGTACTTATACCTACTTCAAAACAAACTACATAAAAACACACCATGAACTAAATGAAGTCTACGAAAAATATTTCGTGATTAAAATGTTCAGAACTACTGATCTGAGGCAAGTGAAACATACGTTTCAGGCTACTTATAAGAAGCAAAAGAACATACGTTTCACTGGCCTCGGACCACACTGTTTCTCTTGCCTCACTTTGTAATTTTTAGTTTATGTTTTTTTTCACAAATTCTAGCAAATCACAGGTGATAACTCAATTAAATATTAACCTACTTATATTAGACACAGCTCAATAGTCGGTTTTTCACAAGGTAAATTTTAAAACTTAGTAACACGTTGTACTCGCAATTAATTTTTCACAGACTGAAATTTTGTAATGTTTTGTCTCCCTCACACATTAACAGTAGCGACATTTCCGCTTTGTTCCCAACACTATAACAACGTAAACTAACACGTAGGCTCAACACAGGGATTTCCAACAGGTATATCATGATTATCATTAACGTAGTGCTGATGTAAATAATACAATGAGAAAGTTAAAAAATATGCACTTTGCTCTTTCACTTTCTGAAACCGGTGGGGTGTTAATGTGACACGATCGGGAAAGCGAAAAAGGGACCTAATAATTACATGCCCTTCAGCCAGACCAGAAACAATAACGCAAATGTACTTACATGTTGTTGCCCCTCGCCGGAATCAAACCGAACTCCTTCTAAACCATGCAAGTCACAAATAAATTATTAATAAGCAAAAATTTAGACCAGGCATTATTGATATAAGCAGTCACCTATTTGCTAAAGGTCGGGCTTGCAGTGCTTTGAGCAGAGTGAGATCTCTTTCCGGGCTTGCTATTAGTTCTCTTGGCCCTTAAAAAATTCTTAATCAACCACATGACGTACTCTTTAAATGAATTAACCGATTACGTAGTTTGTCTAAATAAAAAGAAATAAATAAAATAATAATTAACTCGTAATTGTTGTGTCCCTAGAAAAAATAATTGAATTCCTACTTACAAATATGCACCTAGATAGTTCGATAGCTGCTTGGTGTTACATCGTCTCCGTCCATAGGTATTGTTTTAAAAATGTTTACTATTCTTTTCATAGTTTTTTAGAGTTCCATACCAGGTAACGGGACCCTATTACCAAGCCTACGATGTCCGTCTGTTTGTCCGACTTTTAGAAGGTTTTATCTGAAATTGTCACAGAATATTTGTTATTACGGAGGATTTACCAACAAATAATAAAAAAGTGATGAATAAAGGGGGTTCCAAGGAACGTGATTTTACCCGACTGCGCCAGAAAAAGGCTAATGTTTTGCGAGTGTATGTATGTATATATATTTAGGTGTCGTTAGATTCGTATTGGTCCCATGAGTGACATAGGATATTATGTTTTATCTAACTGACTCAAAAAGAGGGGTTATTTTTTTCCAGTCGGGTTTTTAATTTTTAATTAATTAGTTTAGTTATTTACTTAGCGGTCCCCCTATACGACGACTATTGGATCAAAATATTACTACTTAAATTAAACTCAAAGGGCCAATACCTTACCTTTTCCTTTTTGAAGATTTTAGTCGGGGGTTTTTAAATTTTAAATTTTATTTTTAGTTTTCAAACTTTACACATACTTATTACTTACAATCGAAACTCTATCCCCACATTCACACAAATAGTTTCCGGGACGAAACACGACATTGCGACACGAAATCTAGCTTATTGTGAGTCGATCAAACCTGTGGAAGTTTCTCACCTCCCTTGTTTGTATTTAAATGTGTTATAACTGTAAACTTCAAATCAATTGGACCCGTGGAAGTGTTTCAACTTTTTTTACCTCTGCCTCAGCAGTACCTTAAAATCGTACATCTAATCATTATGACTATTCTAATAAGCCCGCCCAAATACGATACTTTTATTGTTAATTGTTGAGGAGTTGGGTATTCTGCCGATTCCAGGAGATTCCAGCAGAATTAGGTCAACCATGTTCAATGTAACACCTTTTCATTGAGACTATTCTAATGAAAAATTTGATTGCGTTTGGCTGCACCTAACCTGATGGTTAGTGCCGATGCAGACGAGGAAGTAACATACAAGCTCAAATAGTGCCTCTCCACTCTTGTCTTGAAGATTCCTAAATTATACCAATTGGGGAATACAGAACATGGCATAACAATAAATAATGAACGAATAAGAAAAACGCTTCGTGCGCTTAGGTGGAACATTACGACAAAGGGGTGGAATCGCCCTCCGCGCCTGGTCGTCCGATGATGAAATGTAGAAGGGGGAATGAGGTCGTGAAGCTCCAGGGCACACTCTCCGAAATGAATCCTGTAGAACACAGACAGGCAGGCGTCTTTACGGCAATGCTCGAGGCTTTGGAGCTTGTTTGATACAAGTTCGTCTAGCTTATAATGAGCCGATACCTCCAATAATTATATTGTTTTGTATTTTGTTTTGAAATTGGTAAAAAAAAGAGCAGTACACGTTAATAAGGGCCATGTAAAGCAAACTTAAGGCACCGCATTGGAAACTTTGGTCGCAGGGATCTAGATTTTTCCCAGCAATTACAAAACATATGAAAGTAATATTATTATGTTACCTAATTCTTCATTTTAATGACTTCAATTTGTTGCTGGCAAAAACACGATTCGTTAACTTATATTAAAGAAAAAAAGACGTATGGCACTCGGGGACTGCCGCGGTAAAGCTATTGTATAGCATTTTTTATCAAATTTTAACACTAAGAAAGTTACACCAGTAAAATTGACTACTTAAGTCCTTTTAGTACCGCAAATCGCTAATAGATGGCACTGTAAGTTTTTTTAGAACGCGGTAACTTTAAGTCACGCTCGGCCGAGCCTACTGGCGATTTGCGATTTGCGGTACTAAAAGGACAGTCAATTTTACTAAATTGACTGTCCTTTTAGTACCTACCTTTTGGGACCTACCGGTAGTCGTTCTCTTCCACGAGGCACTCGCCTTGCAGAGTACCAGGACAAGCGTCTTGGCGGCAAGACCTACCGTAACTGGTCCTTGTCTTCACCTTATGGTGTTGGCAGGAATAGCGGCCCCCACTGTTATGCCCTAGGGTAGGTAAGTGGGGACGCTATATCATAAACCTGGAAGTTTAGCGTATCTGGTAGATGTGCGAGAGGGCATGTCCTTTTAGTACCGAAAATAGCTAATAGATGGCACTGTAAGTTTTTTTAGAACGCGGTAGTGTTAGGTTTTTTTCGTTACGGAATTTCTTGATTCCTTGACCTCGGTCCATCTAACCAAAAAGCGTCGGTGGCTCAACCGGTAACGACTCGGTCCATCTAATCAGAGGTACCGGGTTCAAATCTGGACGGCCAATGTACCAATGAGTTTTTCAAAAACTTACGTACATACTTACCGATTGCTTTAACGGTGAAGGAAAACATCGTGAGGAAACCTGCACACGCCTGCGAAGAAACTCGAAGGTTGTGTGTGAAGTCGACCAACCCGCACTGGGCCCGCGTGGTCGACTAAGGCCTAATCGCCCTGATTCAGGGTAGGCTCGAGCCCCTCGGTGGGGACGTATATGAGCTGTAATGATGATGATGAATTTCTTGATTCGGTCGCCGCGCTCAAAGCCAACCACTCACCTGGCACGCCTCCAGCAGTTGGTCGCACGTAAACTGGCGACGCCAGAAGCGCCATTTTGCTTCAACCGGCGAGGCCCTTTGTGGGTGGTCGCCATTATTGTCAAGGTTAGAAAAACAAATATTTCGCAATGTTTTTGTATGGGAACTATATATAAAACTTATATCGATGAAATCGTCTTTAACTGACTACCTGACCTAAGTATTTGTGTATGAATTTATGTGAGAAAATATTCAACAGTCTAAGCTAAAGATAGGGTAAGTAGGTATTGCACTTGAACCTAAAAAATGTGAAATATGAATGCTACAATAACAATTCTTAATACAATAACATTGTATTGCTTACCCGGTTTATTGGGAATTTCAACAACACAGAGTTTTTCTATGCAAAACAACAAAACAATCACTAAACAATCACTTTAACAACACGTACGCGCACCGCCCGAGCGCAGCGGAAAGCACTGACTGATTCGAAGGATATTTCTATCGAAAATCATTCACCGTTGGCATTTTACTCATTCCTAACTCTATCCTAGTCTTACCAAGGCGCTTTAGCAAACGTTAGACGCACGCAGCGATAGTTTTCGCTCCATAATCAGGTATGAAGTGAGTCACTTCCCGCGAACAGGGCCCCGTCCAGCAGCCGGACGCTTCCAGATGCGCAAATTCCCGCGCGACCGACTATCGGTTGCTTGCCAGATGCGAAAGTAGCAAAAAAAAGTCCGTGCCAGGCGAGTGGCTACAAGCTATGCAATAGCTTAAAAATATCTAGCTTCGCAATATCTTCACGTCCCAAATACCGCACTGTCTCAAGACTAAGGTCTTTGACCAGTGTGTGTTGCCAGTGATGACTTACGGAACTGAGACATGGTCGCTTACTATGGGCCTCATAAGAAGGCTCAAGGTCACCCAAAGGGCAATGGAGCGTGCTATGCTCGGAGTTTCTTTGCGTGATCGAATCAGAAACGAGGAGATCCGCAGGAGAACTAAAGTAACCGACATAGCTCACAGAATCGCTAAACTGAAGTGGCAGTGGGCAGGGCACATAGCTCGTAGAACAGATGGCCGATGGGGCAGTAAAGTTCTCGAGTGGCGACCGCGCACCGGAAAACGTAGCGTAGGCAGGCCTCCCACGCGGTGGACCGATGACCTGGTGAAGGTCGCGGGAAGCCGATGGATGCGGGCAGCGCAGGACCGGTCGTCGTGGAAATCCTTGGGGGAGGCCTTTGTCCAGCAGTGGACGATTTGTGGCTGATATGATGAGCTTAAAAATAAATCACAGTGACTTTTTTTAAACAGAGATTTGCATTCTACAGGCAAACCAGACCGATTTAAACCCCTAAATTTTTTTGTCGATTATTCTAAACACACACTTCAATACTGATGCCCATTGGATTTTTATAAATTAGTTGTAGGATTGAAAGGAAAAAGCATTGCTAAAGTGCAAAAGTGTAGTTATTTTCTTTGCTCTTTACACGTAAAGAAAAAAACAGGGATAACTATTCAAATCAAATCAAATCAAATCAATTTATTTGTGAATCACAGGTTACAGTAAACAGGTGTTATTAAATAAAGTTGGACGCTGTGTTCTGGCTTTTGGCATACAAATTAATACAATCTTAATTAAAATAAACATAAATCACGGAATCAAATACACTATGTCAAAAAAATAATCATAATCAATTCAAATTCATTCCAATCAATGTATCGCCTAATTGCTTAAAGGGAAACAAACTAGATACAAATTTAAAATCTAAATCATAATACAACATAGAGGTATAATAATCTTATACTTATTTATATATAAAAAAGTAAGTCGTGTTAGTTACACCATTTATAATTTATAACTCAAGAACGGCTGGACCAATTTATATGATTTTTGTGTTTTTGCATTTGTCTTCGTCCGGAATAGGTTAATAAGTATATCAGTAAAAAAAATATTATTAGTAAAAAAAAAATATTATGTTTTTTAGTGTAGTGTAGTTAGGGTAGGGTAGTGTACTGTAGTGTAGGTTAGGTTAGGGTAGTGAAGGGTAGCGTAGGGTAGTGTAGTGTAGTGTAGGGTAGGATAGGGTAGTGTAGTGTAGGGTAGGGTAGTGTAGGGTAGGATAGTCTAGGGTAGGGTAGTGTACTGTAGTGTAGGTTAGGGTAGGGTAGTGTAGGGTAGCGTAGGGTAGTGTAGTGTAGTGTAAGGTAGGATAGGGTAGAGTAGTGTAGGGTAGGGTAGGGTAGTGTAGTGTGTGGAACGAAGTTCGCCGGGACGGCTAGTATAAAATAAAAATATTGGATACGTACCTACCTAGGCAAACATTTAAACTAGATAAACAGATTCCTGTATTCTAGCTATTTATATGTGTGAGTTTGATGTTCCTTCCGAATAGTCCTTTATAAATCTGTGAGTAATTTAGTTATGAGCTGTCATGCGGGTCTCCCTGCCTCGCTGTAGCGAATGCTTGAGGTGTTATGAAAATTTAATTAGTTGCCTCCGAGACTCCGTGTTTACGGACATGGAATCCACAATGAACTGCACGCAACTAAGTTTGTAGTAGTCGTCAGTTTTACATTTTATTAAACAGGTGCCGTGGAGGTAGCCCGAGCCATGAGACTGGAGTCAGGGAAACGAGAAAAATAAAATTTAAGGAATCTACAACGTCACGATATTTTTTGACTTCTTATCAGCTCATATACGTCCCCACCGAGGGGCTCGAGGCTACCCTGAATTAGGGCGATCGGGCCTTAGTCGACCACGCGATCCCAGTGCGGGTTGGTCGACTTCACACACAACCTTCGAGTTTCTTCGCAGGCGTGTGCAGGTTTCCTCGCGATGTTTTCCTTCACCGTAAGAGCGTCGGATAAACGTACATATGAAATATAAATTCGAAAACACATTGGTACGTGGCAGGATTCGAACCACGACCTCCCGGATAGGAGGTAGCGGCCGTAAACGTTACGCCACCGACGCTGTAATTTTTTGACTACTACTACTTATTAAAGTATTTCTAATAACATTAAAGACAAACCTATAGATTTGTCAAGAGGAATCTTCATCTCTCAGAGGATTGCTTATTATTAAGAGTCTGTAAAGTTGCGAGAGTGGCCCGTGATACTTAACTACTTGTCTAGTGTCCACGAGATGAAAAGCGAAGGGGGCATAGAGATGAGGATGGAGAACTATTCCTTGTGGAATGTCAGCCGGATTCTGGGCACGTCGCTGGTACGACTTAAAACACTTTGTAGAAAATATTTTCTTTGGTTATAAAACTGAACGACACGGCTGGCAATCTGCTTGAATTAAAGTATCTTGAAACTGATTCAGTATAAAGTGTAATTCTACAATAAAATTCCCGAAAATGTAACTAGTTTGTCAGAGAACAAATTCAAGACTCATGTCAAAAAATGATTGTTCTCTAGAGGATATTATAAAATAATAGATTATGTATGTACAGGTCGTGCGATGCTAAAATAGCGTTTTTATATGCAAATGAATTTTAGTTTCAATGGTAAATTGTCTTTGTATATGTTTTGTTATTTTTTACCTTGATGAGGGTGACATTAATCGCATTATAGCAACAAAGTCCTTTTTATCACGCTTGTATTAGCTTCACCTGTATGTATGTTTGTAACCGATTCCTTTGCACTCGATTTTGACCCACTTTAAACGGACAGATTTATTTCAATAATTTTATAAGTTTATCTCATTATCCTGATCAGCCAGGATTAAATGCACATCAAACTAAAAGTTGAAAAATAAATATAGTTTAAAAAAACCTAAAAAACACGCTTTTAAAGCTATTCCGTTTGGTTGGTGGTAGGGCATTTTCTAAACCCACCTGGCTAGCTACCACCATCTTATCTAAGTCTTGCCGTCAAATATCAATGTTTATATCATTGGTGTGTTCCGGCATGTGTTAGCCAGTTCCCCATTACGTTGGGGAATCTTGGTAAGCCCGCTTCCATCTTCGGCAACATCGTCACTTACCACTAGGTGAGATGTTGTCAAGGGTTTACCAATTGTGAATAAAAAATAAAAAAACATCAAACTAAAAAGTGAAAAAAAAATCTTAAAATAAGCTGAAAACAATAATGGACGAAAAATACTAGTATTATTGTGAAAAAACCGTGGGGCGCTTTGTGCCATATTTTTCGTATATCAAGCAACCCACGCTTTATTCACAATTTCCTAAAATTCAATTAAATTTTCTAAAATTTCCTTTTCAAAAAAAATTCTATCCCCAACTAAACCCTCCGTTGAATATTTAGTTTTAGTTTACCAAGTAATTTAGAAAAGTGCTTTTCCGTCGATGTTCATTGTCTCCCAGCGTAGAGTTAGTGGAAGAGAGTTACAATTGGATGAAGTTTTCCTGGAGCCAATTTATCAGAAGTAGTAACTGAATAGAGTGGCCCAGGTTCGTGTAGTTTCTTTGTGATCAAGTTTAAGTTAGATGATGAATAACATTGTTCTACAAGGATACAGAGATAAGGTAAGTTGAACTTTTTTAGATCCACAGTTGGTAAGCCCTAGACATCATCTCACCTGATGGTAAGTAACGATGACGCCGAAGATGAAGCGGGCTTTCCATAATTCCCCAACGCAAATCTCATCTTCATGTCGGAAAACATCAATACTGGAATTTATTTTTTAATTCTGCAGATTTATATCTTTAAGTCTTCGAAGCTATTTGACCAACACGTTTGGAGTAAATTTTTATTTTCCCTTGTAAGTATATCCGTAGACATTTGTGAAAATCAAGAAATAAACAATCATTTAGATAATAACGTCAAAATTCAATCCTTGATATAGACCAGATTATGTCATTAGAACATGAAAACAATATGACACGAAAAGCTGTACATGAAAATAATTGAATGTCATTAATGCCTTTGACAAGAGTAGGCCAGTTCACACGGACAATTAATATAGAATGAACCACGCAGAACCAGTCGTCGTGGAAATCCTTGGGGAAGGCTTATGTCCAACAGTGGACGTCTTTAGGCTGATATGATGAACCATATTAACGCGAAAACCCAAGTCTTAAAGGCCGCAGCCCGCTGTACATTAAACAGGTAGGAAAATAATGGCTCTGTGAGAAAAATCCGAAACTATCGAATGAGAAAAAATTATAACATGGTAACACTTTTAACCAACTTCAAAAAAGGAGGATTTTTCAGGTTCCACTGTATGTATGTTTTTTATAGCTTGGTCCCATTGTCACCAGGTCAGGATCTGATGATGGGATCCAGGAAAATCGAGGGCAACCCTCATATTTTATAGGCACGTATTTAGTATTTCACATATTTTCTAAAGTTATTTGAGTATTTGCGTCTGATAGTCATCATCTAATTTGAATAAGCTGGTGATGGAAGGTACAACTCCTAAACGGTTAGGAGTTGGAGGATAGTTCTTTGAATATTATATGTATTATACCAAGAGCGTCGGTGGCGTAACGGCTAGGGCCACCGCCTCCTGTCCGGGAGGTCGTGGTTCGAATCCTGCCACGTACCAATGTGATGTCAAATTTAGATTTCATATGTACGTTTATCCGACGCTCTTACGGTGAAAGAAAACATCGTGAGGAAACCTGCACACGCCTGCGGAGAAACACTGCGGTGCTGTGATTAAAATAAGTAAATCGGCGGAAAAGGAAAAGTATGCATCACGGCATTCCTTACTCTTTCGTCACGGTTTTAAATATCGAGTGTATTTTACTTAATAATATTAATTATTATTTTCATTTCATTATTATTTATTAATTAAAAGCGTCGGTGGCTCAACCGATAACGACTCGGTCCATCTAACCAGAGGTACCGGGTTCAAATCTGGACGGCCAATGTACCAATGAGTTTTTCAAAAACTTACGTACATATAATTACCGATTGCTTTAACGGTGAAGGAAAACATCGTGAGGAAACCTGCACACGCCTGCGAAGAAACTCGAAGGTTGTGTGTGAAGTCGACCAACCCGCACTGGGCCCACGTGGTCGACTAAGGCCTTATCGCCCTGATTCAGGGTAGGCTCGAGCCCCTCGGTGGGGACGTATATGAGCTGATATAATAATAATAATAATTTTAATTTCCTTGCTTTGTTTTGGGTAAAGCGCTATACAGGGCTCGGTCGGAACGGCAAATGCTGGATTCGTCTTATTAAAACTTAAGGCCTTAAGATAGGTCAAATGACAATATTCAATTCAAATTATTGAAAGACTGTGTAAAGCTATCACTATAGAAAAAATATATAATATACTTAAAGTAATAAAAAAAACTATTTAATTGAATATAATTTTTAAATATTAGCACTTTTAATGTAAAAAAAATATACTGCATGTAGAGCCTATTTTTGGCATTACCTAATTGCAAAATTTCTCGAAAACAAATAGTTAATGTTAAATAAACCAACCAACAAAAATCGGGGACTTTAAGAACTTTCATTTTAATTGAACACATTTTTTTAAATTTATTTATTAATTAATTTACTCATAATTTAAGCTTATTTGAAAGTATAGAAAAATAATAAAAACATCTAAAACTCGAGAATTGGGAGTTCGGTTTCAACGTAACAGCCGCACTGAAGCCCGCATTGATTTGAACTGACTTACGTTCGATATTATTTTAACACGTATCGACCTGCTCGGATTGAGGCATCTTAAAGCCTTAAACTCTTACCATCCAGTACTTTCCTGCCCACGTTAGTAAAGCACTATTTCTCAAGTGCTGGTACTGACCTCAAAAAAAATGTAGTCCCCTAAAATGTTATGTACCTAACTTTGATTTCGTTATCATTGGTTAATTTCGTGTACAAAAATATTATTTAATTATTTCGAGTGAATTTCATTTTGAAGTCAGGTTTTATTTTTTTTAAAATTTTATAGAGTACCTATAGAATAAAACTGCATTAAAATATTAAAAAAGAAAATATAATCATGAGTTGCCCGTAAATCAAATCCGATTGTGGTTGGTGATTTTGTTTTATTGTAGTCATCATAATATAACGTGGCTTGTAAGGAATAAATCTTACCATAATAACCCCATGTAATATTTGTACGTACAGATAGTGTACCACTTTCATTAGAACTGATTAGAAAAAAATGCGGCTTAGAAAATGCCCTATCACCAACCAAACCGAGTCTTACAATTGACCCCGCCGGGAATCGGGTAATGTGCTCTTGTTTTTATGATTATAACATTTTTTTTTAAATAAAAAATTTGAGTGCGTTTGACTGCAACTCACCTGATGGTAAGTGATGATGCAGTCGAAGATTGTACACGCAAACTCAAATAATGCCTATTCACTCTTGCCTTGAAGATTCCCAAATTATAGGAATCGGGAAATACTGATAACTAACAATAACTACTAATAATCGGGTATGATTTTATCGATTGTCAATTAAATAGATTCGATCACTAAATAAAAAAAATGAAATTCCCTAAATAGTATAGTTTGTACTCAAAATAGTAGATCTGTCGCCAAAGTAAAGTCATCAAACAACAACAAAACAATACTCAAAAGGAAAAGATTTATCACCAGAAAAGTCTTTTATCGATTTTCAATTAAATAGCTTCGATCACTAAATAAAAAAATTGAAATTTCATAAATAATATAGTTTGTACTCAAAATAGTAGATCTGTCGCCAAATAAATGCCTAAAATTACTAACAAAGGCGACCTACAGATACTCCCACATCCTCTTCGGATCCCGAAAGTTTGTTGATGTTCGAAACGGGCGGCGGGGGCTACGCCCCCGTTAGGGGTCATCTTCCGGTGATTTCTTCTGCTGCGAAGTAATTTTGTACCCAGGGTGGGGAGCCTCGCTTCGCGAGGATCTTTGACTGTTAAATCAATCAAACCTGACCGAACCTAACATCGCTCGCTTCGCTCGCTCATTTATTTATTGTTTTTGACCGATTACCCCCCAGTTTTCGATTTGTTACCTATTATTATGGATCTTTGGGATCGAATTGGCCCTGACCTTGACCTTGAAAAGACGTTGACCGATTACCCCCTAGTTTTCGATTTGTTACCATGCAATAGCTTTACGCGGCAGTCCCCGAGTGCCACACGTATTTTTAATGACAGATCTATCAATTTGATGACAGATCTATCAATTTGATGACAGATCTATCAATTTGAGAACGAAAATATTGAATAGAGATGAATCTATTTAACTGGGGACGAAAAATATAATTCCCCTAATAATCTTATATTTAGATCAATTATCGGCTTGTTAGTAATAAAAAATTTTTTCCCAGTCATGATTAGAGTTCTCTGCAAAAAAAAACGAGAGTAAATGTTACAAAATCATTGATAGTTTCATGAATTGTTTTTTTTTATTCGCAATTGGTGAACCCTTGACAACATCTCACCTGATGGTAAGTGACGATGTTGCCGAAGATGGAAGCGGGCTTACCAAGATTCCCCAACGCAATGGGGAACTGGCTATATTATCTGCATACCGGAACACACCAATGATATCAACATTGATATTTGGCGGCAAGACTTAGATAAGATGGTGGTAGCTAACCAGGCGGGCTTAGAAAATGCCCTACCACCAACCAAACCGAGTCTTACAATTGACCCCGCCGGGAATCGAACCCGCGGCCTCCTGCGTAAAGCCGGTGAACTTTGCCTCTGAGTTACGGAGGCGGTTAAAATTGAATTGTGAGCAAAAATATATCCATAGTCGATCTTATATCTAGAGCAAGAAAACCATTGTAGACCAGTGCTATTGTTATTTTTATATACAATAGTTCGAAAACTGATTGTGAGGGTAAAATTAAAAACATTATGAATTTTTATATTTATTTACGAAATTAACACACAAATAAAAATAATATAACATAAATTAAATTATTCTTACACACCTCCCCCCGCCTGTATTAATTATTGACATAGTATTATTTATAATTAAAAAATAATAATAACTAACATAGGCTAAGTCTTATTAACAAGTTCTGGATCTTTTTTGTCTGAAAAATAAATGATAATAATAATATTCTTGTTATAATTAATGATCCAACTAATTCTTTATTTCTTTATTGATCTTAGTTTCAGTTAAAAAAACTTATGAATTACTAGATTTTTCCAGCGACTTCGCTCGCTTGAACATATTTTTATGACTGTTTTCGAAGGTGCGCAGTGCACGAGCCGCAAACGACTCGCGAGCGTGGAAACAAGTAGCCTAAATCCAGCCTATATCCAGGTCCTAAGCTGTCTACCTAGCAAATTTTAGCCAGATATGTTCAGCAGTTAGTTAGTTTTCGCGTGAACATACTTTTTATGTCTGTCATGCTGTCGAGCGTGGGAACTTAGTCAACTCTAGATCCCTTGGGAACTATGTCGGGCTATGCTAATTAGTAGTCAATTCGATAATCAGTATTAATTAGCACGTCAATCCTTCGCTTCATTGCGAAGTGACAGAAATTACCAAAAAAAAGAGAGTTGACAGTTATCCCACGGGAACCACTTATGAAATCTAGATAAAGAGTAGCCTATATATTACCTAAACTATATGTGTGCCAAGTTTCATCCCGATCCGCCCAGTGGTTGAAGCGTGAAAGAGCAACAAACATCCATCCATACATACACACTTTCGCGTTTATAATATTAGTAGGATCTAAACAAATAATTTTACACAGTTTGAATTTAATGGGGGTAAGTTGATTGTTTTGTTTACCGTTCTCGAAAGCGTGGCTTAATGATTCCAAGTAGGTATTACATTAATTGCTTTGTGATTGCACACAATAGCCACCGTAATGACTCCTGTAATGTGCTTTTGGTGGAAGACAGCTTAAATAGAATTTGCAGTTGTGCTCGCTACTCGCTACTCGCTACCTACCGACATTCCTTGTACCCGACTACGTACGGTTTTAGGGTTCCGTGTCCAGCGGTAACAGGTAATAGGGTTCATTAATAATCCTACGCCATCCGTTTGTCTGTCTGTCTGTCTGTCTGTCTAACCCACAAAGAGCTGTGTCATTTTAACCGAAACAGGTAGCCGGTTGAAATTTTGATAAACTATGTGGTATTATGACGAATTTCCTAACAAATAATAAAAAAATACTAATATTGATATATAAGATCCCCATACAAGAATAGTATACTATGCAACTAGTGAATAAAGGACGGATTTAAAGCGAGGGCCGTAGATGAATCACGAGCAAGTGAAGGTTTCCAATAACTGAATCACGACCGTAGGGAGTGATTCATGATGACTGAGTCATGAGCGTAGCGAGTGATTCAAGTATTAGAACCCTGAGTGACGCGAGTGATTCATGGCCCTCTATATAAAACCGTTTAATTCAAGAGTTGTGTGGCGACATCAGCAGTACCCTCCACTAACAACTACATTGCCACAGCTCAAGACTGAACCATCGATCAAACTATATGGAGAGTTGCATCTTCACCTCGATAGATGGCACCATCATCGCAAGAAGGCTATTTACAAAGCATCTACAACGCACTATCAATATTTTCCTTGCTCATAAGCATATCATGTCCTCCTTGCCGTATCCGGCAACGGCGACTCCTTCAAAATTTTTATTTCTCAGGCCTGATCTGTTGTTTGGTGTCGCGCCCTGATATGGCTTGCAAAGCCGAACTTTGTCTTAAAAACTTGGTCACAAGCTGCGCAGTATAGTTGGCCAGCAGAGTTGTAGGTATACGTATAGGAGGGCTTCGGTCTAGTCTTCCGTATCTGGCGCTTAGCTTCGAGGTCTTCTAGGCGTGTTTGCTCAAAGCGTTCGACACTTTTATGGATAGTGGAGCGCCACTCCGGTCTAAGACGAGCGAGATCCTCCCATTGATCACTTGGTATGCCACAAGCTGTGAGATGTCGTTTAAGAACGTCCTTGAAGCGCAGGTATTGGCCCCCCTGTTTTCGCTTTCCACTGCTAAGTTCAGAGTAGAAAACAGCCTTGGGTAGCCTACTATCGTCCATACGCAGAACGTGGCCACACCATCGTAACTGATGTTTCATTATGAGCGCTTCAATGCCGGACATTTCAGCTCGACGAAGTATTTCCGTGTTAGGGATATGGTCCTGCCACTTCACTCGCAGAATAGACCTTAGACATTTTAGATGGAATGCGTCCATTTTCTTGATGTCTGCTCTGTAGCAGCACCAGGTTTCCGCAGCATACAGAAGCGTCGGCAAGACAATCGCTTTGTAGACAAGAATTTTTGTCTGCAGCTTCAGGTCATGTGAACCCCACACACGGTGGTGAAGTTTTCCAAAGATGGCTGCTGCACTTGCTATTCGCGCTGGTATCTCTGAGGCCAAGGTATTATCCTTTCTGATCCGGCTACCTAAGTATTTGAAGTGTGTTACTTCTTCCAGTGCTTTGTCATCCAGATAAATATTGGAGTAGTTAGTGTTGCATCCTCTCGGAGGCTGCTTGATAACCTGAGTTTTGATGATACTTATTACCAGACCAAATCTATGGCACGATTTGTGCAGAGATCCCACGTAGGCTTGGAGTGTTTCCACTGAGTCAGCCATAAGGCAAACATCGTCAGCATACAAAATATCCAAGACAGAGAGCTTTGTCACTTTTCGCTTAGCTCTGAAGCGGGAAAGATCGAATATGCTTTTGTCCGTCCTTGAGTTAATCTCGATTAATTCGTTGCAATCCTTAAGCATATATACAAGCACCAACCATACACGGTTGGTCCACGGCCGGACCCCAGGCACACCACCTCGCCTGGCGGAGATATCTCCCTATGTTCTCGTCAATATAGGAACACACCGTTTATACAGTTGCATACTATACTTTATGCATGACTCCGAGAAAAAGAAACGTTTAAAAATAACCATTAAATGAAGAAAAAAGTTATATTAAACTAGCTGTCCCGGCGAACTACGTACCGCCTTACATTACATTACGCTGCCCTACCCTACCCTACCCTAAACTACACTACCCTACCCTACACTACCCTAACCTACACTACCCTACCCAACATACACTACACTACACTACCCTACCCTACACTACACTACCCTACACTACACTACCCTACCCTACCCTACACTACCCTACCCTACCCTACATACACTACACTACACTACCCTACACCACACTACCCTACCCTACCCTACACTACCCTACCCTAAAATAAAATAGATGTTGGCCGATTCTCAGACCTACTCAATATGCTCACAAAATTTCATGACAATCTGTCAAGCCGTTTTGGAGGAGTACGGGAACGAACATTGTGACACGAGAATTTTATATATAAGATTAATTAAAATAATTATTAAAACTGGAACAATTACTAAAATAAAGAGTAATTTTCTTTGTGTCCGTACAACTTATAGTATTCAAAATAACGCCAATTTACTAATGAAATGACAGCAAAGAACAAAAAACAGTTTTTTTTCTAATGCTAAACTCCTTCTCGAAAATATCGTAAGGTACTGGCACATACGAAGACCCGGTCTCTACGAAGGCCCGCTTTGAAAATTACGCATTTGCCGCTGCGTAAAACATTCGAAATTTCAAGCCCGCACTTTCCTTAACGCTATAATAAAAGTGCAGTGGCGCCATCTTTCTTTCGCGCCACCATTTTGTTATTACTCTGTTATTTGTCTGTGGACGCCGTCGAAGACACGTGTGTATAACCTTGCTGCGATTGCTTTTGCTGATTTTTTCAAAAATTGTGATAGTTTTCCATACATTTCATCATTATTTTGTTAAATAAGATCACATTGCGAAGGTAAGCATACCGATTAATTACTAATTTGTGATTTAATGGATTTTTTCCCGCCTCTATGAATAATCTGTAGTAAGGCCCACCAATGGATCCCTGAGATGGCCCGGGTCTTCGTAGAGGCTTAAGCTATACTAAATTCATTCAATTTTTGATATTAAGGATACCTAGTTGAATTTTGGATATTTTTTATTGTGATTTGAAAGTTTACACAGCGTTTTGTAGTTTTGTATGATTATATAAAAAAATGTTCCTAAAGCTTAACAGTTTGTTAAAAAAAATAAGTAGCTCTAGTAAGGCCCACAAAAAAAATTTGCCCACTGAAGAGTGATTATTTACATTCTAGATTTTACCATATTATCTAGACTTACGATTTTTTTATAAGAAATGATTATTCTTTTATTGATTCGGACAATAATTTTAATTTTATGACTATTTATGTGTCTCGTACATGTGCCAAGGCCCAGTGTAGTATTTTTTTAATTACGTTTTTATTTTATGTGTTGAAGAACATAAATAACAAACCATTAAGGTTGATTATTGAATTTTGATTTAGAAGAAATACGTAGTTTTATAGTAGGAGTTTTTTTAAATGGGCCATTGTACGGGACTGTGCCTTTAAATAGGCCCATCATAGTGTTTTTAATAAAACAACTTTTCAGTAACTTTGTGTCAGAAAACTAATATTTTCATTGTTTTTAGATAGCTAATAAAACATTGCAATATAACATATAGTTGTTTTTATCAAACCTTGTAAACTTTATTTTTTATAGAGATTTAAAATAAGGTGGGACTTCGTTTGTGCCAGTACCTTACAAACATATCTCAAGGAATTATTTGCAAAATATTTTTTGGATTAGGAGTTGTATCGAGTATTTTTTGAGCAAGCAGGTTGTATAGCTGAGATGATAATTTAAATTAATTTAACATTACCTTTTTCTTCATTGAATGTCTATTTTCGCTTATTACTACTTATTATTACCTACCGAATGCTACTATGAAAAGTGATGCCAACTGTCTTTTTTTTTGCTTCACTTTTAGGACGCATGTAACCTATCTACCTCCCCTTATATATAGCATATCTCTGATTGGAACCTTTTATTTAAACTTGGCTTTAAATCCATCCTTTATTTACTAGTTGCATAACATACAATTTTTTGTTTTTAGTCTTTTGTCAAAACGTATAATGCACCAACTTGGTGTGAATAAAGTGCAAACTTTAAAATAAAACTACAAATAATAAAAACCGTCCAAATCGTACGCGCGCTTAGGATCCCGAACTGAATGAAAGCAAATACATTTTTAATGTCGATCTTGTTGATGTCTTTCAAGTAGGTATGTCATATGCAGATGTTTTTAGGGTTTCAGACCCCAAAATTGTGGTGGTACGGAGCTCTCAATCCGCGAGTCCGACCTCCACATATGGTTTCTCCTTTTTAACCGACTTCAAAAAAGGAGGAGGTACTATGTTCGACTGTATATCATTATTATTTTTAATGACCGTAATGTATGTTCACCGATTTTTTTTTGTTTATCTTTTTTTATTTTTTATTCCTTGAACTTACAATCTAGAGTCTTATTTACTCGAGTACCTTTTTTTTAAGTTTTCGTTATTTATATTTTATCTACAATTAGTAGGTCAAATAAAATGTTAGTTAGGTTAAATAAAAGACTGGTTACTTCAATTGTGAGTCATGATTACTTTTCTACTCTTTGTACTTCTTTAATTTAGCAAAACTTGGGTGGACTCGGCATCAGTATTAACGGCGAGTACATCATCCACCTCTGATTCGCCAGATTTTGTACGCCATAGTGCACTTATCAGTACATTATCAACCGAAGCACCTCCACTGTTAGAGAAAGGCCTTCCCCAAGGATTCGCACAACGACCGGTTCTACGCTGTCTGGAACCTTCACCAGGTCGTCGGTCCTAGTGAACTTACCCCATACTATTAGATAACAGTCGCAGAGCTACCCGGACTTTGTCATTGTTACGTGCCACCCCAACCACAGGAGTTTTCGTGGTGTCAATGTAGTGGTAATCCTGAAAGTGGTATGGGACGATTTACAGCCAGGAAGCAGTGTGGCAGCGATTTTCCCTTGTCGCCAGATATCCGCCAGAAGTATGCCAGTTATAAAATGTCTCCGAGCTGCAGCTCCACGCTACTTATAATAATTTATCGAAAACGATGGACATTTCAGCAGCAATATAATAGGTTTCCGTAGCGGACTCCGTGGCGTACTCGCTTCACATCAGAAGGTCGTGGGTTCAAATCCCGGCGGATCATAGCCTGTCAATTGGACATCGGATTTTTGTCATTTTTAGTAACAACATCATTTAGTGGCCACAAACTGGGCTGGAGAGATATGACTTGTCGTAGACATGAAGAAGAAGATGAAAACGTAATTTAATGAATGAGAAAGATGACACTGAAAAAAAATGTGTGCAGCATGACCGAGCGATTAACCAGATCGCTGCCACAGTTATCCTTGATCCATTTTATCACTCAATTTAACACAAAAACAAAAGGATCATAATATTTAAATTAAATTAAAGCTATTAAAACTGAAATATTACAAATATTTTTTTATTATAGTAATATTTGATCACAGATAAAAGATGTACAAATAGTAAGTGTCATGGTTGGTAAACTAATATTAAATACCTCTTAATATTACAGTAAAGTACGTTCATAAAAGCTTTTGGACTGGGGTGGACTCGGCATCAATATCAACGGCGAGTACATCACCCACCTCTGATTCGCTGACGATGTGGTCATGACTGAGGCTATGGATGACTTACGCACCATGCTCGAGGCCTCAGTAGAGCCTCTCACCAAGTAGGTTCTTAGATCTTAGAATGAACATGGACAAGACGAAAATAATGTCAAACGTCCGTGTCGCACCTACTCCTCTGAAGGTTGGAGGCTCTACACTCGAAGTTGTTACCGAATATGTGTACCTAGGACAGTTAGGTAGTTACAACTTCGAGAAAGAGATCAATCGTCGAATCCAACTCGGCTGGGCAGCGTTTGAGAAGCTTCGCAATATCTTTACGTCCCAGATATCGCAGTGTCTTAAGAGCAAGGTCTTCGACCAGTGTGTGTTGCCAGTGATGGCATACGGAACTGAGACATGGTCGCTTACTATGGGCATTATAAGAAGGTGCAAGGTAACTCAAAGGGCAATGGAGCGTGCTATGCTCAGAGTTTCTCTGCGTGATCGAATCAGAAACGAGGAGATCCGTAGGAGAACCAAAGTAACCAACATAGCTTTTAGAATTGCTGAACTTAAGTGGCAGTGGGCGGGGCAAATGCTCGTAGAACAAATGCTCGTTGGGGCAGTAAAGTTCTCGAGTGGCGACCGCGCAGAACCGGTCGTCGTAGAAATCCTTGGGGGAGGCCTTTGTCCAGCAGTGGACATCCTTCGACTGATATGATGATGATGACGTTTCATAAGTAATACTACGTAGACAGCTACTACGCGTTTTCGTAGCAATTATACTTGTAGCTATAACAACAACGCATAAAAAGCTAGAGATTGGCTTTGCAAATACCTTTATAAAGTACTAGCCGCCCGCCCGCGGCTACGCCCGCGTTGTTTTCGATTTTTACGTGGGAACAAGACATTTTCCCGGAGTAAAAAGTAGCCTATGTCCTATTCCAGGATCTAACCTATATGTGTGCCAATAAGTTTCATCCTGATCCATCCATTGGTTGAAGCGTGATTGAGTAACAAAAATTTTCGCGTTTATAATATTATTATGATGAGTTTTCGACTTGCAAAAATTGTACCTCATTTCTTTTTAAATTATTTATATTAACAAATTTTACGCTTGTCGTGTTTTATAAAAGAAGGACGGGACGCTAAAAAGCAAAAAAAATCTTGTTTATTCTAAGTGGAATTCACCTTTTCTCGAATAATCTGAGTGCTGTGTTAAAAGGAAACGGTAAACGTGAAAAAGTAATATAGGGAGGCAAAATGGGCAGTTGCTTAGTAACGATGGATGATAATTTGCATGCAGGTGAACATCTTGGAAAGTTCCAGACATCATTAAAACTTATTGCGCGGAGCGGTTGCCACTGACGGGACGGGACGGGACGAGAATCCAAATAATAGAAAAACCTGATTTGCCTCGCATTAAAATTTAATTACGGTAGTTTTGCGGCTTCTGGCAGGTAAATATGTATAGATTAGTTATATGTATCGAAGCGTCATTGAAAACCCGACCAATACCAGCTCGAGATACGCATAGTTAAACTTTATTTGGATCAAACGTCAGGTATTAGTACCTGGGTGAAACCGGTGGTGGCGTGACAATCGCTTGTACTCGTGAGCCGATCGTTTGTGGTAGCAAAGATGACCTATTAACGAAAGGCTGTTTGTGAATGAGGTGGCAACATTGAGTTGAGAAGCCAAATTAGCTGGAAGTTAGTCTCGGAGCAAACATTTTATGACGGAGCGTCGAGCAGAACACAGATAGTGGTAATCTGTGAGCAAAACGGACGTGTCACGCCATCGCTGTTATCACCGCGTTTGCATCCATTGTAATCCAAGGCATCCTGTACAATTTCGATTGCCGAATGATCAAGACTATTAAAGGAGGACCTCTGTGATATAGCTACATTGTTATTTCGACGCCCAAGACCGAAATAGTTAAGGACGTGAACCACAAGGCCATCCATAACCTAACCAACCCCTTCGACATATGTATAATTTTAGGTCAATATCATCATCATCATCACAGCTCATATATGTCCCTACCGAGGGGCTCGAGTCTACCCTGAATTAGGGCGGCTTCACACACAACCTTTGATTTTCATCGCGTGTGCAGGTTTCCTCACAATGTTTTTCCTTCACAGTAAGAGCGTCGGATAAACGTACATATGAAATCGAAATTCGAAAACACATTGGCACGAGGCAGGACTCGAACCACGACCTCCCGGACGGAAAGTAGCGGCCCTAGCCATTACGTCACCGACGTTCAATTAACAATTCATTTAAATTCAAGGTCAATATGCAATTAACAATTAATATGAAACTTCTATCTATACACTATGAGATAATCATTATATTAACAGCAACAAATATTTACATCGACATTGAAATTCCGAAATATTTGTAATAAATTTCAAGAACGCCACGGATTAAATTCCACTTAAAATTCGTCTCTGAATCTGTCGTCATCAAGATGTTTTAATATGAGGGATGGATAAGAACGCTGACTTGGCGAGCCCCTCTTCGTCGTAACCAAGATAAATGTGCCCTTATCTTCACTAAACATCGCAGGTAATCTCCTTGCTTTCATCTCTTTGCTCCACGATTTTAATAAAAGCAAACCATTACTCACACAAGTAATATAATCACTCTCTGTATGATCAAATAAAACCCTCTTGTTGTTCACCGCTTTCTTTCAAGTCTTCGACACAGCGTACGGCTCAAGTTATTCAAGTCGCACGTCGATTTTATAGGAAAGTGTAGCGATTAGAACACAAAATGTACAAGAACGGAGCTAAGCAGATGCAAATTGTGCTCTTAGTAAATGTTATTCATAGAACAAGGGAAACTTCATTTATATTCAGTGGAATTACTCGGAAGCGTTACGCAAAACAAATTGAAGCACAACGGACTAAGACAAGGTTGCGTATGTTGCGGGGCTACTTAGGCGCCTTATCTTCCTGAACTCGCACAACTCACTAGCACGATTCACTCGCACGACTCACTCGCACGATTCACTTGCACCAGTCACTCGCACGACTCACTTGCATGACTCACTCGCACCACTCATTCGCACGACTCACTCGCACGACTCACTTGCACAACTTACTCGCACGACTCACTCGCACGACTAACTCGCACGACTCACTCGCACTACTCACTCGCACTACTCACTCGCACGACTCAGTCGCACAACTCACTTGCACGTATCACTCTCACGACTCACTCGCACGACTTACTTTCATGACTCACATGCACGACACACTCGCACGACTCACCCGACCGGGGCGCGGAAGACGGAGAATGCCTCACCCACCCACCCCATGACCAGTTTCACAAAGATACAAGCTTCAACGTTGCAAGGTATTCACTTTGTAACACTGCCGACTCAAAGCCTTTATTGGGAATAGACGCACTTTGCCGATAGGTATGTATTGAGTGTCTGAGGCGAGCTTCGACCAATATTACAGCTATGGACCAGCCTACGCAGGCCATTATTTAAGTCGTTAGGACTGTTACCCTTGCCCTGCATGTATATTTTGGAGGTCGCTACTTTCGTAAAAAATACCTTACATTCATTTAAAAAGACGAGAGATGTACACAACAGAACTGTAAGAGACCCAAATAAATTGGTTTTAAACAGTATACTTAAACTAACTCATTATAATAGGTCAAAATTTATAATGCTGTACCCACTGACATTAAATCAATACCTAATAATATATCATTTAAACGCAAACTTGTGACATTTCTTAAAGAAAAATTCTCAAAATAGCATTAGACTATTAGAATTTAATAGCTTGTAAACGTGTGCCTATTGTTTAGATATTTTGAGAGCATGGTGGCTACAAAAATCCATGTAAAAATCCATGAAGGGTTTTTCACCTGAAAAAATCGCCTATTACTGAGGCAAAAATACACATTTTTTATTTTAAAACTCTATAGTTATTGCAACAGTTTCTTCGTTACTAATAATGTCATATTTGGGAATACCCTGCATAAGATTTCGTCACTTTCAAGAAAATTCAAGAAAAATAACTACCTAGTCCAAAACATTTCCCCATCTGACCATTAAGAAAACGCCTTTGTTCCATTCAATGGTACATAGCTTAGGGAGTGGAACATGAAAGACATGTCACTAGTCTAAATATATAAATATCAATGCCACTTTTCGTTGCAATTTTATAACTCAAGAACTGCTGGACGGATTTCGCTAATTATTTTTTTGTCGAGTTCGTTATTGTTAGGAGAAGGTTCTTATTTAGGGTAGGGTAGGGTAATTTAGTGTAGTTTAGTGTAGTGTAGGGTAGGGTAGGGTAGGGTAGTGTAGTGTAGGGGTAGGGTAGTGTAGTGTAGTGTAGTGAAGGGTAGTATAGGGTGGGGTTGGGCAGTGTAGTGTAGTGTAAGGCGGAACGTAGTTCGCCGGGACAGCTAGTTACTAATAGAAGACTATAAGAAGTGTTACCATAAGGTCAACATGGTCAAAATGAAAATAAAAATATGTACTTATGTTTTTGTAATCTCCTTTTTCCTTAGAGCGTCGGTGGCGTAACGGCGTCCCGCCTCCTGTCCGGGAGGTCGTGGTTCGAACCTGCCACGTACCAATGTGATTTCGAATTTATATTTCATATGCACGTTTATCCGACGCTCTTACGGTGAAGGAAAAGATCGTGAGGAAACCTGCACACGCCTGCGAAGAAACTCGCAGGTTGTGTGTGAAGTCAACCAACCCGCACTGGGCCCGCGTGGTCGACTAAGGCCCGATCGTTCTAATGCAGGGTAGGCTCGAGCCCCTCGGTGGGGACGTATATGAGCTGATATGAAATCTATTGACTGCAAACGAAATTGCTTTACATAAAAATAATAATTTGTTTGTACCTAATAACAAAGGTCATATAATTTCGTCTAGTCGTCTGAACTTTCACAATTTAAGAAACGAACTGCGCGTGTCAGGCAAATACTTATGTACTTTGTATATTTACTTAAACTTCGTTTTCATTTTAAGCCAGGTCTCCTTTGCTGCAAGGAAGAGTAGTGCATTTAAATCAAACGGTTTCCTGTCTCAAAATGTTTGTTTGTACTCGACTATCTCGAGATGTAACGCCCGACAAACATTAGGGCTGGGTCGATGGCAATCGACGACGAATGCGACAGGGTTGTTCATTCGTTGTTATAATAAAAAAAAAGTACTTTTTTCGCATAATCTGTCTAACTGAGGCACAAAAACATTCGTTCCGTGGAATCTTATGTATTGTATATTACTATTGAAGGCTTAAAATCAAGGTAAATATGCATATTATAAAATCTTATAAAAATGGTTATTAAGATCAAAATTGTTTACTTTTCTTTTTTATCTACAATTGATAAGCCCTTGGCATCATCTTACTTGATGGTAAGTGATGATGATGCCGAATTCCCTAACGATTCCTAAACGATTCCCTAACGCAATGGGGAACTGGCTGTCTTATCTTCAAGCCAGAACACATCAAATGCTTGGCGGCAAGACTTAGATAAGATGGTGGTAGCTAGCCAGGTGGGCTTAGAAAATACTCTTCCCCCACCAAACCGAGTCTTACAAAGTTAGACTCTGCCGAGAATCGAACCCGCGACCTCCTGATACCTTAAGGTACCTAAACTTAGGTTAAGTTGTTCAGATAATTATAGTTCCTATATCATGAGCTAATTTGCCAGTCACCTAACTGATACTACTGATGATACTGATGCTTACTAATATCATAAATGTGAAAGGGTGTTTGTATATTTCTTTTTTTGAATGAATGAATGTCATTTATTGTCTGACTGTTAAGCTGATGTGCTAGTTCTTATTGCAATTCTTATTGTTAGAATAGTCTACCTTAAACAGGCGTACAATATAAAATTACAATAATTACGTAAGTATCTATTATTAACTTCAATGTCAAAAAAGATAATACAGTTTTATAATAAGTAAGTCAAGCATAAGACAAATTAAAATACAAATAGTTGTTAAAAACTAAAAAACTCGTCAAGATTGTAGAACACATTTTCAATTAACCATTTCTTTTAAAAACTTTTGAATTTTAATACATTTAACTCCTTAAATTAATTTGGCAATTTATTATAATATATTTTTGCTCTTATTTTTAAGTAATTTATGGCACAAACTTAATTGACGAAGTAAAAAGTGATATAGATTATATTTTATCGCGTGACAAAACATAGTCCGACCCAGTTCCCTGGGGAACTGAAAAAATATTGAGTAACACGTTTTATTAGCTCGCTTTTTTATCTGTCTGTCTATTTGGCACGCCCCCTTTCTCATCCTTCTATTTGGTACATATACTAGTATAGCAATCGTTCATACTCGGTGAGCTAAAGATTTTTAACATAGCTCATGCAATGGTATGTTCGAACTTTTTTTTTTAAAAGGGAGAGGCATACTGCCACATGGTTCCGTGGACGTTTATAAATTAATAGCAACATGTAGATGAAGCTGTGCTTTATTTTATTCATTTATTTTATGTACACAAATCATTTTCAATTTAATATATATATATATATATACGTAGATTGGTCCCGATGAGTTCTGTGCTAATTTACATTATCTAATATGATGGGCATGAAAAACTATGAGGTGAAAAAAAAATAGAATGTCTACCTATACAGAGTGTTTCGCGCACGCGCACACTGGCAAGTGGCAAGCGGTGCGGTGGTCCAGAGATAGAACGCCTCATGGAGTATCCGAGTCACTTCCATGTACATTCCTCGAAAATCTACGGTTTATGAAATTTCGCA
Source organism: Coleophora flavipennella (assembly GCA_947284805.1). Taxonomy (NCBI): domain Eukaryota; kingdom Metazoa; phylum Arthropoda; class Insecta; order Lepidoptera; family Coleophoridae; genus Coleophora; species Coleophora flavipennella. Next base: position 1,064,017 of record OX369292.1, read on the forward strand.
TTTTTATTTTTAAATTTTGTATGGAATACATCTTTTCTAGACTTAAACGTGAGTTTGTGAAAAAAATCATTGTACATTTAAGCCAGCCAAATACAAGAAAAACTTCCTCATTTTATCAGATTTCGAAAATTTTAAAGTAAAATTTTAAAAAATCGCAATGAACCAGAAGGGTTAATTAATTGCGTCTCATAAATTTTCTCTAACAATTTGTATGAAAAAACCTAGGTTCTTAGTTTTTGGATTTAAGGATATTAAAAAGACGTCTGATGATAGGAAAGGCATGATAAATCTTAAAAATTTTAAAATTCATAAAAAATATTTTTTACAAATTACTATAGGCCCTGATGTTCCATTTTAACAGAAATAATTAATTTTCGTGTAATTAGTTTGTAAGAGCGTCGGTGTCGCAACGGCAAGGGCCGCTACCTCCGATCTGGGAAGTCGTGGTTCGAATCCTGCCACGTACCAATGTGTTATCGAATTTTGATCTCATATGTACGTTTATCCGACGCTCTTACGTTGAAGGAAAATATTGTGAGGAAACCTGCACACGCCTGCGAAGAAACTCGAAGGTTGTGTGCGAAGTTGACCAACCCGCACTGGGCCCGCGTGGTCGCCCTAATTCAGGGTAGGCTCGAGCCTCTCGGTGGGGACGTATACATATATGAGCTGATGTGATGAGTTTGAATTTTTTCAACTCTCATTATCTGTTTGGAAAGCTGATAAAATGAGGAAGTTTTTCTTGTGTTTGGCTGGCTTATTAATTGTATGATGATTGTTTTTAGAAACTGACGTCAATGTCCAGCATGTTTGTCAAAGATGTTTATAATACAAATCTAAAAATAAAATTGCGATTAAATCGAAAATTTTTGCAAAACATACATGGGGATGATTTGGATACCCCAAGAGGTGATCCATTACTGGCAAACCATTTGATAGTAATAAAGCCCTTTCATTTGATATCCCACATAGCGCAATCTCCTTTTTTAAAATTTTGACGCCCCATTCATACCCTAAATTGAATAAAGTATAAAATGTTCCCAAAGTAAGTACCTAAATTTACTTTTTATTAGTTTGGGTTAAATGACTAAAGTCATGAGAAAATTTCAACTCCGTAGTCTTAGAGTAACCACTAAATTTCCCATGATTTTTTGTACAAAAAGATCTATTTTTTTCAAAATTTTACCCCCATTTGAATTTTCACTGTACATTTTGTTTTTTTAAAAAAAAAACAGCTTTATACTTACAGTTTTATACTTTTCAACCGACTTTCAAAAAGGAGGAGGTTCTCAATTCGACTGTATTTATTTTTTTGTTTCTTTGTTGCGCGTTATCTTCGCAAATTGTAGAGCAATTTTCATGATTCCTTTTTTGTTCGATATAGTATGCTGACAAGTTAGTTCATAACACATTTTATTAAAATTGGTTTAGAAAATTAACATAAAGCAAAAACAATAATGCAAATTGTACTAAGTTGATAAGAGATTAGATAGACAGACCTCCGTTCGTCAAAAATATTTTTTTTTCTCAGCACTGATACAACAATATGTAATACAATTTTTTTTACATATTTATTTCATATTCCTTAAAATAAAATCTAATTTATGTCTTCATTCAGTATGATTTGCGAAGCAAGTTAAAAAAAACCACTAAAATCGTAGAATCGATTTCAGCGGGGTAACGTGGCACGTTAAAATAAAAAATAATAGCTCAATTTGTTCGGTAAAAATTTTGTAACAGTTTTTTACTAACTTCACGAAGAGCTAGAGACTCTCAGGACAAGATAACAATGTAAAGCTGTGAAAAAATAACTAGCCTAAAAGTAAAAAATAATTATAAAAACGTTTAATTTTTTTATTTATATTATTAGGTAATTATTTTGGTTAATTTCTTTCTCGACGCAACGGAGCAACGAATTGACGTGTTTTTTGTAAATCCATGACTAGCTGAGGGGGGGGGGGGGAAGTGACATACATATAGCCAGACATAGTTTCCGAGGGATCAGGAGAAAACCCATTTCCACTCTCGCGAGGTGCTTGCAGCTCGCGCACTATACTGCACCCTCAAAGTCAATTATAAAGACGATATCCAGAGCAAAGCTGCGAATAAAAACTACGAGTAGTAAGTAATAAAGTTAACACTTTCTTGACCTCATCGCTATGACTTGACCTAATCGGTACGACTTGACCTCATCGCTATGACTTGACCTCATCGCTAAGACTCGTAGGCTTTATGGGTGTTCCGCTTTTCCGCCGTAGCACGTAGCGACGCATTATGCGGTCACGCGACCACGAATGGGTGAAAGACGTTTCTTCGATAAATAATAATTCAAAAATGACATTCTATGGTTAGTTTGTCAGGAATGTCCATGTAAGTATGTCTCAACAATTTTAAACCTATTTTTTTATTTCTTCAAGACACAAACCTTCGTATAACAAATATAATAACAAAGTTGGAGATTCACAAATAGACCTGAAGGCCCCTACATGGTAACAAATTTAATAATAATAAGAGTTACAAACAACAAAACGAGACAAGTATGTGTAACAAATAAATTAAAGTTGCAACCTTAGTTATTTATTTTTTTCATTTATTTTCGACTTTGATTCGAGTAACATAAACTCATAGAGTGTTAGTAGACTTATAGACTATAGTAAAAATAACAATAATAATTGAGATACAAATAATACTATCTATATAATAATACTATTGCGTGTCACAGCATTTCTAACTAAAATTTATATATTTTCCAACACTGCGCATACCTGTTTTTTATAGGATAATAGGGAACTAGAAAAAAATTCAACATCATTCAAGAACTTGTTATAATAATCACAACTCCTATCTAATACAAATTTCTTTATATGCTAACTAGCTTTTGTCCATGGCATCGCCAGTATGGAAAGAGCGTACACGGTGTGCGAGCGAGAAATTGGGTTTTTTTCGGATCCCTCGAGAACTTTTAATTTTTCCGGGATAAAAATTTCCTACGTACTCCGCTCTTTACTTAAGCTCTATGGCTTATTTCAGCGAAATCGGATTAGTAGTTGTAGCGTAAAAAAGTAACGGACAGACAGACACATTTTTTGATAATACAAGTTACGATTTTAATTTAAAACCGTTACTTTCAATTTCTCTCATTGTAAAAAAAAACGGGTGGGGCTGTGTCGGGGCACACGGCCATTGGTTTTAACGTGAATACGTCTCGTAACGGGTAATATGTAGTTTCTATATAAAATATTATTATTATTAATATTATTATCTGCGTAATTTCAACCGTCCCAGCTGCAGATGTACTGGCACCGTCGTTGATCCGCTCGGCCGCATCATTACTTTACGTTGCCGGCACTGCTTGACTCGATCATATGGTGTTTTATTGGTACCATTCGATTGCTGTTGAGATGCCCTTTCCAACCGTATACGATCTCTGTATTTCGATTTGGCTTTTCGACGCGTATAGGCCGACATTATATATTTTTTGATATTATTTTTTTATTTAAACACCTTATTATAATCACAGTTACAATTTTACACTAATGTTTTATATATAATCGATAGATTTTGACGAGAGCTGACGATTGAAACTTGAATGAACGTCGTAGCTTCACCGAGTCGAAAGTTATACTAAATGGAAATCTCGATACGCAGCAAAATGACCTTCAAAATGGCGGGGCTGCCCCCTCCCCCGCGCGCGATGTTTTACAGTCCTTACTTAGCGTAATAAATTCTTTGATTCTTTAGCTATCAAGTGGTGTAAACGAAATTTGGATGGAGATGATAGATATGTAGCTACAACACTAAACTGTATCCCCCGATTTTGTTATCATTCGTTTTTTTGGATTGCATCCCTATAGAGGTAATTTTAAAGACGTATTCACGTCAAAAAAAACTATGAATGTCGCCAACCCTGTTGAGCTGTGTGTTGGTGTACTCGCACAAACACACAGCTCAGCGTCGCGTCGTCGTGCGCCACGGCGGAGGTTATTAGCTATGTACTCAGTTCAAAACATCGGCCCAAGTTTCCCAATATCCACGATATTATTCGTTTCCCCGCCTTTTATGCAAATCCTCACAAGTTATGACACGAGAAGTCTTCATTAGGAACAAGAAACTTTTGCAAAAGCTACTCTTTGTATTAAAAAAAAACAGCCAAGTGCTAGTCGAACTCGTGCGCCGAGGGTTCATACCACCACACCTCTCCACCCAACTTTAATTACGATTCCTATCATTTCTAATAAAATACATCAATGCAAACGACTGAAAAAAACCTTTTTAGGGTTAAAACGGGATCATTATAGGATCACTCGTGCTTCTGTCCGCCTTTCAGTTACAGCCAATTTGCACCGAAACTACTGGACCGATTCAGTTGAAATTTGGTACATATATGTAAGTCGGGGACCAAAAGACGGATGTGTAGCGTAAACAAATGAATTTTAAACGTGGCGACCACTTTTGGGGGGTAAATTAAAAAGTTATAAAAAAAGTTTTAATAATTATATCATGGGACATAATAGTTGTTTAAGTATGAAATTTCCAGTTGGATACAAAAGTGTAAAGAAGAAAATTGATATTAAGAAATATACTTAAAACAAAATTTATTCTCAAAATAGTATTAGACTATTAAAAATGAATAGCTGGTTAATGTGTGCTTATTGTTTAGATATTTTGAGAGCATAGTGGCTTTAAACCCATGTAGACGGTTATTTTTAACCACCATTTTTAAAGGCATAAATTACACATTTTTAATTTCGCAGCAATTTCTTCGTTACTAATATCATATTTGGGAATACCCCGCTTAAGGATTTGTAACATACAGGAAAATTCAAGATTTTTTGAATAATTTGAAAATAAACAGTTTATTTTATAAAATACGCAAATATTGACCATTCCCATAAGGTCAACAATAAAATAATATCTCCTAAACTACCAGGCCTAAAATCTTGAAAAAATCACAGTGTATGATATTTATAATCACAGTCCATTGGACTTTGTAAATTTATTTTTTTTGTGGACTTTAGAATTTCTCATTGGATTTCCTGTAATTTATGCATCTAACTCACACACGTGACCTTAGGCCAAGTAGTTTCGGAGATAAGGGGGGGGGGGAAGATAAATTTTTGCCTTAAAGCCCTTTTATTTGATATGTCACACGATGTAGTTTGCAAATGTTTTTTTACAAAGTATGTATTGAGGGCTCTTGTTCTGTTACTAGGTAGTTAAAGTTTTGGCGAGGAACCCTGTTTGTGTGACCCCGAGTCGCACTTGGCTGTTTTTTTTAATATTTAGTTCGCACTCCTTATCGCGAGTACGACTCACACTTGGCCGGTTTTTAATATTCATTATTTTAATTGAGGGTTACTACAATCACACCAAGTTTCACCATTGTTCGTTTTACATTTTTTACAACAGAGCAAAAACAAAAAGAGAAACCGTTTCTTGTATGGGGAGCCTCCTTATTTTTTTGACAAATATTCTGTGAAAATTTCAGCTGGTTAACTATTACGATGTAAAAAAAACAGACTTTTAAAGTTGGACAAAGGGACGGACCGACAGTGTAGGCTTATTACCAGGGTCCCGTTGCCTGGTGCGGCACTCTGAAAACGTAAATTTCTAAATTTTGTGGCGACTTTTATTATCAATATGTAAATTAGAATGTACAGAGGCCAGCACATCAAGCTACACAGTCGTAGTGCGATTCTAATCCATACGCGTACGACATAAGAACGGTACTAAGTCCAAAGTGTCTAGCTTGATGTGCTGGCCTCTGTACATCATCATCATCATACCAGCCGAAGGACGTTCACTGCTGGACATAGGCCTCCCCCAAGGATCTCCACGACGACCTATTCTGCGCTGCCCGCATCCAGCGGCTTCCCGCGATCTTCAGCAGGTCATCGGTCCACCGAGTGGGAAGCCTGCCTACACTACGCTTTCCGGTGCGTGGTCGCCACTCGAGAACTTTACTACCCCAACGGCCATTTGTTCTACGAGAAATGTGCCCCGCCCACTGCCACTTAAGTTTAGCAATTCTGAGAGCTATGTCGGTTACTTTGGTTCTCCTACGGATCTCCTAGTTTCTGATGCGATCACGCAGAGAAACTCCGAGCATAGCTCGCTCCATTGCCCTTTGGGTGACCTTGAGCCTTCTTATGAGGCTCATAGTAAGCGACCATGTCTCAGTTCCGTATGTCATCACTAGCAACACACACTGGTCGAAGACCTTAGTCTCAAGACACTGCGGAATCTGGGACGTAAAGATATAGCGAAGCTACCCGAACGCTGCCCAGCCGAGTTGGATTCGACGATACAGACTCTGTACATAACGCTAAGGAACTGTTATTCAGATACTACGAGTATATACTCTGCCTGTTTCTACGAAAAGCATTTCGTTTGCATACAATGTATGAAAGAAACGAATGAATACATTCCACCCCCAGCCGGGGGCAGGTAAAGTGTAATAAATATTTTCCAGTCGACAAACAGCCCGCGGGTGCGGTACATTAAATAATATCGACATATCCGAGCCAATTCCGCACTTCCCGCTAAGCTTATTCCGTACTTCCCGCACGCAAACATCTTCCGCACGAAAATAGATTCGATTTGCATTTTAGGGTTATCATATAAGACGAGCAGAGCAATAACGCATCTCAAATTTGGACGATTTTGATAAGAGGGCTGTTTAGGAAATTGAACTTTATGTAGATGACTGGTGGTTTGCTAAATTTATATCTATCTGAACTAATGTACACAGGGTGTTGTTTTGGTCGGCAACGCTCTTTTCAGTGGGGCTTCTACTCATGAAACTGATAATTTTTTTCTCAACTTTGCTGAAGTCGCAAAAAAATGGATTTCATACAAATCGATCAGCTGCTTGGCAAATTTTCAATGGAGGCCAATTTTTTTTTAAGAATATAAATATGTTCGTTGGGGAAAGTTGCTCAGTTTCATGAATAAAAACTTTCTGAAAAAGGCATTGTCAGTAATTTGGATTTGTATGGGAGGTACCTACCGTATTCCGATTTTCCTGCTTACATACAAGCGTTAAACTTGATGTGATTAATGATTATTGCGAAAATAGTACGGTACAATAACAAATCATTACAACTAGCAAAGTGGTAGTCTCGGATATGTGCTAAGTATATATTTGTTTATAAATACATAGGTAACACAACTATGTGGTGGTGTATACCGGTGCACGCACTTGGTCGGTTTTATTATACTTAAATAATTCTCTCAGTCGTTAAATGTATATGTAAAGTCCTTTATTGCACACAAGGAATAATCAAAACATGGTTTTATCAGACTTAAGTGTACAAATGTGTATTTATGTACATTTAAGTGCTTGTCCAGATGACGCAACTTAGGGGGCGTCCATTAATTACGTGAGGTGTTTAAGGGGGGGAGTGGGTCAAGCTAAATCTTTCCAAATCTCACATGGGGGAGAGGGGGGTTTTTAGCAAATATCACTTAATTTGTTTTCTTGTAGAAAACGGTGTAAAATTGCGAAAAAATAAAGTTAAATCAAAGTAAAAACAAATCTAGAATGAAAATATGGCGAAATTTCACACAACAGTGTTTGTCGTATTTGTCCGAACCCCGCAGAGCAGCACAGTAGCTTTTCGATTGCGTTTTTTTTTTTTAATAACTCCGAAATGTTTTATCAGATAAATTAATTTTTTTTATTCAAAAAATTCAATTTTGTTCCACACATATTTTTTTTATTAAGCTTAAAAAACTACATCAATCGCCGCACACCGCGTGAAAATTGATTGATTCATTTAAAAGTTATAGCAGTTTGAAGATTGAAAAAATTCGTGTTTCATCAAACTTTTATTAGACTTTTTATAATCCAACGCGTTTCCAGCCAAAACACAAATTTTTAAAAATCTCACGTGAGATTTGGGGAGGGGGGAGGGAGTTGAGGAAAATCTCACGAAATCTCACCAGAGGGGGAGGGGGGGTCAAAAAATCCTGAAAAATGCCTGACGTAATTTATGGACGGCCCCTTACGTGCCTCTCGAGTCGCGTGTCTGAATTCGTATTGCGCCCACATGGCGCAAACTATCAACGTTCGTAGTATTTTTATTTGCATTTGAACACTAACGACGTATTTTAAATCAACAATCAACAAATCCGGTTTTCCTGAACTTTCCAACATTACAAGCATTACATTACAAGCAGGCAACAAATTATGATATTATGATACGAGTACATCCATGAAATCATACAATAGTATTGATAAAGAAACAACATGGAAAATTGCTGCTGGATTAAATAAACAAAGTTCTGTGTTTCGTTGCACATTTAAGCCAAAATGATTCGAGCGAGATGTTATTAATTTGGCATTCTTTGGCATGTATATTATCCTGCCGTGATTCATCAAGTCGGGGAGGCAAAGAAGTTCTACACAGGCATGAAACATTAAATGAGTTAGGTAGTTTGTCATAAGAGGTAAATTCATTAGTACCCAAAGGGCAATGTAGCGAGCAATGCTCGAAGCTTCCCTACGCGATCGAATCAGAAATAAAGAGATCCGTAGAAGAAGCAAGGTAACCGACACAGCTCACAGAATCGCTACACTTAAGTGGCAATAGGCCGAGCACATAGCTCGTAAAACGGGTGGGTAGCCGTTGGGACAGTAAAGTTCTGCGCACTAAAAGAGAAAGTGTAGGCAGGCCTTCCATTTGAACGACGACTTGGTAAAGATGGCGGAGAGCTCTGGATGCGGGCATCGTATCAAGACCGATCGTTGTGGGAATCCTTAGGTAGGCCTTTGTCCAGAAGTGGACGTCTTTCAGATTATATAATGATGATGAAGAGGTTTAAACTGATTTTCGAAGTCATCTTAATAATTTACGTTGTTGCGTCCAACATTGTTTTTCTTACGTTAAAAGTTAATAAGTAACGATTACATATAGGTGGAAGGTCGCGGGAAGCCGCTGGATGCGGGTAACGCAGAAACGGTCGTCGTGGAAATCCTTGGGGAGGCCTATGTCCAGCAGTGGACGTCCTTCGGCTGATATGATGAGAAGTTAGCTTAGAGAAGTGAGGCATACGTTTGGCTAGTATTTAAAAAAGTTAGAAATGTACTTTACCTTGAACGAGTTGGTTTGTTTTACAATCAGAGCACGTCGTCCATCATCAGTTCGCTTTATCATGACCGAGTCCATCTCCTGTCATCAGCTACTTTCATCACATTTTGTTATCCACAATTGGTAAGCCCTTGGCTTCATCTCACCTGATAGTAAGAGACCATGATGCCAAAGATGGAAGCGGGCTTACTACGATTCCCTAACAAAATTAAGAACTGGCTATCTTATTTTCAAGCTGGAGCACATCAAAGCTGTTAATATTGGTGTTTGGCGACAAGTCACTAGATAAGATGGTGGTAGCTAGCCAGGTGGCTTAGAAAATGCCCTTCCACCTGCCAAACTGAATGTTACAAAGTAAGTCTCCGCCGGGAACCGAACCTGCGACATACTGATGTGAAGCTAATGGACTAACCATTAAGCTACGGAGGCCTATCGTGTGGGGTGTCGTTGAAAAGCGTCGGTGGCTCAACCGGTAATGACTCGGTGCCCTTGACCAGAGGTCCCGGGTTCAAATCCAGATGGCCAATGTACAATAAGTTTTTCGAAAGTTATAACCGATTGCTTTAACAGTGAAGGAAAACATCGTGAGGAAACCAGCAAATCTGATTCCAGATGTGTATGAAGATCGCGTTGCACACTTCCGTAGGTGTAAATCTAAATGCACTACACCTAACCGCGGGTGATGCTAAGTGCAACACCAGGCAACCGCTGCCTATCCCTTGGATAGCACGGTTACTTGTGCCACACGATAAGTAGAAGAAGCCACGGAGGCGCTTAAAAACATTTTTAAAGACTTTTAAACACTACTTTTGCCCAAACGTTAATACCTTAATTGGGCCTGTGCCACAGATTACTAAATAGTTACTTCGCCTGTGCAGTGGTTCGCAATTAGATCTGCGACAAATGTGTCAAGGCAGATTCCTCACTTTTACTGCTAATTCTTCTGAAGTCAATTCACGTAACTGCGGTTTTTATTTAACGTACCTATGTAAGCAAATTTTGCTGATTAAAACTGCAAGTCAAGTCTGAGTCGGTGCTTCGTATGAAGATAAATTCATAAAAGAAATGCCTGCGTGCAATGACCAGAAAATCACTTTTTTTTAAAAAAAAAAATTTGAGTGCGTTTGACTGCAACTCACCTGATGGTAAGTGATGATGCAGTCGAGGATGGTACACGCAAACTCAAATAATGCCTATTCACTCTTGACTTGAAGATCCCCAAATTATAGGAATCGGGAAACACTGACGCAGGCAAGGAGTTCCACTCCTGTGCTGTATATACGCATAATAAATGAAGAAGCGTAACGATTCGTGCGAAAAGGTGTAACATCAACAACAAAGGGGTGCTTATAGATTCGTGTAAACCTTTATTTGGAAATCTTGGTATATTACCCCTGCCTTGCCTATAGAGGCATTTATGAGGCCTGCATCTTCGTGAAACAGCACTCACAATTATTTGTTAAGGCAATTGACGTTAACCCTAGATGTCGACGAAACCCTCACAGACTAGTTTCTTTTTTAACTCCTCTGACAGAAATATACAACCAGAGTAGTCTATGTGTGTGTATCAGACTTAACAATAAACTAACGAATAATATTAAAGTTCTACCTATTAAAATATTCAAGACAAAATTGTACAAATGGCTTAACGATAAGAACTATATATTATAATGTGAAAGAATTCTTGCAATAATGTAATCCAATTTATGTAATACTTTATTGTTCGAACTAACAATATTGTTAACAATTTGATTTATATCCTGCCTGCATCGATACTATTTTGCATGCTTATTTTTTAACCGACTTTAAAAAAAGGAGGAGGTTTCTCAATTCGACCGTATATTTTTTTTATGTGTGTTCGCGGATAACTTCGTCATTTATGAACCGATTTTGATGATTCTTTTTTTTTTGGAAAGGAGATATCCCAACGGTGGTACCACGATCAGGAAACAAGGATCTGATGATGGCATCCCAGAGAAGTCGAGGGGAACCTTAGTTAACTGTTTGAAGTCGTTTTTTTTATTCAGAATTATTTATGCAAGACATGATGTACCTCATACATATTTGTTTATCTTAACTGTCATGTCTCCGGCAAATAAATGATTTGATTTGATTTTGTGCTATTCGTAAACTCTTTCTACGAAAGTCAGTCAATGAAAAATACTGAAAGAAAAATCATCCTCTCCACTCCCTTCTCTTCTCGTGTGGCACAATTAACCGTGCTATCCAAGGGATAGACGGCGGTTGCCTGGTGTTGCACTTAGCATCACCCGCGGTCACGTGTAGGGCATTTAGATTTACATCTACGGACGTGTGCAACGCGACCTTCATACACATTTGGAATCAGATGTGCTGGTTTTCTCACGATGTTTTCCTTCACCGTTAAAGCAATCGGTAAGTATATGTACGTAAGTTTCGAAAAAGTCATTGATACATTGGCCTTCCGGATTTGAACCTGGGACCTCTGGTTAGGAGGACTAAGTCGTTACCAGTTGAGCCACCTACGCTTGCATCCTCGCCACTGCGGGCCAAGTTTATCCTTAAAATCTAAAATTTCTCGTGTGCATGTGTAGGAAATGTAAGCATGCGTACCACAAACCGCAGTTTTTTGTGCGTCATCATATCAGCCGAAAATCGTCCACTGCTGGACAAAGGCCTCCCCCAAGGATTTCCACGACGACCGGTCCTGCGCTGCCCGAATCCATCGGCTTCCCGCGATCTTCACCAGGTCGTCGGTCCACCGCGTGGGAGGCCTGCCTACGCTACGTTTTCCGGTGCGCGGTCGCCACTCGAGAACTTTACTACCCCATCGGCCATCTGTTCTACGAGCTATGTGCCCTGCCCACTGCCACTTCAGTTTAGTTTTTGTGCGTAACATTTTGCAATACTTGTAGGTAAGTGCTCGTAGTTGTACTGTGTTTCATCAAATTAAAATAAAGTGAGCGTCCCTTGAGGAGAGACCTTAATTACTGCGTGTAGGGTTAACGTTTGTATTCTACGTATAATGGTAAAATTAAGGCAATTCATTCATTTGTACAGCAGCGGTGTGTGTCTAGTTGACGAAGTGTTGCCAGTATTAAATTAATCAAGTTGCGTCGTGCGTGCGTAACGTAACGTGCTCTATTCTAAATTAATTTACAGCCAAATTGTCACCACTAATTAATACTATGAATAAGAAGTTTAAAACAGGCATCACAAAAACTTATAGGAAAAAACCGGCCAAGTGCGTGTCGGGCCACGCGTAATGTAGGGTTCCGTAGTTGCCATTATAGCGTCCATATCTCATTTTCAAATTTGCAAACATAGCGGTTTAGTTGTTAGGGGGTGGGGACAGCACTTTCAAGTCAATTTTTTCGAAAACGGAACCCTAAGTTATACAATGGTCTTCACAACTATTTTTAAGCTCTAACCAACGATTCGCCACATGACTGGGTTTGACGAGGAAAAAAATCATCCCCACTTTAGTTCTAGGGGACCCCTCTACCCTCAAAAATATTTTTAAGCAAAATTTTTTGTTACAGTTTTCTCCGCGTTATTATTATGTATATCTTTATCAAATTTCAGCTCTTAACTACTAATAGTCTAGGAGCTAGGCCGCGGACAGACAGACATGACGAAACTAATAAAGGTTCGTTGTTGTACTACGGAACCCTAAAATAGGGTAAGAAATACAATTCACTAGAACAATGGCTGTGTATTTTGGTAATCGCGATGTGGGATGTGTATAATGTAGGTAAGCCACAATAAGTTCATGTAAGGACGCTCATATCTACAAAAGGTTAGAAAAGAGAATATCTACTGGAAATAAACAGACGAGATTGTATTCCTTTGTTAAAATAACAGGTCCTTGTTTCTAACATTTGCTTTGCTTTGTTTCAGTAAGAAAATTCGATGCTCTTTGTCAGAATACCGAGTCACCTATAATAGTCGTATTGTGAACTAGTGTGGATGTAACGTCTCGTCTCTGAGAGGTGCAGTATAGACAGACATTACGAGGGCGACGTCAATTTTAAACTCGGATAGCATCCGTGCCTTTGAGACTATTTCACGCCAAGCTCAGCTTGAATTATTCATAGTGGCGGTAAATTTCTATGAAATCGAACGAGTCGGCCCATCTGAAGCGCTGCTGTGATATGTGAGAAAAAGATTTCATTAGTTTGTGCTGAAAACATGTGATAACTATCTCCACGGAATAAAACAGAGTATGAACTTTATGACTGTTTATTTCTTTACACAGTAATTCACAAGTAGAACCTTCCTTGCAGGCGTAGATGAGGTTATAGACATATGTCGCGCGCGACAAGAGAAAATTATTTCTTTCTACGGGCTTTTGTCGCGTGTGCGAGCATGCCGTTACAGGTAGAGAGTGTGTAGAGTAAAAAGTCGCGGCGACATAGCAGGTATATAGGCGACAAATCTGTTTATGATTTTGTTTTGTTGTTCGCAAATTGTTAGGTTTGTATTTCCAAAAAGAGACCGAGATATGAAAGTTTGCTTGATTAAGTAATAATTTGACACAAAAACAACTGTTATTGTTTGTGAGGTGGGCAAACGTAGTGATTATATGCTCTTTGGAGGTGAGGGGACTGTCTGGCTCCGTTGGTTTTCGTCCATTTTCTGAGATTTAAGCAAAGGAAAAAGTAAGTACCTAATTTGTTATTTGATGATAAAACAATAATAAAACACAAAAAATCTATAAACAGTCGCTAGAAGTTTGTCGATACCTCAAGGGGGTGCCGACATATATGTCTTCAATCAAACGTCAAAATTAGCCTATTCCGCTATTCCGGTGCGTTCATGCTCGGCACGAGATAAAAATCTCTACACACTCTCTACAAATGACAGATGAGAGCGCGACCTGTCTTATCTCGCGAGGGCCATGCTCGGTGTCGAGATACAACCGTTTTGTCGCGCTTCGAAGTCTACATTTGACATTAGTGGGTAGACAAAATGAACCTCATGCTACGCCTGCTGGTTATAACCTTCCAAATCAAGCGCCAACAAAAAAGTGAAGTATGACATACGACGATAAAATCCACAGATCTACTAATTCAATAGATTAAACACAAATTAAAATAAACCTGCGACGATATTGCTGTGCTGCTAACGCAAACTAACCCTCCATATGAGAAAAGGAGATGACTCTATTCTTGTCAGTATGCCGATTTCATGCCCCGTACAGCCCTAAATGTCAAACTCTGGCCACCAGGGATGTGCCGTACAGATTTAATCGATATCGAAAGAACCCAAAAGCTGGCAGCTAACATAATTTAGCTATGGGCATGTTTTATCCTTACTTATTATTTATTATATCAGCTCATATACGTCCCCACCGAGGGGCTCGAGCCTACCCAGTGCGGGTTGGTCGACTTCACACACAACCTTCGAGTTTCTTCGCAGGCCTGTGCAGGTTTCCTCAAGATGTTTTTGAAAAACTCATTGGTACTATTCCTTACTATCTTTAATATATATATACAAAAAAAAACACTTCAGTCCGTAGCTCCGTTGCGACGCTGACGTGCGCGAGCACGGAAATGAGTTTTCCCCAGATCCCTCGGGAACCATGTAAGGATTTGCTAATTAGTAAATTATTTCATTTCCCACCCCCTCAGCCATCTCTGTGCAAAAAAGAGTATATTTTCAGTTCCCTCAGGAACTGCATCGGACTATGCTATGCTATTTTCACGGGATAAAAAGTAGCCTATGTCCGTCTCAGTGACACAGACTACCTGCATGCCAAATTTCATCAAGATTGGTTAAGGTGTTGAAGCGTGAAAAGGTAACAAACAAACACATTTTCACATTTATAATATTACTAGCTTTTGCCCGCGGCTTCGCCCGCGTGGACATCGTTTTTATGACTGTCTTAGAGGGTGCGCAGTGCGCGAGCCGCAAGCGGCTCGCGAGCGTGGACATGTGTATTCTCCAGATCACTCGGGAACTATGTCAGGATATGTGGCACTGGAGAAAATCCATGGCCACGCTCGCGAGCCGCTTGCGGCTCGCGCGCCGCGCACCCTCTAAGACAGTCATAAAAAAAATGTCCACGCAGGCGAAGCCGCGGGCAAAAGCTAGTATATATATATAATAATATTATAAATGTGAAAGCGTGGATGTTTGTTACGCTTTCACGCAAAAACTACTTGACGAATAATCATGAAATTTTGTACACATATTCTGGGAGTACTAGAAGTAACATAGGGTACTTTTTATTAAAAAAAAATTAAAAAAAATTGACAACAAATATCAACATTTTGCTACTTTAGCGCCATCTAACATGGGAAATGACGTGATTTACTAATAAGCATATCCTGACATAGTTCGCGAGTGATCTGGAGAATACTCATGTCCACGCTCGCGAGCCGCTTGCGGCTCGCGCACTGCGCGCCCTCTAAGACAGTCATAAAAACGAGCAAAAGCTATTAATATTATAATTGTGAAAATGTGTTTGTTTGTTACCTTTTCACGCTTCAACGCCTTGACGCCTTGAATTTTGCATGCAGGTAGCCTGTGTCACGGGGAAGGACATAGGCTACTTTTTATCCCGGGAAAATAGCATAATCTGATGCAGTTCCTGAGGGAACTGAAAAATTACTCGATTGTTGTGATTTCTTGCACAGAGATGGTTAAGTAGTTGGGAAACGACATAATTTACTAATCACCCTTAAAGACAGTCATTAAAACGGAGTCCACGCGGGTGAAGCCGCTGGAAAAACCTAGTCATTAATAATTATTGTAAACATAATTCAACCGTTATCATTATGTACATGCCAAGTGAATGTAAATTAATGTGAATGAGGTGAAAAATAGTTACACCAACTGTGAGGTGGGTGTGACATACGCAAATACATAATATAGAAGTTGTCGATTTTGATAACTGAAATGACTACTTATTACTGTAATATATTAATTTACATTAGGGACGTGAGGTAAAATGATAAAATTACCGATTACTAGTTACAAAAGTATTTATATTTCTATAAAAAAACAAAGTAGTGTTTTTTTACACAAAAATCAAAAGTATTTAGGAACTATGACTTACTATCTAAAAAACTGAGATATTTTGACAACTGTGCACACGAAATTAAAAAAATACATCTGTCTAATATAATTTAGCTAAAAGATAACATAAAATCAACAAAAAATATTCTAATAACTTATTTTATGAGGTCGTGACTAATGACAGTTAGTAAATTGTATGTTATAAATATCATAATGAAAAAACATGAATCTCTCAATTTTAACCAGTATTTATTAAGTAAAATAAGACTTATTCCAAGACCATTAGAACTAGTTTTGCAAGGCACCAGTACAATACGTTATCAACTTTCTTATATAATACTGTGAACAAAAAAACTTAATATCTACCCTATGACTTACTATGAATGCAAAAAAACACGTGATTGAATGGCTAAAAATTCTAAACTATGAAGAGGTAGAAGATCTACTTACACACATATCCTAATTACAATTGCAAATTTACTCCCTCACTATCTCTTTCCTTGATGCACGCACACACACATACATATACACAAACACTCAGACGCGAGCTCGCGCCTTCTTTATATATAATTTAAATTTAATTATTATTATTTTTTAATCTGACTTAGAGTATCAAAAAACTATTTATGTATCCATGTTTTTGGTAAAGATGGGCGAATACTTCTGACACAGGCAGTTATTAACATTTCTTAAAAGAAGTATTCAGAAACTGTAAACTATTTTGTAAATTGAATGATGTTATAAACAATATTTTTTTTATACAAAAATCAACAATATTTAGGAACTATGACTTACTATCTATAAAACAGATATTTTGACTACTGTGCACACAAAATTAAAAAATATATCTGTGTAATATAATTTAGCTTCAATATAACATAAAGTCAACATAAAACATTCTAATAACTTCATTTATGAGGTCGCATATTACGTACCCGCTGTGTTTTCGCAAGTGTAGTTCACTAGATAATGTTTAAATATATTAAAAAATCCCTTAAAATCACTCCTCGCGGCACCCCCTCCGGCTACCGAGCCAGCCGAGTTCCAGGAATCGCGGAGTTTAGAAATATTTAGTGTTTTATGAATTGATGGTTATGAGATACCCGACCTCATCCACGCCGGGTTGCCATGATGCCAAGGGCTTAACCTAATGAAGATAAAAAACCGGCTAAGTGCGATTCCGATAAGCACTCTGAGGGTTCCGTACCACCACGTCTCCACACAACTACATGGTATAACGAAATGATACCTATTCACATTACAATCAAAAGACATCAACGCGAGCGACAAATGTATGCTTTTTTTGTCACTCAGTTCGGACTTCTTAGCGCAAGTACGACTCACACTTGCCCAATTATTATTATTTGTTGTGTTACTTCAGTATTAGTACTATAATCACACCAAGTATCACGCTTTTAATGTATTACCGTTTTTACAATAGAGCTAAATCAAAAACCTCTAAAGACCTATAAAAAAAACACATTTCTTTGTATGGAGACCCCCTTATTTTCTCCATTTTTTAAATCTTTTTTTCTGGTTTGGCAATGCGCCCTTCCTGCACTGCAATGATGGTACTCGTTGTCGTAGTGTCATCTAATAATCCCTGAAGGCAAAAGTTAAACTTGTCAATTACTTCAATCAATGCAAAAATGTGAATGTGCGTTTATCGAATTAATCGTAACACCAATTTCACAAGACCTCTCGGTAATACATTGTCTAATATACTATCTACTACTTATGCTGGACTATGGTTTTTAGTTTTTTGGGAAAACTATGACATAAAAACGTACTTAAATAAACTCATATTAATACTTTACACCTTAATATACATATATATGTACTTAAATAATTTAATAAGCTCTTTGCAGTGAAACACTGCAAATCGCTCATTATTTATACGTATGTATCTTATTTGTAAAATAATTAGCCTAAATAATTAAAAATGCTACCCAAAGACATTATTCCACGCGGACGAAATCGCGGGCACAGCCAGTATGATCCTTTCTAATATTATAAAAGCGAAAGTTTGTATGGATGTATGGATGTTTGTTACTCTTTCACGCCATAACAGATAAACGGATCTGGATGAAATTTGGTAGGTAGACAGATGCGGACCTGGATTAACATATAGGCTACTTTTTTCCACGCTCGCGAGTCACGTGTGGCTCGCACACTGCGCACCTTCGAACACAGTCATGAAACTATGTTCAAGCGAGCGAAGCCGTTGGCAAAAGCTAGTATAATATATAACAATGTCGAATTCAAACTTTCTACGTAAAACAGTATCTCAGAAAAACGGGCGTGACAAACGGACAAATGGACGCGTAAGTAACCTTGTATTCTGTTTTCTGTTATCTGTTTTTCCATAAGGAAAGTATACAACCCTAAAAGTCATTAGCTTACCATTGTTGCGGTTGCTTGTGGCGTAGGCAGGCAAGTGGCATTAATGATATTCGGATCGCCAGCTATATGTGGCATGGAATGCTGAAAAAAAATCAAACTTTCTATGTTAAAAAGTATCTGAGAAAAATGGGCGTGACAGACGGACGGATAGACGCGTAAGTGATCTTGTAAGGGTTCTGCTTTTTCTTTTGAGGTATGTGAGTGTGGTTGCAGTTGGTTGTGGCGTAGGAAGAAAATTGGCATTATTGTCATTTGGTTGGCTAGCTACATGTGACATGGAATATAGAAAAACTTTGAAGTACGATAAAATGTAAACAAAACAGAAATTTTAATGACTATACGAGTATGTAGACTGAAAAATCGAGCACGTGCGATGTTGTCAAAGGCTTACCGTGGTTGTGGTTTCTTGTGGCATAGGCAGCAAAGTGTCATTAGTCCTACTTAGTTCGTTAGCTACATGTGACATGGTTAATATCCTGAAAAATATATTAGACTTTGAAATACGATAAAACATAAACAGAAAACAACTAACTTTAAGTTAAGTGTACATTAAAAAACTGGCATAGTGCGAGTCGGACTCGCGTAAAATAGGGTTCCGTAGTTATTTTCAAAAAAAATATGTTTATTTTAAATATTTTTTTTAATTTTTTTTAGTTGGTGATATAACATTTTGTATGGAATATCCATGAACTTTTTATAAATCGAACTGCTTAATATGCCAACAAATCTTTTTATAAATCTTAAGTTGGACGACTATTACTCCTAAACTAAAAAAGCCTACTTAGCTGTGATAGTTTTCCCTTTAAATTGATTATATATCCTACTATTTACATTTTTTTCCACATGTCCTGAAATAGAAGTGTAGCTAGTATTTATTATGATTTTGTAAAAAAAAGTTATAATACAGTAAGTGCTCGAATTGTGGAGAAAACTTCCTTCGATTTTTTACTCTACCACTTCATTAATTTATATACCCTTGCCAAATTACAGCTTTCTAGTACCTACTAAAAGTATCTGACTTAGCTAAGCCAGGGGGGACATTGCGAAACTATAAGGGTTCTTCTTAAAGGGTTAATCTTTGTTGAATACGGAACCCTAAAAATAGAAAGCATGTGCTATATTATTGTCAAGAAATTTACCGTGGTTGTGTTTGATTGTAGCCTAGGCACAAAAGGCTCACTACAACTTCTTGGTTCGCTTGCTTTTAACATCGGGAAATCCTGAAAAAAAGTTTATTTAACATTGAGATACCATAGTTAAAAATAAACAAAAAAGTAGTGTTAATTGAAAAACTGGTCAAGAGCGCAAGTAGGACTCACACAAACAGGGTTCCGTATCAAAATTTTTGTGACCGGTATAACAAGACCTCTAATTACATACATTGTCTCACATAATCAGAGATCTGCTTTTACTGGACAATGCTTTTATTTATTTTTTGAAAATCTATGATAATAACGATATTCCAGGCAGTTTTCAAGTAATCTGTGATCTAAGTTGTAGTAAACTGTATTAATTTCAAAATTTTGGCTTCAGCGGTTTTGAGTGCGAATAGTGTTTTGGCAGATATTTTGAGCAATATCTCCAAAACAAAGAAAGGTAAAATTTGGAAGAAATTGTATATGAATGCTTAGTAGTAACCTTTTTTAAACGACACTCAACACGTAAGGGTTCATATATTTTTTTGTGATCACCAAACTTGCCACCTCCTAAATTCCCCAAAAAATATTTTTATTGTTGCAAAATGTGTGGGTTAAAACTATAGTTACGTCAAATTTTAACTTTCTGCGTTAAACAGTCGGTGAGAAAAACAAGCGTGACGGACGGATGGACGGACACGTGACTGGTCTTATAAGGGTTTGGTTTTTCCTTATGAGGTACGGAACCCTAAAAATGGAACGCATGTGTCATGTTCTTGTCAGATGCTTACCATGATTATGGTTGCTTGTGGCATAGATGAAAAAGTGTCATTAGTAATACTTGGTTTCGTAGCCCCATGCAAGATCGTAAAATCCTGAAAAAAAATATCAAACTTTAAAACGTGATAAAATAATAAACAGAAATTATATAAGTAAATGTAGTGTCTTGTATGCATAGAAAGTATGTGCGGATAAAACAGTGATGTAAGAAAAACTCGAAAAACGTTAGATGTATCTTTCTACTAAGATATTAAAACTCAAATTTTCATATTCTCATTCATCAAGTTTCATGCGCCCCATATTTTCCAAGTTCACTTGTTAGCATGTACGTGGTAGTTGTGTGTGTTTTATGTGTGTATGTCCTCTTGGATCATCAAGACCCATGAAGCGTTATTTTATTCTTTTTAAGGCAAATAAAAATGTGGATTTTAGTTTATTTAATGCAAAATTCCACCCAGAACGAACAAATAAAAACATGTTAATAGTTGATATCCTCCGACATCTGTACTATGAATTCTTACAAAAATATGCCACCTACATACTATGCCACTGGTCACATACCTATCAATCCATACATTTTAACCGGCATCCCAGTATATTCTTAGGAGTTGTATCAATCCATACATTTTAGCCGGCATCCCAGTATATTCTTAGGAGTTGTATCAATCCATACATTTTAGCCGGCATCCCAGTATATTCTTGGGAGTTGTATCAATCCATACATTTTAGCCAGCATCCCAGTATATTCTTAGGAGTTGTATCAATCCATACATTTTAGCCGGCATCCCAGTATATTCTTAGGAGTTGTATGGCAAAGCCCCGAGCTGAATGTATGTTTTCTATAGCCATATTCAAATGGTAAATTTTTATTTCAATCCCTCACAGGACAGGCATTGCTTAGTATGCGGTCAGCAGTCAGGTCAAAGCGAACACAGCGTCATGACCACAGACCGCATCCAGTGTGACAAGTCCTTCAGTGTTGGGGACAGCGTATACACATATCAAATATTGTAAATATCTGTCATGGCAATTGACATTTTATATTCATTTGAGTATAAAAAACTCTGTTCAAATAAAAACTAAAATTGTAATCTATAATTTATACTATAAAGTTCCTTACCACAACTGCTGTCTTATCGGGCAAATTCAAAATGGGTGCGGCATCTTCTCGTACTTGCAATAAGTTTCCTCGTACAAAGCAGTCGGGGCTGAAGTGTCTTGAGCACAATCTCCAAGATTTTTTATGCTGCTTCTCATTTTTGCTAATGGCGTCAAACCACCGCTAGCGAAATTGATCACTTTGGGGGAACCTTAAAGAAAATAATTAAAATGTAAGATACCATTACTATTACTAAGTGAGGTAGGCCTTTGTCCAGCGGTGGACGCCTTTCAGCTGATATGATGACTAAGTGACGCACATTTATCGACCATAATTTTCACGTCACTAGTAACCTAAAAACAGTTTTGTTTATTTTTATAATTTTTGTTCTTATTTTCACTCTTAACATTATAGTTTCATTTAGATTTGTAAAATGAGCCTTCATGAAAGTCTTGTCTCATTGATATCGAAACATTTCGTGGTTCATTTAACGAGAAAACGTATTTCTTTTACTCACGTGTAGAAACTGCTATTATCACTCGAGTTTTCTCTATTTCTCGAATGAGATTTGCAACCACGCACAATGCACGACATTCTCCATGTATTGTTCACTATTCCACAACCAAAAATAAACACTTAACTATTTCTTTAAGATTGTTTAAAACCTTTTTCGTCCGACTAGGCACCATAATATGACCGACGCAAATGACAACGCAACAAAATTTAAAAGGACTCCGAATGCTTGTTACTCTTTGGGCTAAAAGTGCCTTCTTTATTTGGTAGCTTGGACAGATATCCATAGTTATCCAATTGACAATTAGGGTGGTACGGTTTGACGTCATCAATGTTTAATCTATTGAATTAGTAGATCTGTGATAAAATCAGATCCAGAAATCAACATGGTGTCCTATTGGTCGTTTCCTATTGGTCAGTTGATCTTGTCAATCAGAATCCTTCACCAATAGGAAACGAGCAGCGGTGTTACCATTTTATACTAAAATAATATTACTTAAATAACAGTTGGGTACGTTAAATTAAAAATAATTGTTTAGATCAAGTAAATAGAATAAAGAATTTACAGTTTTATATTATTTTCTTTCTACACCCGACATAAAAAAGCTGTTTTTCGTATGAAAATAGTTTGTGATTGTCATAATTTAATCGAATAATTCTAATTAGTTAACACATGTATTTACCTTTAAAACATGCAAGCAGAAGTCGATACTGAATCACGATGAATAGAAAAACAAGGCGATAATGGTAGAAGTAAACAAGAGAGCTGTATGAGTGCGGAGAAAAGCAATCAATCTTGAAGAGGGCTGACACGGGGGTCCACTCCGAACTCTTTCTGGTAAACTTTTGTAACGGTCGTGATAAATGGTGGCGAGGGTTCGAGCTACAAGTAAATAACTTTTATTAGGTGTTAATTGATAAATTTAGAATTGGTGAAAGGTGCTAGGTCCTGGTGTGCAAGGAATTGACAATGGCGACCATTTCAATACGCTTCGGGCTTTCATCTGCAAAGTCTGCTAATGATTTGTACAGCATGGCCCGTCAAGTCGGGAGGAATAGAAACGAAGGATATTTCCTTGGAGCTGTTAACAATTCAACAATTTAATTTCCCTTTGCGGTTGATTGAATCGGCGGCGGGGCGCGGGCGGAGACGGTGGCGGGTGGTCTCTCGTACGATAATTGGAAATTCCAGTCGCCATTGGTACCACGTACTGAAACCAAAAGCACCAACAGCAAAACTTTTTTTTTGACAAAACATTACTAGTCTACTTGTCAAAGTTTTAGTGACTTGACTTTATCAATCGGCAGCAGCAGTTACAAATAATAAGATTTTATCGTATGAAACTGTCAATGAGATTTTGGTGTGAAATTCTACATAAGCGAGGAACTATTGACTAAAGCAAGGGTTCCTTAACCTTTTAAATTAACGAAACACCCACCAAATACCTATTATTTTACGGAACCCCTTATCAAATGCTTGCAAATCAAAGACACCATAATTTAAATAAAAACTAAAGCTTTTATTAGAAATATTTAAAAGTGAAACACTTTATTTTTTAACCGACTTCAAAAAAAGGAGGAGGTATTCTCAATTCGACCGTATATGTATTTTTTTTATGTGATTTCGCGGATAACTTCGTTTGATGATTCTTTTTTTGTTAGATAGGAGATATCCCAAGGGTGGTACCATGATAAGAAAACCAGAATCTAATCTCTCTCTCTCTGAGAATTCGAAGGGAACCTTAGTTTCCTGTTTGAAGTCGGTTTTAAAAAAATAAATTATTTTAATTTAATTTTTAATGTGAAGAATGAACTTGTTTCACTGTTTCATCAATAATTGCTTTTTAGTTCACTATTATGTCGCGGACCCTGGTGACTTATCTACGGAACCCCTAGGTTCCACGGAACTCACTTTGGGAATAGCTGGACTAAACACTTCTAGGTTCCAAAGACCACCGAACGCGGCGCGGGCGACGACGGCCCCAGAGAGAGACAATACAAAGAGAATGCTCAAAGTCTTCTTGGAAGATAAAATTGTATCTGCAAGTTGTCAATACGATACCGCCTTCCACTGCAATTGGATTTATTTTTGAAAAATATTTTCTAGTAGGTATTACACTTCCCCACTAGGATTGTAGGTTTTACAAAATCGGAATATTCGAGTACCTACCTACTTGCTTAGTTTTGATGCTGGTATATAAAGTTAAGGGTCTCCAGGAGGCTCCAGTTTCCAAACAAACGTAGTTCCGTTTTAATATAAAAACTACATGCCGGATTGAATTCAAACTTTTTACTTTCTGTTGTCAAGGGTTTACCAATTGTGAATTAAAAAAAAAAACTTTCAAAATGTACTCAGTAGACACATATCAATGTTTGTAATTAGTTTTCGATGCAGTAATATAAAACGTAAAAAAAGTAAATAAAAAAAATAATTCAAAACCCCCAACAAAATAATATGATTTGGCCCTATAAGTTTAATATAAGTACTTAGTTATATTTTGATCTAAGTTGTGAAGTTGTATTCTGTTTTTATTTTATTAACTTAGCGGTCCCCCTACGCGACGACTCTTAGATCAAAATATACCTAACTACTTAAATTAAACTTAAAGGCTCAAACCATATTATTTTCTACTTTTTAGCGGTTTTTTGTAGGGGGTTTTTTTAAATTTTTAATAAAAGTTTTATTTTATGCTTTTTAAACTTTACATATCCCAAACACGATACTTTTGCTGTAACTTGGTGAGGAGTTAGGTATCCTGCAAATTCCAGATTCCAGGTCAAAGTTACCATGTTCTACCTAAAACCTATAGTAATTGAGACTATTACAATGAGCCCAAACCCGATACCTCTGCTGTAAGTTGGCGAGGAGTTGGGTATCCTGCAGCTTCCAGGAGATGCTGCAGAATCAGGTGAAGGTTACCATGTTCTATCTAACATTATTCATTGAGTATATTTCAATGAGCTCAAATAAGATGCCTCTGCTGTAAGTTGGTGAGGAGTTGGGTATCCTGCAAATTCCAGGAGATGCTGCAGCATCTGTCAAGTCACCATGATTTTGCGATATTATTACAATAACAGGGCATGGAATCGAATAGACACGTATAAATTGCCCACATCCCTTCATCACTTAGATACGAGCTGATGATCCTAAAACGGCTGAACAGATCTTCATAAATTATAGCTAAGGACCACCTCGAACACGTCAGCTTTCAAACATAAAAACTCATCAAAATCGGTCCATACGTTTAAGAACTACGATGCCACAGTCGGACACACAGATAAACACGTTTAACTTATAACACCCCTTTTTTGCGTCGGGGGTTAAAAAATTAAAAGCAGTTTCAAACTTTCAATTCAAATCTAATTAAAGCCTTTGTTTAGTTACGTTTCAATTTACTACGTTGAAAACTAATTACAAACATCGATATGTGTCTACTCAATATATTTTCAAAGTTTGAATTCAATCCGGCTTGTAGTTTTAATATTAAAGCGGAACTACGTTTGTATGTGAACTTGAACCTCCCGAGGACCCTTAGACGCGTTTGTTTCGTTATCACCACCGCACCGCCCGCGCCCGTCTAGGGAGTGCGTCTTGTAGATAACAATGTAATCTTGATTGCATTAGCCCCTGAGGTTCCTGCGTATACTTAGCGTAACTTGCGGCTCCTAGTCCTAGGGCAGGGCTTCCAGCCGCTGCGCTGCGTGTATGGGGCATTACCCGCAGGGAGTACGGACAATGCGCCGAATGCAGTTTACATGCTAGCGGTGTAAATACCACGTTCTGTTTGATACGATTTGAGCGGGTTATGGGATATTCAAACTCGTAAATGCTCTTGGTCAGTATCTCTTTATTTTGGAAGTACCTTACCTAGTAAGTACTATTACATTACACACGGAAAAAGTGGACTGGTGTCATAGGACCTTTTTTATTACTTTTTAACCGACTTCAAAAAAAAGAGGAGGTTTCCCAATTCGACCGTATATTTTTTTTATGTGTGTTCACGGATAACTTCGTCGTTTATGAACCGATTTTGATGATTCTTTTTTGATTGGAAAGGACATATCCCAAGGGAGGTACCATGTTAAGGAAACCAGGATCTGATGATGGCATTCCAGAGAAATCTAGGGAACCTTAGTTGTCCTTTTTTTTGTTCAAAATTATTATATTACTTTTTTACGATATCATTTGTTAATTTATTCTTCATTAATCTTAGGTAATGGAGCAAGTTTAGTTTAGAGTTTCCATATGTGACCGAATTAGAAATTAGAAGATTCATAAGACAACTAAAATAAAATACAAGTGTAGATGGGAGCCAATTTTGATTTAAAAATTTACAGAGATCTAAATGGGTAGGTACCAAGTTCTCAAGTGGTTTCTTAAATCATAATAGCTACGGGACTTTAAATTGAAATATTTATTTTGAGCTTCTCCAAATCACATCACACTAATAATATAAAGGCGAAAGGTGTGTGTGAGTGTATATGTTTGTTACTTCTTCACGCAAAAACTACTGAACGGATCTGACTGAAATTTGGTAGGTAGACAGATTAGGACCTGGATTAACACAAAGGCACTGCACACCCTCGAAAAGTCATAGAAACGTTGTCCACGCGGGTGAAGCCGCGGGAAACAGCTAGTAATACATAAAGTACAATGGTTTTCCGTTACTCAAAAGAAAACTTCTCATGCATGTTCTACGCTACTAGTGGTGTAACTTGGCAAGTTTTCACTTACTAATTTATTGTATTTTATATACTATGCGTTTATTTTAAAAAAAAAATTTTTGTTTGGTGGCTTGACTATTTTAACTTGCCAAGTTACACCATTTAGTAGCATAGAATATAACAAAACTTTCTTATAAGCAAGTGAAAACTGTTATACCTGCATTCTCTATTATATGGAGAAGTCTGAAAAAATATTACAATTTGATGTCCCGTAGCTGATTTAAGAAACCACTGTAGAACTTGGTACCTACCCATTTCGATCTCTGCCATTTTTTTTGTATTGAACATGGCTCATTGACATATTTATGTTTTGTTGGGATATCTTTATTATAGTAAAGCAATAGTATATATTTCCTCTTTTCGTTCAAGTGAGACATAATAATATAACATATATTTTTATAATACATTACTTATACACGTACTAGTACACGCTATAATGGGGTGCGTCTTTTTAATGCACTGCCGTTAGAGTTCAAGGGTGACGTCACGCTGGCTAGTTTTAAGGCAAAACTTAGGGCTTTCTTGCTGAGGGAGTGCTTTTATTCTTTGGACGATTTTTTTAAATATGGCAACTAATATTATTTATCTTAGAATGTTATTTATTACTAATATTATTTATCTTAGACTTTTGTAATCTTGGAATTTTATCTTTAACATAATGAATTGTACATACTCTATTTTCGAACACAAATATTTTTGTTAACGAAATAAATAAACTGAAACTGAAACTGAAACTATAACTCAACGGTGGTGGTACAGAACCCTCGGTGCGGAGTCCGACTCAAACTTGGCCGGTTTTTAGATTTTTTTCTTAATACTCTTAATAGCCTAATTAGATTCCAAATTTCAAGTTTATATTTCACCTTAAAGTGGTCTATATATTTTGATGAGTAGTGGTGGTATGAAACTCTTCGCGGGTCCTACATGTATTTAGCCGGTTTTTTGATTTTTTTCTTTAAAAACAAGGTTCTAGGTATTTATTCAAAATAGGTGCAAATTATACTATTTCTGATAGTCATAAAAATACACCCAATAACCTAAGCTACTTCAATGCCAAACGTTTTTAAGTCACCTGGAAGTGGATATTTTAGTGAGTAGTGGTAATATGGTATCGTCGGTGCACGAGTACGACTCACACTTGGCCGTTTTTTTTTGTATACTATCAATAACCTACGTTGATGCCAAATTTTAAGTTTCTAAGTCACCTACTGGAAGTGGTCTATAATTTTGATGGGTGAAAGAGTGAGTAAGTCATAAAAATAGTGATTTTCGAAAGTCAATAAGTCAGAAATAGTAAAAGTAATATTTATGAAATTGGGAATCCAAGTGATCGAGAAGTCTTACTGGTCATACAAAACTACAAGTGTATAGCCACTCGTCTGTCGCTTACCGCCAGGCGGCACGATTTACGGCGGTTCAAATTAGCGCCTAAACTAAATCAAAGGTTGCTTATGAACCAATAGAAAGCTAGGAAATGAATGGGAGTGAAGTTGGCTACCTCTGTGGCCAATCATTAGCCACACTTACAGTACAAATATATTCAGAGAAACTTCACTCATAATTCATGTCTCGTACTTCAAATCGCGAGTGAATGTGCGCACAATTTACGTTGTTGTTTCTGTGTTTTTGAAAAAGATTTGCGGTGAAAACGATGCCAGGGTACGTAATCATTTATTTTAATTACTTATAATAACTTATACTTCTGATTTTCTGTGAAAACTTTTCCTTCAAACTATGGCGTTTTTTGTTACTGTTTATTGGCAATTTTTTTTTACTTAATTGGTCTAAATATTAAGTAAAGGATTATTGTTCTTTTATTTTTATGTTATAAACACTCTAATTTAGATTAATATTTTATATGGAAATACACAATATTCCATTTAGATTCACACAAAATCCAATAAAAGTAAACAATAGCGCGTCCAGAACCCCTGTCTGTCACTGTCCATCTGGCGGTTGCGACAGACAGGGAGGGTGGGAGTTATTATAGCTTGACAGTTGAGAGGATTAGTCAAACAGATTTTGTTACGGGTAGGTCGAAAGTAGCCCGAAACGGTTCGAGTAATATGTAACCCACGGGCGGTGTCGCCCTGTCCCTTTACCAACTTGGCTGAAACACTGCCGTGTGTCTAGAAATATTCCACAGAATCGCTAAACTCGACTGGCTGTAGGCGTGTGAACGTAGCTCGTAGAACGGGCAGTTCGGCGGCCATCGGGGTAGTTTTGGAGTGGCGACCACGCAATCGAAAGACGTAGCGTAGGCAGGCCTCCCACTCTGTATAGACCAACGACCTGGTGAAGGTCGCGATTAGCTGCTGGATGCAGGCAGAGCAGAATTAATTGGTGGCAGGTATAAATTAAAATGTTGTGAAAACAAATAAATTTTACGTTAATGATTTTTATTAACGTCTACTATCGTACGGGTATCATTTGATGGTCGTTCCAAAATGTCGCGGTGTGTGAAAAACAATTTTTGATTTAGGGATCTATTTGCGAAAAATTAATCTATAAAGTGATAACTTTTGTAAGATTCGCGTGCCTCTCCTGCCAGCTAAACCGATATTTTTGTTAATTTGAAAAAAAATGAAAGTATTAGAACATATAAATAATTTTACTAGAAAAAATATCACGCGTAAGTAGGCTTTTGTATATTAAGAGTAATAGTCGCGACCAACTTAAGATGTGCAGTTTGATTTGTAAAAGTTGACAGATTTTCCATACAAAATGTTTTATAACTTCTGCAAAAATAACTGTGTTTTTAAAAACATAAATTGGTCCAAGACGCGCTTAGACACTTTCTAAATGTTTTACAAAACAATTTCCACTCGCCATTCGCGCTAACACCAGACTGACTTTAACATTGACAGTTCAATAAATGATGATATCTCTGTGATTGCGTTCCAAAAGTCTAACTAAATAGGTTATTTGTGTATTTCTAACAAAGCAAAATGAATTATGGATACTTATCTATATCACTATATATGCAATCTTATATATATAAATCTCGTGTCACAATGTTTGTCCCCAATGGACTTCTAAACCACTTAACCGATTATAATAAAATTCGCACACCATGTGCAGTTCGATCCAACTTGAGAGATAGGATAGTTTAAATCTCAAATTATAGTCGCAATTTTAATTAAGAATCCAGAAATTCCGTAACGAAGAAAAAAACTTCACGCTCGGTTGCCATGGCAACAATATCGGTTGTCAAAACAAACATATAAGAAGATTTGATCATTTTCGGAGAATAATAAAACTCTTTTCATAAACTGTATATACCTCCATATGACAAAAAAGATTTGATTATTTTTTATTTATAAAATGCAAAAACATTTTTATTTAAGACACAGCTGTTTGTATTTATAGAGATAGGTACAAAAAGATTTTATTCCATATAAATCTTCTGTCCGTGTGTTAGTCATTGAACTCCTCCTAAACGGCTGGACCGATTTCGCGAATTCTTTTTTTGTCGAGTTCGTTATTGTCAGGAGAAGGTTCTTATGTAGGGTAGGGTAGGGTAGGGAAGGGTAGGGTAGTGTAGTGTAGTGTAGTGTAGGGTAGGGTAGGGTAGGGTAGTGTAGGGTAGGGTAGGGTAGTGTAGGGTAGGGTAGTGTAGTGTAGGGTAGGGTAGTGTAGTGTAGAGTAGTTTAGGGTAGGGTAGTGTAGTGTAGTGTATGTAGGGTAGGGTAGGGTAGTGTAGGGTAGGGTAGTGTAGTGTAGTGTAGGGTAGTGTAGGGTAGGGCAGGGCAGTGTAATGTAATGTAAGGCGGTACGAAGTTCGCCAGGACAGCTAGTCTATATATATATAAAAATGAATACCTATTTCCCTTGGTCATCGCATCACGCGTGAACGGCTGGAGCGATTTAGATATTTCTTTTTTCTCGAGTTCGTTATTGTCAGGAAAAGGTTCTTATGTAGGGTAGGGTAGGGTAGTTAAGTGTAGTGTAGGGTAGGGTAATGTAGTGTAGGGTAGGGTAGGGTAGGGTAGGGTAGGAAAGGGAAGGGTAGAGTAGTGTAGCGTAGTGTAGTGTAGTGTAAGGTAGAACGTAGTTCGCCTGGACAGCTAGTTATATTATAATATGACACGCCCATGTATGTACATTATAGGTAAGTATTGAAGAAAACTAATATGGGTGGTATTAATAGAGCAACAGAAGCTAAAACAACAATTTTTAGAATTTTTGTCTGTCTGTTTGTTTGTACGCATATCAATATTGGAAAGAAAAGTAGAATTTTTGTCTGTCTGCCAATCTGTATGTCTCTATGTTTGTACGCGCATCACGCTTAAACTACAGCATTAAATTGAATGCAATTCTCACCGATGTGTTGCAGGAATGTTGGAAAAAAATTGATGATTGTTTGGAATTTTTGTCTATCTGCCTGTCTGTATGTTTGTTCACGCATCCATGTTGGAAAGAAAAGTAGATCGTTTTTTAGAATTTTCATATGTCTGTCAGTCTGTCTGTCTGTATGTTTTAAACCGTCATCACGATTAAACTACTGCATGGCATTGTTTACCGATTTATAAACAATTCCATTATTATAGTTATTAGACATTGTATCACTGTTTGTTTTCCAAATAAAATAAGTAAGTAATGCTAGAATGTTGGAAAGAAAAGTAGAGCATTTTTTAGAATATATATCTGTCCGTCAGTTTGTATGTCTGTGTACATTCTCGACTGTCTCAGTAAAAATAATAATAGAGATACATACTTGATTGTAAATTCCACGCATACAAAGTCACGGGCAAAAGTTAGTTAGAAATAGAAAGCTCATACGTGCATCCTATACAAACATAACAGAAATATACATATTAAGGACTTTCAGTCCAAACGAATCTAACATGATATTATTTATTTATGTAAGTACTTTGATATTTACACATTATGCTTTATTTGCTGGAAATTGAAACTCATTATTGGATTACCTAATGTCGGCATTGAACTTTTGTTGAGTTAGCAGAATTAACGACATAATAATATAGGTACACCTACATTTAGGTCGTAGGTGTAGACAAGGTGTAGGTGTAGACAAGGTGTAGGTGTAGACAAGGTGTAGGTGTAGACAAGTTGTAGGTGTAGACAAGGTGTAGGTGTAGACAAGGTGTAGGTGTAGACAAGGTGTAGGTGTAGACAAGGTGTAGGTGTAGACAAGGTGTAGGTGTAGACAAGTTGTAGGTGTAGACAAGGTTTAGGTGTAGACAAGGTGTAGGTGTAGACAAGGTGTAGGTGTAGACAAGGTGTAGGTGTAGACAAGGTGTAGGTGTAGACAAGTTGTAGGTGTAGACGAGGTGTAGGTGTAGACAAGGTGTAGGTGTAGACAAGTTGTAGGTGTAGACAAGGTGGAGGTGTAGACAAGGTGTAGGTGTAGACAAGGTGTAGGTGTAGACAAGGTGTAGGAGGTAAGAGGTAGCTAATATTGTGATGTTCCAGTTTGTGTTGTATTAAACTACCTGGTGGGACGTTAGCATAGAATTCAGCCTGGTAACAGGTAACGTAATAGGTACATAGCGGATATGTCGCAGTCGTTACGTAGAATCCGCCGCCGCATTGTGAAACGGCAACGTTTTGTAAAGCGGCGGATTTTGCGCCGTTTTGTAAACTGGGTAGTGAGTAAAACACTCCGAAAAAAACCGATGATTTCTTCTTATGCGAAGTATTCTGCTACCCAGGGGGGGAAGGAGAATATGTTACTCAGTAGTTTTTTACACAAAGCGGCACCTCATACAATGTGGCGTACTTTCTTTGAGCCGAATTGCAATCCGGCAAAAAACTTTTAAAATCCGGCGTTGTTCGGCGCGCTGTTTTGGTAACCGGCGGATTCTACAATACAGCTTCCACATATATACCAGCCAGAGTGTAGTCTAATCAGCGAGCGCCGACGACGGCTGAAATTTGAGCTAGCGTCTGCACTATTCATGGAATTTGTCTAAGCCCAATTTGTCTGAACAAAGCAATGGAGGTGCAGTCAGAAGTTCCGTTGTTAGATCAGACGCACGCATGAGCGAGAGAAATGTTAATGCCTATGTCGTCGCTTTTCTTTCTGCGGGAGCTATAATAATTATATTTATTAATAAATTTAATGAAGTCATCGTCATCATCATCACATCGAATAAAAAAGGAATAATCGTAGTTATCGCGTAACATTCATACAAAAAAAAAACATACAGCCGAATTGAAGACCTCCTCTCTTTTGTAATTTGGTTGAAAATAAGGATGACGCGTAGGCCCTACATTTAATATTTTTCAGACAGCTTTAAAAAGTAATTATTATGTGGGGCTGTAATCGTGTAACTGTACCTACAGTAGGCATCAATGTACTGCCTGCCACAGTGCACAGTGCACAGTGCACAGTCACAGATTGCTAAGTAGTTACGCACAGTGCACAGTGGGCAGGATTTATCCGTTTGATCCGAGCGAGGCGCGCTAATGGCCGCCAGTCGGCTTTTACACGACCGTAACCACTGGCCGGAAAGTGTGATTTGGTCATTACCTTAGTTTGTTTAGTTAAAAATAGTAATTTTGAGTATAAATTTAATAATAATAAAAATCTGTATTTGCCAAGAAAAATACACTACAATTTATTATATATGTATATCGGTGGTCCCTACATCTAGGCTAAGCCTGTATCGTAGGAGCCGTGAGTGCAAACAATTTCCTTGCCGACAGTAGAGAATAAAACTAAATTTTAAATTAAAGCTTATTAAACATAGACGTCGTCATAGGCCTCCCACTCGGTGGACCGATGACCTGGTGAAGGTCGCGGGAAGCCACTGGATGCGGGCAGCGCAGAACCGGTCGTCCTGGAAATCCTTGGGGGAGGCCTATGTCCAGCAGCGGACGTTCTATTTTGCTATTATAACGGGATAAAAAGTAGCCTATGTCCTTCCTCGTGACACAGGCGTGGAAGCGTGAAAAGGTAACAATCAAACACATTTTCACATTTATAATATTTTAAGTAAATAATTATATTTTGTTTGTAAGTACTTAAACTGGTGAATTATATTATGTTTGTAAATACTTAAACTGGTGAATTATATGATGTTTGTAAGTACTTAAACTGATGAATTATATTATGTTTGTAAGTACTTAAACTGGTGAATTATATTATGTTTGTAAGTACTTCAATTGGTTAATGACATCATGTTTGTAAATACTTAAACTGGTGAATTATATTATGTTTGTAAGTACTTAAACTGGTGAATTATATTATGTTTGTAAGTACTTAAACCGGTGAATTATATTATGTTTGTAAGTACTTAAACTGGTGAATTATATTATGTTTGTATGTACTTAAACCGGTGATTTATATTATGTTTGTAAGTACTTAAACTGGTGAATTATATTATGTTTGTAAGTACTTAAACTGGTAAATTATATTATGTTTGTAAGTACTGAAACTAGTGAATTATATTATGTTTGTAAGTACTGAAACTGGTAAATTATATTATGTTTGTAAGTACTGAAACTGATGAATTATATTGTGTTTGTAAGTATTTAAACCTGTGAATTATGTTATGTTTCTAAGTACTTTATAGTGGTGAATTTTGGCAGTAATAATAAATATACGATAACATTTCATAACTTAAAATTATTAACATAATTTCCAAAAAAATGTATACCTGCTCTAAAACCGAGTTATTTTATTATTATTAAAATGCCACTTAAATTCCAAAAAAAAACAAGGTTTTGCTACAATCTAAAGTCTCGTTAGAAGAGCCTTATTCGTCTAAATCGAAAATATCCACCTTATTACTCAAATAAAGATTGTAGTATTAAGGCTTCATTCCTCTTAATAATCTTGAATCCAATGTCTTGTTTTGTGGTATTTTGCTGACTTCATGGTAATTTTTGACGAAATCTGAACATAGTTTGATCTAATAGAACATGCAGCTTCTGAAATTAGTTTCCTCTTTGGTAGTCGTAGGACTTCATTCGGATCCAGACGAATTATCGTCCGAGTCAAGTAAGCTGCTCTGTTCCATTAATCTATAGGAACATGAAACAAACCAATAAAATGTATAAATATTGTCATTTGAAACACGGCGATAAAACCACTAAACATACCTTCTCAACTTATCTTCCTCTGTCTGCATAATCTCATTTCAATGTAAAACATTTAGAACTGTGAAAAGACTGGTTTCTCACTTAGTAAAAAAACAAACCATTAAATTACTAATATTTGGGATTTTGGGAAGTAATTTTTTTAATGCTGCCAACAATTAAGGTTTTTGTCTTACAAATTAGTGAAACTTAGGGACGACGTTTTGGTAATAAATGAGGACGTGTATTGACAACATTACCAAAATTGTTCGGACATAGCGACTTATTTAGCGCCAAGGGACTTTTCCAAAAAGGAGTAGGTTCTCAATTCGTCTGTATGTTTTTTTTATGTGTGTGTGGGTGAACCGATTTTGAAGATTCTTATTTTATTTGAAAGCTGGTGCTTCCCGTGTGGTCCCATTTAAATTTAATCAAAATCGGTGCAGTACTTTATTAGAAAATTAACAAAAACAAAAAATAAAAATATACTAAGTTCTTGCGATGGAAGTCTGTTTTTTAACGTGGTTAGCGTTTTTCTGTTCACGTGTTATTTCAAATGCATTTTATCTGAATTGCATAATTACATATAGTTTAAAAAAAAGGAGTGATGTGGTGACAGATGGAACTAATTGATTATATAATGGCAACACTAGTTTGCTGTCAACGGATTTGTCATTGCTGCGTAGTGGTTGGCATTTTTTTAAATATAAATTTCATTGAATTTTGCAATTATTATCTTCAAAAACCTTTTTTTCGTACAAACAAAAAATGTTATTAAATGATATTTGATATCATCTACACGTTGGCATTATCAGATTTAAAAGTCCATAAGTGGAATTAGGGACTTCAGCAACTAGGCCCTTCAGATGTTCAAATTATTATTTTATTTGTGACAAAATCACACTAAGATAACCACTATGACAGTTGAATCAGTGCCATTCCTGCCTTAATCCGGGGTAGATTTTTGCCACCATGGTGTGGCGTAGCGAATATTCGGTACAGTGACAGACTGGATGCAAATACTGATAAGCATACGTATGGAGCAATAAACAAGAGATTTCTAGACATTATGCTCACGGAAACAATATTGATATTATCTACTAATACCCTTGGTACACGGATTATTACACTCTTTTTGCGTTTTATTTTTCGAAATAAATATTCTGCCGCTACTAAAATTAGCAGTACCTATTTCGTTGCTCTATATATCCATGATTAATTACAAAAAATGTAATAACAAAAAAACATGAGATCAGTACACTGATACGACTGTTATGTGGAGATCAATTAATACGTTGCAGCTGTACAGTTGTATACACTAAAGAACTAAAACTGATAATAGTTATTTATGATACAAGGGTTGAAAAAGGCAAATAACAAACTAGTGACGTAACCCGAGTCCTAGGCGAGGGTTTACAATCGTCACGAGTTTGCTATTTACCTTTTTCACTAGCGCCTAAACTTTTTTCTTAACTGTATTTTACATCTAAGACGCTCTAGTGTGCGCGTGCGTGCCGTGTGTGCGTGAGTGCGCGCGCGCGTGTGTGTGTGTGTGTGCGTGTATCCCTCCAGTGCTCTTGTTCCTATACTACTGGACGGTTTTTGAAACAATTTGGGCTCGGAAAATACCAATTATTTTAGTATCTCCAGCCGTTTTCTTTAATGTTTTGCTACTATGTAGGCGTAATGGAAATTGTTGATTTGTCTATATTTTGGAGGTTTCGCGAGAAAGTATGCATAGCGTGGCTGCAATTTTTTAAATTTCATTAGTCCATCATTGATAAGCCCTTGGCATCATCCCACCTGTGCCGTCATGCCTGCTGTGATGCCGGAGATGGAAGCGGGCCTACCAACAATAGTGAACTGGCTATATTATCATCATGCCATACTAACATGGTGTTTGGATTCAGATTCAAACATTTACTAGGCGCTACACTACAACTCAACACAACATGACGGCAACACTTACATACGACGGTGGTAGAAATTCCCTGTCACCTACCAAATCGATTCTTACAATGTAGGACCCCGACGGAAATCGAATCCGTGACCTTCTGGTGATGGTGGAAAGCGAATGGACTAATCATTACGCCACGGTGGCGGTTATATATAGCACTATGCAAACAATAATATTTAACCAGAGCACAGAAGAGTGAGGGAAATTTAATAAATTAAATAAACACGTCTGCCTTGATAAGTGCATTTGAAGGATCCCTTTAATTTAAAACTAGCTGTCCCGGCGAACTTCGTACCGCCTCACACTACACTACACTACACTACCACTACCGCTACCCCTAGAACTACTACTACCAGTACTACTAGAACATCCACTACTACTACCACTAGAACTACCACTACAGTACCAATACACTACACTACACTACTTTTTGTAGATATTGTAGGAATTTTTAGGTCATTTTTTACCCCTTGGGTTACATTGTTTAAGTTTTAGTAAGGATCCCTAATTTTTTGAAAATATAATATAGCCTATAGCAACCGCGTATAGTGTAGCTTCCCAACGGTGAAAGAATTTTTCAAATCGGTCCAGTAGTTTCGGAGCCTATTCAAAACAAACAAACAAACAATCAAATATTTCCTCTTTTTAATATTATAGTAAGTATAGATGTAATGTCATCGCAAACAAATGAATGCAAATGCGATTTCTTGCAAATAGGAATGTCGCATTTTCCATTCGGTAGCGCGTAGCGTAAGGGTGCAGCCAGCCCCGAGCTTGTGCGGGATTTATAACTCGTTTGCGAACACAACACAAGCACGAACCCGACCGACAGAACACAATTTTCATGATGCACTGTCACCACACCAGGCGTGGCTCAGAATACCGTGAATAGCGTGAAACAATCACTAACCATTTGGGGCGAGTGACGTCCATCCACATCCACTGTCGGCCGCACGCCTGCCTAATCAACCCGAGTTTCAATGAACGCATTTTTCGATCAAAACATTTTACAAAACTCTCGAATTTCATTTTTTATGAAACTCACGTACAGATTACGCGTGGCTGTCACGTGGATACGAAACTCAATTAAAAGTAGGCACTCTCTGGCTTTTCATTAAAGCTACGATATTATTTTTAAGCTATTGCATAGCTTTTATCGCGGGCTGTGAGCGCGGCGACCGAATCAAGAAATTCCGTAACGAAAATAACCTAACACCCCACGAGTTCTAAAAAACTTACAGTGCCTAAATTAGCGATATGCGGTACTAAAAGGACTTAGTCAATTTTACTGGTGTAACTTTCTTAGTGTTAATTTATTACATAAATATCCCGCGCCCCAAGGATTATAATATGGTACTGGTACATACTGCATAAATAAAAAATAAGTAAATAATTATAATTGCATAAGTTGATAAAAAATGCTATGCAATAGCTTTACCGCGGCAGCCCCCGAGTGCCACACGTCTTTTTTTATCAAAGCTATACTTATTGGATTATCGATTTATTTTAAGTTCTCGAGTGGCGACCGCGCACCGGAAAACGTAGCGTAGGCAGGCCTCCCACGCGGTGGACCGATGACCTGGTGAAGGTCGCGGGAAGCCGATGGATGCGGGCAGCGCAGGACCGGTCGTCGTGGAAATCCTTGGGGGAGGCCTTTGTCCAGCAGTGGACGATTTGTGGCTGATATGATGATGATGATGATGGAGTCTACTGTTAGACACAAGCTTTCAAAATTACAAATTGTCAAAGAAGCCGTCACGTTAGTCTAGTACTAGATAAATGTATCGTAGATAACTACGTGTAAAGGTCTGAAAGGCTCTGCAAGTAGCGTGGAGCCTCTTGAAGGTTACTTGGTCGCATGCCTGGCTTTGAAATAAATAATATTGGAAACCAGTAGAAATATCTTCAATAGCCGCCCAGTTAAAGCTGCCCGGCCATTCATGTTATTCAATATTTTTAGCTTTCACCGATTTTCCAATAGTTAAAATGTTTGCGATTTCTCCTGAGTTTCTCTTTGTGAGGGAATATTTTCCCTGGGGTAATAATAATATTCTTGTATATAATATATCACATTAATGTAACATAATCTTGGTCAAAATTAAGGGTAGGTAAGTATTACTAAACCTATTTCAGGTTGTTTATTTGGTTTGTAATACTAATGAGCGAAACAAAAGCCAAGCTATCTCCAGTATAAAGAAAAATTAAGGTAAGTGCTAATTAGCGTTAATTATTTATTGCCTTTACCCGAGACATTAATTATCTGGTAATTATAATATTGACTGTGAGTTAAGTGAGATAAAATAGTACCATTGTACGCGTTGAAGTGATAAACAATCTTATAACAGGGCGCTGTAGAATCATTTTATCATCTCATATACGTTTCCATCAGGGAGCTCGAGAGCCTACCCTGAATCAGGGCGATCGGGCCTTAGTCGACCACGCGGGCCCAGTGCGGGTTGGTCGACGTCACACACAACATTCAAGTTTCTTCGTAGACTTGTGCAGGTTTACTCACGATGTTGTCCTTCATCGTAAAAACGTGCATCTGAAATCGTAATTCGAAAACACACTGGTACGTGGCAGAATTCAAACCACGACCTCCCGGACAGGAGGTAGTGGCCCTAGCCGTTACGCCACCGACGCTCCGTATAAGTATAAGCTGTCTAAGCTCTGTTCTGCCAAGCGAAAATATTTTTTTGCAAATGCAACTTGTGATTTTTTTATACATTGTACTTAAACATTGGTTTTTAGTGTCGATTCAAATCTGAAGCACAGTGTAATAAGTGGTGATTTATATTAGGGTTCCGAAGTCAACTCCTTGTTGATTCAGATTCGCCATGTCTGTCTGTCTGTCTGTCTGTCTGTCCATCTGTCCGCGCTTAGCTCAGAGACTATTAGTACTAGAAAGCTGTAATTTGGCATGGGTATATTCTCCTTAAAAACTATGAAAATAACAAAAAAAGTTATGGAAAACTTAGCCATGGAACGAATTATACATATTCAACTTGATCATAACATTTTTAAAATTTTCAATATCTTTTTCTTCTAAAAAAAAACAACTAAATAGCTTTATATTACAAATATTAAAATCTATCAAAATTCGGTCAAAACGAAACTTTAATTTACGAAGGTAAACATAACAATTGTATTCTTGATTTCTATAGTACTACAGTGATTGGCGCTGGCAATTTTTATAGCGATTGGCACTTTTAGAGACTTTTTTACTAAAGAATAAAGACAAATAAATAATACTGGAAACCAATAGCCGCCCAGTTAAAGCTGCCCGGCCATTATATCTATGTTATAATAAAGATGCTCCAAGCACCGTCTGTCACCAGATCCAGCCGAGCCGATCCCCGCCCGCCGACGCACGCCACGCCGTAACCTCGCACTTGTGAAATATAAGATTTACCCGCTTTCTCATTATTTCAATCTAATAATATAGTTGAACAAACGTAGGTAGGTACCAACATAAATGGAATAAAAGACATGACATTTTCGCTTTATCCACGTCGCAAAGATGCTCGAAGCACCGTCTGTCACCGGATCCGGCCGAGACGATCTCCGCCCGCCGACGCACGCCACGCCGTAACCTCGCACTTGTGAAGTATAAGATTTACCCGCTCTCTCATTATTTCAAACTTATAATATAGTTGAACAAAAGTAGGTAGGTACCAACATAAATGGAATAAAAGACATGACATTTTCGCTGTATCCACGTTGCCAAGATGCTCGAAGCACCGTCTGTCACCGGATCCGGTCGAGTCGATCCCCGCCCTCCGACGCGCGCCGTACCAAACTTTACGTTAAACTGAATTCACTAAGCGCAGTTGCGAACTAAACTGGTCTTTATTACCATTCTTTATAGAGTTGCTTTTTATTTAAAGCATCATTGCGAGTAATTCATCTGTACTTGTACTATTATTATCATCTGTGGCCGTATACGCACAAATAAACCTCGCACTTGTGAAATTGAAAACGAACTCACGCCGCACGCCGCACCTGTCGGCTGCAAACTTTATTGCGTAGTCTTCATTAGCTTCACTCCCTTTGAACATAACACCACCGCCGCGCCGCTTGCTTGCCAATCTGTCGTCTTTATTGTAATTTAATTTGTCCTCTGCAAATAAACTTGGAGATTATTAAGTTTATTAAAGGAACCTTTTGTCGTTTCTTTCTTGAAGTATAGGCACAGATGAGATACTAGTTTGGTATAGGTAAATACA
Source organism: Coleophora flavipennella (assembly GCA_947284805.1). Lineage (NCBI taxonomy): Eukaryota > Metazoa > Arthropoda > Insecta > Lepidoptera > Coleophoridae > Coleophora > Coleophora flavipennella. Next base: position 1,104,996 of record OX369292.1, read on the forward strand.
TAGTAGGTCATATTTTTTGTTGGTTTTAACGTGACTATCTGTTATTTTAGGTAAGTAATGCGCTAAGGTTTATTTATAGTCTACGGCTATTAATTACAATTACAACGGCGGTGTCCTGACGTGCCACAAGTGCGATGGCAAGTTTAGTGCGAAGATTGGCTGCATCAGCCATATCCGGGCGCACGAGAGGGCGGAGCAGAGGGATGCTTGTAGCCAAAGTATATATATTAGTACTAACATACAATATGGACACTCCTTGCCGCTCTCTAGATTGTGACCTCACCCCCTCGTCACACACATTGATACAGATTGGTTACAGTTTGGTTGTCCAACGAATAGGATTTCGCGGTAATTTTGTTTGTTCCGTCATTCGATTTTTGAAATGTCATTTTTCGCCCGTTATATGAAGTGTCCGGGGTGTGCTGCAGCTGAGCCATGCTGCATCGCTGTGGTCGCTATAGCCGAAATCGGCTAGGACCATCATCATTAGTGTACGGAATGATTTGGTTACCCTTTAAAGGCTTACTCTGAAGAGGAACTTATAGGAATACAAATTAAGGATCGGCAACCCTTACTGGTTTCGTAAAAACCTATGGCTAACTTTCATAGTTCTCAATAAAATTGGTACGTATCGCTAGCCAAAGAGATGAAGAATAACATAAACGAAAACATTGCAGTAGACTATTAGCTACTTATTTGTGTTCATTTGCAAACAAGTTAAAATTTCTGAAACTTGATATTGCTATTCGGTTATCATCATCATCATATCAGCTCATGTAATTCCTAGACTCGAGCCTACACTGAATTAGGGCAATCGGGCCGTATTCGAACACGCGAGCCTAGTGCGGGTTGGTCGAATTCACACACCTTCGAGTTTCTCCGCGGCGTGTGCAGGTTTCCTCACGATGTTTTCCTTCACCGTAAGAATCAATAAAGAGTCCAAAAATGCTAGCGTAATGACCGAATAGCATAGCACGTACCAATGTGTTTTCGAATTTCGATTTGATATGTACGTTCATCCTCTCTTTGACTAGCGATTGGTACTAATTTTATTTCGAAACATAAACATTTGATATCGTATTTCCACGGAACACCCAACTCAGTTTTGGGGAGTGCCAACCCTTAATCAACTACTGAATTTTATCGTATTAGTATAAATACCAATTTGTATTCATGCTATTCAACAGAAGAGGCACAAATAGGGAACTCTTAAGATGAGAATCCCCGACTATTGAGTGGATAAACCCGAATAATCTTCGCGTGTGCCTATCCTATAATATCAGAATATATGAGCCTTATAAAGTGGGTCTACTTGGCATGACTGAAGGAAATCCATTATGTAGACAGACCAAATAAATTTTGGTATCAGACCAAATATATGTATTTGTTGCAGCCATCTGATTAAATCTGCCATTTGATTAAAAGGCTAGACCTTTGATTGAATGGCGACAATCAATTGAATGACTAGGCCGACCGTTGATTGAACAACAGTGTAGTGTAGTGTGTATAATTACTTCTTTTGCGAAGCATTCTGCTACCCATGGAAGGAGCTCTTTCACTGTATAATCAATCGAACCTGACCGAACCTAATGTCGCTCGCTCATTGACAGTTTTTTGCGTGTAGCATGTATTTATCAATTGTAGATTTTAAAAAAAAAGTAAAAAAACTGTAAACGAGCGAGCGAAGAGAGCGATATTAGGTTCGGTCCGGTTGGATTGATTGTACAGTCTAAGAGCTCCTTCCATGGGTAGATGGGTAGCAGAATGCTTTGATGAAGAAGAAATCATCGGTTTTATTCGGAGTTTCGTATTTACGAAATGCTGAAAGAAATTTGTTTAGAAATAAGCTGTACCCTTTGTGTAACCGTTATATATAAAATCTGTATTTTATGTATCCTGTGTACAATAAACTGTTAAATAAATAAATAAATACGACTTGACTAATTGACGTTCAGCCAAGTCGTTGAACGTTGCAATCAAAGATTTGGCCAGTTGTCTTTTAAACATTCAATCGAATGTCGCCATCCAATCAACGGGCTAGCCTTTCAATCAAATGGCAGATTCAACCAGATAGCTGCGACATAATAATATACTGTGACCAAAGGCTATCCTATAAGAGTTTCAATTTATATATTCTTGCCTAAATAAATGTATCGCTATACCGTCACATTTACCACTCTTTTTTTTATTCACAATTGGTAAGCCCTTCTCACTCTCAATCTCACCTGATGGTAAGTGACGATGATGCCTAAAAAGGGGCTTACCAAGATTCCCCAACGCGATGGGGAACTGGTTATCTTATCTTCAAGCCGGAACACATCAACGTTGTTAGCATTGATGTTTGGCGGCAAGATTTAGACAAGATGGTGGTAGCTAGCTAGGCAGGCTTAGGATGTGCCCTTCCACCAACTAAACCCAGTCCTTACAAAGTTAGAATCCGCCGGGAATCGAACCCGCGACTTCATAATGTGAAGCTAATGGACTAAACCATTACGCCAAGGAGGTGGTTCAAGGTTAAAGGTTAAAGGAGGTGGTGGTCTACTAAATAGGGATGATGACTGCTAGTCATTTGAGTAGATATAATTTTTATGACCTGTCAAAACCTAAATTTTCGTTTAAAAAAGTTGAAATACCTACACAGACGTGACGTCATATATTTTCAGTGTCAATTTATAGATCGTTCACTCATGTAACTGCATCTTTGATGAATGTTACAGTCAAACACTCCGATAAAGGGGCCGCGCTGAGTTCAATCGCGACGCAGCGGCGGCGCAGCGGACTGCGCGATTGAACTCGAGGCGGCCTCTTTGACAGAGTTGTTGTGCCGTTGACGCTGCGGTTAATTCAGCAAAGGAACTTTATGTACTTATTTTGTGTTCTTTATTACTTTCGAGCGACTGAGGAGTGAGCGGTAGCGTGGGACGGAGGAGTGAAAAAGGTGATGGCAACAAAAATCTAAGTTGAGATTTTCATAGGGATCGCTTGTCTTACACTAATAGAGTCTAAAAAACTGAAAAATAAAAATGAAAAAAAAATTAAGTGTGTGGTTTTATGAAACCACGATAAAAGTGAAACTTTACAGAGGACGAAACGATCATGGCTGCTCCGCTACGTTACAGAGGACGAAGCGATCATACCGTCAGACGAAAGCGACCGTCACGCGACATGCAACACACAGACGAAAAAATTTGAGACGATGTAATGTATATAAAAATGTATGTATGTGTGTCTGTGCGTCCGTCCAGTGCCTAAGCTAATGGACGGTTTTGGGTTAAATTTGGATTAGAGCAAATCTTTAGATGGTTTTTTTGGGAAATTTCTCCTATTTTGATTTTTTTGGGTTTTTTTTTATTAAAAATTTGAGTGCGTTTGGCTGCACCTCACCTGATGGTAAGTGCCGATGCAGCCAAGGATGTGACACTCAAGCTCAAATAGTGCCTATTCACTCTCGTCTTGAAGATTCCTAAACTGTACGAATCGGGGAATACAGACGCCGGAAGGGAATTCCACTCCTTGGCCGTTCGCATGATGAACGAAGACGCAAAACGCTTCGTGCGTAAAGGTGGAACATTGACGACAAAGGGATGGAACTGCCCTCCGCGCCTGGTCGTCCGATGATGAAATGGAGAGGGGGGAATGAGGTTGTGGGTTGCCGACATAGTAACAAATCACTTTTTGTTTTATCTATAATGGTTGTAATGATTTTAATGAAACTATGTGCGTTACTATAACCTTATAAGTCCTACTGTACACCGTAGTTCATTGTTTCAGAAAAAAATGGAAGTAAGGTATAATAAAAACCCAGTTTTTTTTTTCAAAAATGGCTCCAACGATTTTAATAAAACTTTCAATATCCACAAAAAAAAAATTATGAGGTCTCATGCAACCCAAATTTTTGTAATTTTTTTATCAAGACTGATATACTTTTATTCTGTGTTACTGAGTAAGCGTAATTAAATTAATTGTTTATTGTTGTTGACATGTGTGTGTCATTTGGACTTATTGGAACTTATTAGAACGAAGATTGTATGGAGTCGCTTTACGTACCTATTTCTTTTATTTTTGGTGCGGTACATCTAAAAGAAGTATCTGTCATCTATCCATACATAACAGACTTGATTTCCGGAATTATAGTTACCTAGCTGTTTCCTGCGGCTTCACCCGCGTGGACAACGTTTCTATGACTTTTCGAGGGTGCGCAGTACGCGAGTCGCAAGCGGCTCGCATGCATAGAAAAAGTAGCCTACGTGTTAATCCAGGCCCTAATCTGCCTACCTACCGAATTTCAGCCAGATCCGTTCAGTAGTTTTTGCATAAAAGGGTAACAAACATACATCCATACATTCTTATAAACTTTCGCGTTAAATTATTAGTAGGATTCATAAAAAAAAAACGGGTGGCTCTGTGAGCTGCAGAACTCGCGAGTCCATCTTTGGATAGCACATTATTCAAAATGACTGAAATATGATATTTGTTACGTTCGAAACCCCCATTGCTCCGCTATTATGAAAAATTACTAAAAAATGAATCTTAAAAAAAATCATATAAGTATCGAATCTGCTCACAAAATTTCACGAGAATGGCTTGAGAAATCCAACCTGTAGAGGAAAACAGCCGGACATCTGGACATACGAAAGCATTTTTCCCCAAACTAAAACGGATACATTTTGCTTGCGATTCGCGCTCGCTTGGTCAAAAAGTAAAATTTTGAAAAGAATGGTAATTTTGTAGCCAAAATGAAAACATATCCCTTTACCCATAGATGAAAAAAAAACACTTTTTCTATAAGCTTTTTCAAACTCAATTGATGTACCTACTTTTTAGGGTCCTTCGATATAAAGCATATTCTATTAAATATTACCTTTTTTTACCTTTCAGTTACCAAAAATTAAAGAACCGTCCCGTTGCCCCCAAACCCACATTGCCTTATCCTGAAAACCTAACATAATTTATATATAAGCGAGTTTGCTTCTAATTGTATTTGAATTGTTTATAAAATAAATACAATTTTATAAGATTAAGACAAAAAAGGCAAAAATAGAGCAACGAAAATAAAAGCTACTCCATTTATACTCCATTCCTGGGCCTGTCTACGCGATATTTAGACTGGTTAAGTTAGTCAGTGTAGGTTCAGCCGCGCTGCGATAAACTCTTTCAAGCAAAAATCAGCAGTAGTGTAACAGCACACGATTTAAAATATAATATTTCTATACATACACCTAAGTGTATATATATAGTTTAACTCGGGACAATTTTATCCTAAATTTTGTATTAGACATAGTGTCCATATTGTACTATACTTTTTAAGTCAATGATTAATAATTAATAACGATACGAGAAGGACCAGCGATGTAAAGCTAGCATTGACGCCGTCTAGCATTGTATGTTGTTGCTCAAAAATTACTCGAGCAACAAAAATCTCATTAGGGCAACTAATTACCATCAAAAAAGCACTAAATTTATCACTACAATTAAATTTTGTTGCTTGGATAACAACCGAGCATCATATTACAATGCTAGACGGTGTCAATGTCAAAGCTAGCTTTACAGACGTAGAAGGACCCGTGCTGCTTCGTAGTATTTTTTTTAATGATAGGAATCGAGAGTGCGCCCAGCTTCCCTCCAACCCAACCCACCTAATTTAAGTGGGCAATAGCTCGAATGAAAGAGATCGTTCCAGGGAGAGTTTTAAGACCAAAACGAACCGTGCACTTCAGTTAGAACCGGAGATATTGGGAAAGAAAGCTATGAAAATCGCGTTTGAGTATAACTTGAGAAGGGCTAAAGTTAGGTGTGGTGACAAATATGTGCATCACCTTACATAAAAAAACCACTTCGTGAGTGCCGACGGAAGTGAAAACTTTTTACAGTTTTATAAGTTGCAAATTTTCCTGGTAAGGTGACGGTGATGGTGATGGTAACGGTAACAGTGCCGCGAATTCAATGGTTTTTCCCATCTCAAAAATGTCTAACGCACCTAAAAAAGTTTTCGCACAAAAAGAATGATATAACGGCCAGACGGACTCGCATTAGATTTCATCATCATCTTCATCTTATCAGCTCATATACGTCCCCACCGAGGGGCTCGAGCCTACCCAGAATTAGGGCGAATAAATTTCATCAATTATTTTAAAATACATAAGATAGTAATAATACCTGTAATATACAATTTTTAAGGTGGTCCATTAAACTTGCTGATCCATTATGACGTCTTATCTTTTGTAAGCCGGTTCTTATCCGCTCGCGGACATCCCCGGCTCCCCGGCGAGCTTGGCTAATGGGCCGCGCCAAAATGTTATGTTTTTATTGAGACAAAATTTATGATTTGTACCTTAGAAGGAATGACCGTATGGAAAACCAATTTGAGACACTTCCGACACTAACAGACACCAAAGAAGTGGTCAAGAAAATTATATGGGTGTAATCCTTACTAATATTATAAATGTGAAAATGTGTTTGTTTGTTACCTTTTCACGCTTCTACGCCTTGACCAATCTTTATGAAATTTGGCATGCAGGTAGCCTGTGTCACGGGGAAGGACATAGGTTACTTTTTATCCCGAAAAAATAGCATAATCTAATGCAGTTCCTGAGGGAACTAAAAAAAATACTCGATTGTTGTGATTTTTTGCTCAAAGATGGTTGAGTAGGTGGGAAACGACATAATTTACTAATCACTCTTATTTAATATATAAAACGATGTCCACGCGGGCGAAGCCGCGGGAAAAAGCTATTGTATGTATATGTTTGTATCGGTCTAGCAGTTTCCTCGCAAAACAGTTGGTTGGCGCTGGACCGATTACGATTAGTTATTGAACATCGAGTTTTGAAATTATTTGCCAGGGGTAGTTTTTTCCTCCCAAACAAATATTGTTTTATAAAAGCGCTAAGGATGTTTTCCAATTTTCAAGCGACTTCCAAAAAGAAGGAGGTTCTCAATTCGACTGTATGATTTTTTTATGTGTGTTACCTCAGAACTTTTGACTGGGTGAACCGATTTTTCTGTTTTTTTTTATTTGAAAGCTAATGCTTCCCGTGTGGTCCCATATACATTTTATCAAAATCGGTGTAAAAATTTACTTTCAATTATTACTATCGACAACACATAAGATACGTAAAATGTTGTAGTACCTAAATTTGGGAAAACTCTGAAAATGGTAAGTACCTGTCATACAAAAAAATAATTTTGAATATTTTTTCCATAAAATGGCGCTAAGTTCATTTATCAAACTTACGCTATCGAGAAATCTTACTAGTTTCATAGTATGTTGTTAGTATGTCTAATAAAGCCATATATAACCTAACTAATTTAATAAAAAATATATTTTTGGGCAGTCGCGTAAAATGAATCCCATGTCACTCTCGGAATCAAGACGAATCTAACGACACCTCGCACTCCAAAATCCGTCAAACCGTTGAGGCGGCAGGCTCAGCCAAAGGAACAGACATACATACATATACACAAACATACATATATCCGAAAAACCCTTCTTTTTGGGCATCGGATAAAAAGGTAGGTACCTCCAAATCAAAACAAATTGAACAATGTAAGACGCTCCGGCGAGAAGGTATGTTTTCCGAGAGTACTTCTATTTATTTATTTTCAACAATATTATACCTATACAGAAAAAGTCAATATTTTTCTTCAAAATGTTTCCCAAATTGTTGTCATCGCCAACGCTTAGTAACACCTTATATTAAAATGTATCCCATATGCAGTAAGTACATCTGGAAAAACTTCAAAAATGGTATATCGTCATACAAAAAAAAAGTTTTAAAATATTTTGCTCCAATGGCGCTAAGTTTAATTAACTTTACTTAACCGAGGAATTGAATAACTGAGTTGAAAGAGGTGTGTTAACTGAGTTATAATTTTTAGGATTCAGGTAGAATTTTTACTTTGGTCCTCCATAAACTGGTTTTTGAGTCATTTTTGAGTGCAAAAATCACATAATGCAGCAATCGAAGCTTTGCTTTTGTAGTTATGTGCCCAAGTGTCCCTATTTGCGCTATGTGCCCTTGTGCTTCTTGTTCTTATCGTGTGGCACAATTAACCGTGCCATCTAAGGGACAATGCCTAGTGTTACACTTAGCATCACCCGCGGTCACGTGAGGGCATTTAGATTTGCGTAGAACGCGACCTTTTATATACATCTGGAATTTTTTGGTTTCCTCACAATGTAAGTACTTGTTTTACTCAACCGAGGAATCTTACTCGCGTCTATAATAGTAATATGCCATAAGTGGTATAATATGTCTAGGAAAACCTGGTAACTGATATAAAAGGGTACCTTATAGACAGAAGGTATGCCTAAACGCAGAGGACAACAAGTAACATTCGAATGCGAATAATAGATTGAAATAACTCATCACCACAATCTATTTTATTATCTTCTCTATATATGTCACCGGAATATTGTATAAACCGCGATATTACAATCTCACTAGTTAGATTATGATATAACGGTAAATTGTGAATCGGATCACACTTTCACGGCCTATTCTTGTACCTCCGTATAAAACCGATGATTTCTTCTGCTGCGAAGCATTCTGCTACCCAGGAGGAGGAGCTCTTTGACTGTTAAATCAATCAAACCTGACCGAATAGAATAGAATAGAATAGAATTCGTTTCGAACCTAACATCGCTCGCTTCGCAAGCTCATTTATTTAGTGTTTTGCACTTCGCTTAGTGTTATTGTAATGTCACTTGTGAGTTTACAATGTCACTAGTGATATTGTTAACAATGTGTTACAGTTCACAATCTTTCGACAGTTTAAAATCTCGCAAAATAATCCCCTTGAACGGAATTTACAATCTCACGGTGACACATATATATATATATATATATATATATATATATATATATATATATATATATATATATATATATATATATATATATATAGGGTGACTTTTAATTAGTTCTTGATAGCAAAGGATATGAATGTACTCGTGATTACAAACAACTTTCCCAAAGAAACTATATATCAAATATGAAAAAAAAAATTTGGTCCTTCATACATTTTTGTCGATTTGATAACTTGTTATGTACCGAGGACCTAAAATTTTTTTCTGATTCGACATATAGTTTCTTTGGGAAAGTTGTTTGTAATCACGAGTACATTCATATCCTTTGCTATCAAGAACTAATTTAAGGTCACCCAATATATATATATATATATATAATTCTTGTGCCACATTTTTATTTACCATACTCCTCCGAAACGGCTGAATGGATTTCCATATTTTCATGAAATTTTCTGTGTATCTTCGGTAGGTCTGAGAATAGGTATAAATTTTTTTTATACTTAGATCTGAGCTGGCGAAGCCGCGGGAAACAATTAATATTTACTATACAACATTACGGACACGTCAAATCAACCCGTCTTTTTGAGTCGACATGTATCTATTCCAGCAACGACGTTTTAGAAAAATTCAACAGTTATTTTTTTATACGAGCAGGCAAAAACTTGGGCACATAACTTCAAAAGCAAAGCTTCGTTGGCTGCATTTTGTGATTTTTGACGTGATAACGTCTTATAATTCGATGGAGCCGGCTGCACGCACGAAAAAATGCGTCGTTACCATGCGTCGTTACCTCGCTCTGAGGCGTTCCGAAAAATGCGTCGTTACCTCGCTCTGAGGCGTTCCGTTTAAGGCTTTTTTCTTATGACGTTGTCACGTTCAACTATCGTCAGTAAACCGACTTTACAGACAACCGTTTTTGCACTCAAAAATGATTTAAAAACTAGTTTATGGAGAAACAAAGTAAAATTTCAATCTGTATCCTAAAAACCGTTTCTCAGTTAATACAATCCTGTTATCTCAGTTATATTTCTGAGCGATCAAACTGTTTTCAGAACTACGAGTATTTAATTTTATTTATATAAGTACTTTTTGCTTTAAGTTCATTCAATCAATCAATCAATCAATCAAAATAATTTATTTTAAATAGGTGCTTACACACACTTTTAAATAGTCAAAAAAAAATACTTATTGTCTATTACATAATGTCATGATTCATATCACAGTCTCAAGTATGGTATGGTATTTGTTAAAGAATCAACATATTATATATCTTTGTCATTTAAATAATCTATTATTTTATAATATCCTCTAGAGCACAAGCATTTTGACATGAGTCTTGAATTTATTCTCTGACAAACTAGTTACATTTTCTGGTATTTTATTGTAGAATCTCATTCACTGCCCCACAAATGAATTTTTAACCTTACTCAGTCTCGAAAAGGATATATTAATTTTATTTACATTTCTTAAATTCAAATTATGCCTGTCACTGTTTTTAGGAAATAAATGTGAATTTGTACTAACGTACATAATGTTTTCATAAATAAATTGACTAGTAACAGTTAAGATATTGATTTCTTTGAACTTATTTTTTAACGACTCACGTGATCGCATCTCATAGATTGCGCGGATAGCTCTTTTCTGCAAGATGAAAATAGTTTCTATATCAGCCGCATGCCATAAGACATTATACTATGGAAGTAACTAAAATACACTAGTCTCGCAGTACCCACATCCGTTAACTGTCTTATATTCTTAACGGCATAATCAGCTGAACTAAGCCTTCCCGCTAAAGTTTCAATGTGTGGTCCCCATTGAACTACTTATTACTTCTTCATCATTACAGCTCATATACGTCCCCACCGAGGGGCTCGAGCCTACCCTGAATCAGGGCGATTAGGCCTTAGTCGACCACGCCAGCCCAGTGCGGGTTGGTCGACTTCACACACAACCTTCGAGTTTCTTCGCAGGCGTGTGCAGGTTTCCTCACGATGTTTTCCTTCACCGTAACTGTAAATATGTATATTTTAAAAATTTTTACATTTATTTTTTAAGAACAGACTACGGAACCCTACTTTGCGCGAGTCCGACTCGCACTTGGCCGGTGTTTATTTTGTATTTTTTTGTTAAAGTTTAAAATTTTTAAACTGCATTGCTCTATTTTCAAGCGACTTCCAAAAAGGAGGAGGTTCTCAATTCGTCTGTATGTTTTTTTAATTTTTTTTATGTTTGTTACCTCAGAACTTTTGACTGGGTGAACCGATTTTTATGATTCTTTTTTTATTTGAAAGCTAGTGCTTTCCGTGTGGTCTCATATAAATTTTATAAAAATCGGTGTAGTACTTTAGTAGAAAATTAACAAAAACCAAAAATAATAATGCAAAAATGTACTAATTTGTTGCGATGGAAGTCGGTTTTTTAACGTGTTTAGCGTTTTTTAGTTAGTTAAACGTCTGATTGTATCCTTACTTAAAATTATAAATGTGAAAATGTGTTTGTTTATTTGTTAACTCATCACGCTTCAACATTCTAACCAATCTTGACGAAATTTGGCATGCATTTAGCCTGTGTTGTCATGGAGAAGGACACGGGCTAGGTACTTCTTATCTCGTGAAAATAGCATCATCATATCAGCTCATATACGTCCCCACCGAGAGGCTCGAGCCTACTCTGAACTAGGGCGATCAGGCCTTAGTCGACCACGCAGGCCCAGTGCGGGTTGGTCAACTTCACACACAACCTTCGAGTTTCATCGCAGGCGTGTCCAGTTAGGTAGGTCCAACTTCAAGAAAGAGATCAATCGACGAATCCAACTCGGCTGGGCAGCGTTCGGGAAGCTTCGCAATATCTTCACGTCCCAAATACCGCAGTGTCTCAAGACTAAGGTCTTTGACCAGTGTGTGTTGCCAGTGATGACTTACGGAACTGAGACATGGTCGCTTACTATGGGCCTCATAAGAAGGCTCAAGGTCACCCAAAGGGCAATGGAGCGTGCTATGCTCGGAGTTTCTCTGCGTGATCGAATCAGAAACGAGGAGATCCGCAGGAGAACTAAAGTAACCGACATAGCTCACAGAATCGCTAAACTGAAGTGGCAGTGGGCAGGGCACATAGCTCGTAGAACAGATGGCCGATGGGGCAGTAAAGTTCTCGAGTGGCGACCGCGCACCGGAAAACGTAGCGTAGGCAGGCCTCCCACGCGGTGGACCGATGACCTGGTGAAGGTCGCGGGAAGCCGATGGATGCGGGCAGCGCAGGACCGGTCGTCGTGGAAATCCTTGGGGGAGGCCTTTGTCCAGCAGTGGACGATTTGTGGCTGATATGATGATGATGATGTGTGCAGGTTTCCTCACGATGTTTTCCTTCACCGTTAAAGCAATCGGTAAGTATGTACGTAAGTTTTTAAAAACTCATTGGTACATTGGCCGTACAGATTTGAACCCGGTACCTCTGGTTAGAAGAACCGAGTCGTTACCGGTTGAGCCACCGACGCTTTTTGAAAATAGCATAGTCCGGTACAGTTCCTGAGGAAACTAAATAAACTCTTTCTTGTTCGATTTCTTTTACATTTTTTTGCACAGAGGCTGAGGGGGTGGAAAATGACATAGACTACTAATTCGTATAGCGCGACATTGCATCGTCCCCGAGGAATCCGGGGAAAACCTTTTTCCACGCTCGCGCACCTCCGTGACGCACCGGATTAAGGTGATTTTCAACCGAATTTAAAAAACGGAGGAGGTTCTATGTTCCACTGTATTTTTTTATGTATGATCACCGATTTCTGTGTCAATTGTGGACCAACTCTCAAAACTATTTTTTTTATTCGAAAGAGTTACTTACACTCTAGAGGTAGTCCCATTGTCACCAAGTCAGAATCTGATGATGGGATGCCAGTTGAGAACCGATTTTCATGATTCCTTTTTTATTCGATAGAGTACGTTTCCGAGTTGGTCCCATATAAATTTTATCAAAATCGGTACAGTATATTTTTAAAATAGACCACCACGACTGGGAAAAGCTTGCAGAAAAGCGGCTGGAATGGCAAAAGCGTATTTCGGAGGGTCGCAAACTGTGCGACGGGGCTTGGTTTGGGGCGCTCGCTGCCAAGAGGGAAAAGCGCCACCAGAGCGGCAATACTCCATCTGCCGCAAACTTTCCCTGCCAAGCGTGTGGGCGAGTCTGCCGTTCGCGCATCGGGTTGCTAAGCCACCAAAAGCGTTGCCTCTAGTCCAGGACACTGTAGTGAATCGTCTGTAATAGACGTAGAGGCCAGTGATGATTGACAAAAACAAAAAATAAAAATAATGAATTGTACTAAGTTGATGCGATGGATGTCGTTTTTTTAACGTGTTCAGACATAATATGTGTACCGTATTTGTACCACACGAATTTTAATTAATGAGAAAGCTTTATCAAACGCTAAAATTAAACAATGTCATTGTGATAGGTATGTATTGTAAAGGTGTATATGTCGCACACGTACACAAACACTCACGAGGGCTGGCTGTATCGCGCCCAAGCCGCGCCCAAGCCGCGCCGTGGCGTGGGCTCAGGGGGTCTTTTGATGTCATAATACAACGAAATTGAGTTCAATTATTATCAGATTAAGTAGGAACGACAAAAGGCTTTGTAAACGCTGTATATTGCTTCGAGATCCCCCCATTGTTGTCAGTATTTTCACATCTGCTAGCGTTTTTATTTGCGTGACTGCCGACTCACCTTGTTTAAACGTCGTAATGAGTTCCAGTTGCGTAAATTTTCATTTGTTTAACGCCTTCTTTGAACTGATTCGGGTTCTACAATAAAGTTGATCAACGATCTGTAACTATTTATAGTATGTTCCAACACAGACCCAATGTCATATGGTTTAATTAATTAGCAACAAATATCGACGAAATAGATTTTTTAATATAGTTGCTCGAAAAGTGGTACATACCTTATATGCCAGCTCGCTGTGCGCAAAATTGATTTTATCGCACACGTGATTTTTACTTTGCCACTTGTTTTTAATTTGTAGTTAGGAGGAACAAGACATTTTGAGCAAATAAGGCAATGTAATATAACCAAAGACACAGAATCTTCTTTGAGACTTTTGAAAGGAGAATTTTAAAAGAGATAGGTAGTTCCTCCGAGAGGTCACATAACGCTTGATGGTTAGATTCTCTTATATTTTAGAGAATAAATACCTGTGTTAGAAGGAGATAGATTGATTACGCATGAAGCGCATAGGTGAATAGGTCGTTTTTTCCAAGGAGGTTATAATGCTTAAAATATTATCCCAATAATATCAGACGAAAAACGCTAAACAAAGGCCTCTCACAAGGATTTCCATGACGACCGGTCCTGCACTGCCTGTATCCATCGGCTTCCCGCGATCTTCACCAGGTCGTCGGTCCACCGCGTGAGAGGCCTGTCTACGCTATGTTTTCCGGTGCTCGGTCGCCACTCGAGAACTTAAAGTGGCGACCGCGCACCGGAAATTATTCCAAGCCTTATTGTAATCTACCTATGGGAACATTAAAAAAACTTACGCATGCGTTATATGCCTAGGTAAAATAATGCGCAATTTAATTTTCGCTAAACTGAATTGCGTTGATTGTTTAAGTCGTGAATACGAATAAAATAATGTATAGAATAGAATAGAATAGAATAAATGTTTATTCAGTGATAAGTACACACAAGTGAAGTATTTCGTAGCTTTTAAAATACAATAGTTTGTAGGTATCACTGAACAGGTAGCGGCTCAGCATATGCTGTCATCACAAAGACCACAGCGCTGATGTTCAGCTACTCCCCCTTCAGGGAAGGGGGGCGGACCTAAACGTATGTGAAATATACTGATGGATGTCTATGTATGTATAGGAAAAACAAAGTGAGATGACTCCCCCGGACATTTAAAATGAGCCAAAAGTCGCGTAAAATGAACTTTGGTAGCTGACACCTTAATATGTAGGTGCCCATGTATTTTGTTTTTCTGTTAAGGTCCTTTTTATTTAACTCATTTTCTCAGAGCGGTATTGAAAAACGTCGTATGATACATTGGTGTAAAAGGTAAATGGCAAACTCGTGACAATGGTAAACCCCTGGCCTGCGGCTCAGGCTTACAAGGATCCTGACTCACGGACTGCATTCCAACTGCAAATTCGCAGTTTCGATGCACTTGTAGCGCAACTAACTAGGACAACTGCATCCAAACTACGTCCAAACTGTCAATTTGCAGCTAGCTTGCTGTCGAAATGCAGTCCGTGTGTCTGGACCCTTAATGTCACTCGTTTGTTATTTAGCATTTTACTACCCTTGTATCATAAATAACACTATCAGTAGTAGGTGTGTAGAGCGTCGGTGGCGTAACAGCTAGGGCAGCCGCCTCCTGTCCGGGAGGTCGTAGTTCGAATCTTGCCACATGCCAATGTGATTTCGAATTTAGATTTCATATGTACGTTTATCCGACGCTCTTACGTTGAAGGAAAAACATCGTGAGGAAACCTGCACACGCCTGCGCAGAAACTCGCAGGTTGTGTGTGAAGTCGACCAACCCGCACTGGGCCCGCGTGGTTGACTAAGGTCCGATCGCCCTAATTCAGGGTGGGCTCGAGCCCCTCAGTATATGAGCTGATATCAAGGTGTCTACATGATAGATACTTTGAAATGATTAATTCACTTATGATGCTGCGAAGAATAATAAGGAAATGGCTATTGTAAAATAACTGACAGCAACTTTATTTTTGGTTGGATTAATAAAGTACTTTGAGTACGGATCCCTATAAAAATATACCTATGTTGATTTACAGACTTTGTCACCCCATTTCCCCCTATTAAGGGTTGAATTCTAAAAAAACCTAATAACACTTGTTTACTCATTTCTTGATAGGAGTGCTCCTGTGTTCCCCATAGAAACTTTGAACCCCCGTTACACATTTTGAAAAATCCTGTCTTAGTGCACCCCCTAGACCTCACGAGGAACCTACGTGCCAAATTTGGGATCCCTAGACCCTGCGGTTTGGGCTGTGCTCTGATAAGTCACTCAGTCAGTTCCTTTTCAATTCAATTCAACATATTTATTCAAAATAGGTGTAAATTACACTCTTTCTGATAGTCATAAAATAATAAAAAAGTAAGTGTGTGGATTATGAAACCAAGATAAAAGTGAAACTTTACAGAGGATGAAACGATCATGGCTGCTCTCGCTACGGTACAGAGGACGAAACGATCATACCGTCAGACGAAAGTGACCGTCACGCGACATGCAACAAAAAGACGAAAAAATTTGAGACGATGTAATAAAAGTTTCACCTTAATAACAATTTCATTTGTGAAGAATCAAGAAATAAACAATATTTAGTTAATGACTTCAAAATTAAATCTTTGATATAAACCAAATTATGTCATTAGAACATGAAAACAATATGAAACGAAAAGTGATACATAAAAATCATTGAATGCATTTAACAAGAGTAGGCCAGTTCACACGGACGGCACCCGGTCACGAGTATAAAGCGAGAGTCAGCCATCGCTACCATCAACCATATTAGAGGGAAAGAAACGACCCGGCTCCCGATGCGTCACCATCCACACGAACATTTAAGTGAGCATGCACCACTCATGCCAATGCTAAGATAAAAATACTTATTAAAAGAAGTACTAGACTTGTCATGTCTCATATTTAGATATTAATAATATAAGTTTAATTATATTAATTTTTGAGGCAAGCGAGTGGGAAATGCCCGGTTGGACGAACCAGGTACTTCTGGAAAAATTAATTCGAAAAAGTCCTTAACGGCCTCCAGATAGCCAATTACTGGCAACTTTTCGCATCGCTAAGCAGCAAGATAATAATTATATTAAATATTATGTACGATATGTATATTGCTTCTAATGTTATACATAGTAAATAATTTACTAGTCCAAAGAAGTTTATAAATAACATTTCGTAATATATTTATTATTATTATTTCAAGATATAAAATTTAAGCTACTCTGCTCACTTGGTGATTATTATTATTATTTTTGATTTTTTAAACTCGGCTTTTTAAAAGGCCGGTACTTTGGAAGGCTTTCGTGGGGATACAGATGCAACACGCAGAGGACCCTATGAGATATTATAATGTGTTGTGATGTGTACACCTAGCGGGTACCGTCTCTGCCTGTACCATAGAGATACGCCCAAAGACAGCACCCACCACGTGCAAGGACTATTGCAGAATAGATGGGAACTATGCCGTGTTATGTGTGGGTAATTGCTAGGATATTGATGAGACTAAGGGACGCCTGCCATATCAATTGTCTCATCTTGAAATCATGGCAGGCGGTGACTTGCCGCTCACTAAATGGGCCCCCTATAAGCGCTACCATATGGCTGCAGGGTGGCAACATTGGTGTGAGTGTCTAAGGTTGTCGAGAGGTGAGTCTGCGGGGTCCAGATCCCTGTGCGGTGAGCAGGCCCCCGGCGTTATGACATTTTACACTTCCAACCTGGAGCATAGGTTCCGCTCTTGTTTTCTCCACTCTCGGTCGGCCAATTAGTCAAGCACAAGAGGCGAGGGCCGAATGAACACGGGCCCTCTGGAGTCGGGGTGAGAGGTGTCACCACTCACCTACAGCTCGCCACAAGCTGCCCCTGCGCGTTTAATATTATTATTATTATTTAATTATATTATTAAAACAATATGTTATTAACTAATTCAAAATATCAACATTGATTGTGCGAGTATATCACTAAAAGTTTCGGCTAATCCGTGACCGATCAGCCGTTTCCAAACATTTTATGCGGAATGCGTAAGTGTATGTTTCCCCTTTTAGTTTCGCAGAAACATTTTGGTCGTTGGTCTTATCATTTCCGGTCAGAAGTGGACATCCGTTGGCACATATCGTTGGCCGTCAAGCCGGAATGGGCGTCGTAGCAGCGCCTGCTTGGCGGGAAACTTCTCCCAATTGCGTATTTCCCAAATGGGATAGCTCCGCTTATTACACTGAGCCGCCTAGAACTATGAATCGAAAACATTTCTTCCCATTTCTATCACATTTTTTAGACTGTGATTTTACTTTCTTGTTATTTCATCGTTTTTATACATTTTCGGACGACAGAGGTATATAAGGTCTAACAAAATTAACTGAAACTATTGTAACTGGTGCTTCCATGAAACTGAACAACTTTCCCCATGGAACCCATAGTCTAATCGCAAAAAAAAAATGTCTCGATCAGCTGATCAGCCAACTTAGTATGGGAAGTTCATTTTTTTTAGGATTTTACTATGGGTTTCATGGGGAAAGTTGTTCAGTTTCATGGGTAGACGCACCAGTTAAAATAGTTTCAGCTAATTTTGTTAGACCTTATATATGTCACCGATAAATAGCAAGAATCGTAAGTTGATCAATTTTCTAGTTAGTTGATTAACTGACGAAAAATAACAAACGTTAGTAGAAATGTATTATTTAACGCAGTGCATTTTAGCTAATTGGTCAACTTACAGTGCCTGGCAGTAATTTAATAATTTACGATTGTGCCACAAGTAAAATCATCCACTAACGGGCCAATCGTTGCTCAGTGTACTATTTAACGGTATACTATTACCCGTCACATAATACACTGTTCTCTGATTGGTCGAGGGCATTTTATAAGCATTTGGCTAGTGTTTATTCATAGAGTTAACAAACACTTAGATATGTTATTTTAATAACGATGATGAGATGTGAAAGATCATGTATATTTTTTTTGTATTTTATATTTATTCTTATTTAGCCATACAGTTTTATGACTTAGTATAATAAAAGGAAAAATATTTTAAATAACAAAAGATACTTGAGCTCAGATATTAATTATCACTTATTAACCTAATAAGTATTATAGTTAGTTTAATCAGTAAGTACAATCAGTCTGAATATCTATTATTTGTACTTATTCGTATTTCACTTATTTATTACTACATGTTAATGATTTATGGCATCTAGAGTTACACAAAACTTTGGCTTTTTGGTGGCGGCCGGGTGGCGGGCGGGGAGCAGTGTAAAAGCAAGCACGTGAGTCGTTTAACCAATCAACGTACACCTCGCCTTCGTCGGATGATCTTACGACAAGGCGCCGTAAATTAATCAATTTACTAAAATACATACGTTAAATAATACATTTTAACTGCTGTTTATTATTTTCCGGGAGTTGATCAACTACCTTGAAAATTGATCAACTTACGAGTCTTGTTATTTTCCGGTGACATATATAACAAACTGTCTAAGCAGGGCTCGCTTTCCAAATAACATGTTTGTACTTCAGAACCGGCTTGTCGATGAAAATTCGAGTATCACATTTCATCATCATCATCATATCAGCCGAAGGACGTCCACTGCTGGACTGGACATAGGCCTCCCCTAAGGATCTCCACGACGACCGTTTCTGCGCTGCCCGCATCCAGCGGCTTCCCGCGACCTTCACATAATATGTATCACATTTTTTTAAGGTCACTGGAATTTTCGAAAACTTTACATTTAATGTTGCTTCAAAAGTTTTGATTAAAATTTATTATTATTCACAAAGTTTTATGTGGTGAGTTGGGATCACGAAAACTTGTTGCCTTATAATTGAAACAAACCGTCGTCGTAGCGCAAATGATATACGAGGTGAAGGAATCCTTACTTAATAATAATATATATAATATTATAAATGTGAAAATGTCTTTGTTTGTTTGTTACCCTTTCACGCTTCATCGCCTTGACATATCTTTATGAAATTTGGCATGCAGGTAGCCTGTGTCACGGGGAAGGACATAGGCTACTTTTTATCCCGGGAAAATAGCATAATCTGATGCAGTTCCTGAGGGAACTAAAAAAATACTCGATTGTTGTGATTTTTTGCACAGAGATGGTTCAGTAGGTGGGAAACGACATAATTTACTAATCACCCTTAAAGACAGTCATAAAAACGATGTCCACGCGGGCGGAGACGCGGGAAAAAGCTAGTATTTTATAATTGTGTAAAATGGGAGCCAGATGTGTTTTTAAAGCCGTGTTTAATTTTCAATAAAGTTAACCCAAAGTTGAAATGATCAGATCGAAAAGCCTTCTGTTAATTTCTATTGTTCCCTTCGGTTTCATCCTTATTGTTTCGCCATGTCTGTCTGTCCGTCTGTCCGCGGCTTAGCTAATAGTCTATAATACTAGAAAGCTGTAATTTGGCATGGTTATACATATTAATTACGCCGATAAAATAGTTTAATAAAATCTTGATAAATATATTTTTATGGTACTTCCCCTACATGTAAAGAGGGGGTGATTTTTTTTTGATAACGTACCCTATCGTGTGGGGTACGTCAATAAGGTCTTTCAAAAAAACTGAGGGTTTGCTAAAACAATTTTTGATTTTGGGATCGGTTTGTGAAATACAATACAATACAATATTGCATCACTACATAAAAAAAAAGAAATTGACAATATAGAAGAAAGCCTATACAATAGGCGGTCTTATTGCTAGGTAGCAATTCCTTCCAGGCAACCTTTTTTTCGCCCTGATTCAGGGTAGGCTCGAGCCCCTCGGTGGGGACGTATATGAGCTGTAATGATGAACCTTTGGGTAGGGATACAGCGATGTAATAAGTTAAGGGGTGTTGCAATAATTAAAAGCAAAAAAAAATTGCAAATAAAATACTTAAATCAATAAAAGACTTAAATATTATAACAATAATATATAAAAAAAACTAATAAAAGCTCTTAAAAGATTTAGGTCGACTTAACCTGTAACCCTGTATACATAAACAAACATGAACATAAATTAAGCTTTAAAATGCTAATATTTGTTCGAATCAAGTGTCCCCCCCTTCCCCTCTACAAGCTTAACCGCTATTTCAGGAAATCTAAAAAAAATCTAAATAGTGGGATGTCTGGATGTATGACAGGAAATTTAAAAGGGAAACTATCACAGCTAATTAGGTTTTCTTAGTTTAGGAGTAACAGTCGACCAACTCAAGATGTGCAGTTGGATTTGTCAAAAGTTAATAGATATCCATACGAAATGTTCTATTTCCAACTGTAAATGTAATTTAGTTTTAAAATAAACATTTAATTTTATAAAGACTTCGGAACCCTACTTTGCGCTAGTCCGACTCGCGCTTGGCCGGTTTTTTATTTATTTTCCCTCCCAACCTAGCTCGTGATAAAGCTATTTTACCTAAATTACCCTGTACACAAGCCCGAACCTTACGGACAGCAAGTTCAACTTAATAAAACTTACTTACATTAAAAACTGACAACGCTAAAAACTGACAACGATGAAAAGTGACAACGCTAAAATTTACGACGCTAAAAACTGACCACGCTTAAAACTGACCACGCTAAAAACTGAACACGCTTAAAACTGACAACGATGAAAAGTGACAACGCTAAAATTTACGACGCTAAAAACTGACCACGCTTAAAACTGACCACGCTAAAAACTGAACACGCTTAAAACTGACAACGATGAAAAGTGACAACGCTAAAATTTACGACGTTAAAAACTGACCACACTTAAAACTGACCACGCTAAAAACTGAACACGCTTAAAACTGACAACGATGAAAAGTGACAACGCTAAAATTTACGACGCTAAAAACTGACCACACTTAAAACTGACCACGCTAAAACTGAACACGCTTAAAACTGACCATGTTAAAAACTGACCACGCTAAAAACTGAACACGCTTTAAACTGACCATGTTAAAAACTGACCACGCTAAAAACTGACAACGCTAAAAACGTTACGAACAACCGACTTTAATAACAGATTTGCATCGTTAAACCGACTACTTGTTTTTCCAGTGATTGGTACACACTTAACAGTCCATATATTAAACTACTTAACCGATTTTGATGAAATTTACACATAAAAACATTATTATTGCATTTCGATTTATAATTTCTGAGAAATACGTGGACAGACACAAATGCATACGTCCCATATATTATTAAAATATCTGTGATACAATACATACTCGTACATCATAAATTCATCATCATCATATCAGATCATATACGTCCCCACCGAGGGGCTCGTACAATTAGGTACATCTTGGTAGATTGATTTAAAATCCCATACAAACTAACATAAACGAGTAATGGTCAAATTGAAACTCAGTTCAAAACAAAATAAAATCATCTTAATTTTAAAAATTTAAACTGCTAAAATTCCGGACTCGAATTCCGGGCACACAAACTCAGATAGCTATTTTGCTGAAATGAACAACATTTGTGTAAACGGTTTAACCAGTGAGGCGCCATTACGCCGAGAGAGCTCGCTGAGCTGAAGAGACGGGAAAGATAACAACGTAAGAGCTCTGAGACGCGCAGGATAGCATTTGTAGAGCCAAGAGCCAGCCGCGGTCTAGGTCTGCCGTGAGAGCATTTAGTCTCAATAGGTACTTTTTAATTAAACTGGAGAGAAGCGTACTTGATACTGAGCGAAATATAATATTAAAGAAACGACTAGCTCAGTAAACTTCACGCTGCGCTGTGCAGATATGTTCACAAGAAATGCCATTATTTACAGAATATTTCTACATCGAAACATTTATGTTCCAACACAGTACTCTTGGATTTTTATTTAGCATCAATTCAGACTGTAGGCGAATTAAAACGCATTTTCAAAGTCCTACATGTACATACCTGTTTTGAATTCATCATCATCATCATATCAGCCGAAAAACGTCCACTGCTGGAAAAAGGCTTCCCCCCTAAGGAATTAGCCCTCGATAAATAGATAAAGTATAATAGGTTTTCTTTTTTTTCACAATTGGTTAGCCCTTGGCATCATCTCACCTGATGGTAAGTGACGATGATGCCGAAGATGGAAGCGGGCTTACCAAGATTCCCCAACGCAATGCAGAACTGGCTATCTTATCTACAAGCCGGAACACATCAATGTTATTAACACTGATGTTTGGCGGCAATACTTAGATAAGATGGTGGTAGCTAGCCAGGCGGGCTCAGAAAATGTCCTACCACTAACCAAACCGAGTCTTACAAATTAAACCCCCCAGAAATCGAACCCGCGACCTCCTAGTGCGAAGCGAATTGACTAACCATTACGCCACGGAGGCGGTTATTAGAACGTATTTAGCAACTAATTGGACTAACAATAGTAAGACAAGATGCGACAAGCGGAAGCCATTGTTTGTTAGGTAAATGTAACTTTATCTATTCATGCTTCTATCTTGCAAACCCTCAGCACAGTATATATATTAGTACTAACGTACAGTATGGACACTCCCTGCCGCTCTCTAAATTCGACCTCACCCCCCCGTCACTTAGATTGGATGTAGATTGAGTACCAAACGTAAAGGACGAGCTACGCAAGCGCGATAAATGTCACTTATATTCACTTTGCGCGCCGCTGTGATTTCGTACACCGGAATAAAAAGCAACTATTTACCGAACGTAAAGGACGAACTACGCATGCGCGATTAACGTCACTTATATTTACTTTGCGCGCCGCTCACCGCTCGACGCCAATAGGCGGCTGCGGCGTCTCAGCATGCCTCGTATCATGATTGGCTGACCACCAATATTATACGACCAAATCTAAGAACAATCAGTTCCTATGAATCTTCATACTAGCTGTATCTTTTTTTTTTAGAAATGTAGTTCCTTTATGTTTTTCATATGTCAGATGTCAGTTTGTTATTGTGGCTTGTGAGATATTTTGTTCGTTTTATTTATTTAAAATAATTTCATTAGATGGTGTGAAAGTATGAGTTGTATAGAAATATCTAGTGGTGTGATATTATAAAATGTGATCTCGGAATCATAGATTGAGATTGACTATTATTGTAGGTTGCTAAATGAGATTGTTTCACGGACAAAAACTCCTGTGTTTGAAGAACAAATGAACAATGTTATCCATGTAAGTTACTTAATCATGTAAGATAACTGTTGATTGTTGCTGTTGAGTGTGCATGCAGTAAATAACTAACAAACATTTCGTGACCAATACCGCCGGTGTGATTCAACCCTACCTGCATGCTTGCCTATAGATACGTCAGTTATAATTATGTATATCATTTCTCGCTCGTTTGTATGGAGTGTCCGGGGTGTGCCCTCAGGATCCTTGAATGGGCACAGACACAAAAGGCAGGACCCCTATAAAGCGCTTTATTAGCTGAAGCTCCGTACTTTACAACTTGTAATGTTGTCAGTTCGTCGCGGGAACAGTCTCCGGGGAGAGTGGAATTACGAAGACTGAGGGTAGGACTGCTGCTTATTTGCAGTACAAGCGACGATGCGGCGAGATCAAAGACCGCTACCGGAATTAATTTGCGAACGCTATCTTGCCTTTCCCTACCCCCAGCCCCGCGCATTGTGCCCTACACTCTTGCACTGTGCCCGCACCAACATAACCTCCCCCCCCCCCCCGATCATATACCGCACTCTACAGTCCCTGGAAGCTGTGAAAAAAAAAACTTCTAAAATAACGTAAAAAAAGATACGGCTGATTATTTCGCATGAAACGTATATTTCGACAATCTCAAGGGAATCAAAATTTATAGGATA
The DNA here is from genome assembly GCA_947284805.1 of Coleophora flavipennella. Lineage (NCBI taxonomy): Eukaryota > Metazoa > Arthropoda > Insecta > Lepidoptera > Coleophoridae > Coleophora > Coleophora flavipennella. The sequence goes on from OX369292.1 coordinate 1,129,315, forward strand.
TTTTCCGTTGACCTAAAACTATGAAATTTGGCTATTAATACCGTCTTTTACTTCTAGTATAAGGAAAGTTCTGAATACTATACATTTGTAATTAAATCTTAGAAAAATAGTCTTTATTTAAAGTACGTAATCAGTTATGGACGGAACGGCGGCGGTCCAAATTTGGAATTGAAATAACCGTGTCATGTGGGATATTGTATGTAAGGGTTTCATTGGCACAAGCTTAAACAGATTTTTAGTTATCTATAAGATGTATAGTTTTCGGTTTATTATTTTTAAGGTTTCTTATCCAGAGATTGGTATATATGATATATATGATGGTATTGGTATAGAAATCGGTGAGCGACTCCGACTCGCACTTGACCGGTTTTTTTTTAAATAATTTGTCTCATATCTGTCTTTGTTAATTGGCGCTTGACGCGTGACGCGTGACGCGTGACGCAAAGAGTGCGTGACTATACCTTTAATTTCAAGTGACAAAAATATTATTAAGAAGAAAATTTCGCGGACTTCTTGTAGGAACTTGAACCACAGCATACACACGTTTATTTCATTATCCTATTATCCTACACAATAACTGGTACTTTGCTGAAAGTGAATCAATACTGCACTATCGATATTAAACATCAAAAACCACAAAATGTATTTTTTGGGTAGTAAAAGAAAAAAATTACAAATTGGATGCTAGAAGATTCAAAAAGTTCGCCTCCAATATGTGCGTTAGTGTTGCCACCTGTGAGTAAAAAGCGCTGAACGCTGCGCGCCTTAATTTGAATTTAACTCGAAAAAGCGCGAGATTTCCGTAGAGGATATTGACTACGTGACAAAGACCTAAGCCCCCCCTTCCCCACCGCCCCTGTGACCAAGCGTGGTAATTTGAACCGGTCACGTAGTATGGTTACTTAGCTTATGTCAGTCACGGTTGCCCCAAGGCTAAGACTCCATGGTCACACCGCTTGAAGGCTTAGGCTCCATGGCCATACCGCCTAATTTTTAGTGAGGCCGGAGGCCGAGCTCCGCGTAGGGCGAAGCATAAAGCGTCCCGCCTGTAAGGTCAGGGACGGCAAAACTTTGCATGAAAAACGCTCAAGAAGAGTTTCACAAAGAGTAAACTTTAGTCGCGGTCGGAGCTGACGTGCACACTTTTGTTTTTCCTTTTTTTGTCACTTGTTGTACAGCTGTTCCACCGCCATTTAGGATTCCGACGATCTATATCTATATAAATAAATCAAAGTTGTGTTAGTCTTGCCATTTAAAACTCAAGAACGGTTGGATGGATTTTTTAGTTTGTTGGATTTGTCTCGGCCTCTAATAGCAAAATAAATATTAAAACATAGAAAAAATTCACGAAAAAAAATAGAGAAGAAAATTTATTTTACCATTCATTTTTAAATCTGTATGCAACAGCATCTCCAATGTTTTAATAGTTATTCAGCTATTCGGGGTGGAGACAAAACCAACAAATCGAAGATTATGAAAATCGGTCAAGCCGTTCTTGACTAAAGTTATATTAATATTTACAAAAAAAAAAGTCTTGATAGTTATACCATTTATAACTCAAGAACGGCTGGACCGATTTTCATTATCTTTGACTTGTTCGATTAGTCTCCGCTCCGAATTGCAGAATAATTATTAAAACATTGAAAAATTCACGACAAAAAAATAAAATAAAATTCAGTTATCCACTAGTTAGTGTGGTGTAGTGTAGAGAAAATTAGTTTCTAAGGCGGTACGAAGTATTCCGGGTCAGCTAGTAATAATGTAAAAAATAACATTGGTTAAATCCTTAAATTAAAATCATATTATTATTGGTTCAGAAGGTACCTAACAAGCCAACCGAGTTTCATTCAATGTGTTATTAATAAGCTGAAGCTATTGAACTGTACGTAATCAGCGTGAAATTCGCAATACATTAACACGAAAATATAAGCTTCAGATAGATTAATTAATTTTTGTAGCATATTTTATACTGACTTTTTGATAAATTTGAAACTGTTATTTTATTCCATACTTATTTAATTTAATCCTCTGTAAGATGTATCTAGTCTATATTTACTTAGTTTGTCAATATATTGTGTCCTGTCGCACTACCAATAGGAGTAGTGCCATTTCTGAGCTGCGTATATCAATTGAATGGGAGATTCTGAGGGCCTCAATGTGGCCAATATGTTAAGGCAATGGAGCGTCCTTCAGGCTGCATTTGATTAAGTCGAGCCTTGAGGGAGGAGCAATGGGCACATCGGCTGCCCTCTCGAAGGAAGTGCGGTACACGAGACAGCTGACTCATTTAACTGACTAAGAGAACTGCTTTTTAAAAGCTTTTAATTAACTTGCAATGTATGTATGTATGTTTGTTCGGGTGAAATCTCGCAAGTTAATTTTGACGCACTTCCCGGTTTCCGATTGAGCTGAAATTTGGCATACATTTGTAAATCGCGTGACAATTCAATATTATGATGACATCGTACTGATCTGATGATGGAGCTGAAAGATGGCCATAGGAACTTCGCAATGAAACAACACAACCTCATCAAGTTTGGGCTCGTTTGATTCATTTCGCATTGACGAGTAATTTGATTTGATTTGCTTGTGCCTAAAAGCTTTTAGGTTTTTCGAAAATTATCAATAGATTAAGTTAAAATATTTGTGCAACTGATATTGTCTCAGGGCTCGTATATTTTATGATTTATTGTTATTAAGTCGAAGTCCAGGTCCTTTTTAAATTAAAATTGATATGTAATTCTTTATACAGGCTGTAACAAAATTGGTGTAGGTCCCGCCAACGGGGGGTTCTACTCTTTAACTTTTGTTCTATGACTTTGCTGGAATCGCAAAGAAAAATTATAGGTCTTCATACAAATCAAACAGCTGATCGACAAATTTTGTGCATTTTTGTATAGAGGGTCCAAATATTTTTTTGAGATTTGACTGTGGGTTCCTTGGGTTCTTTCCCCTTCACATTGTATTCTGTTATTTTGACATCTCGATGAGTGTAGTTCTTCATTTCCATCGGATCGCAAAATATGCTTTCTATATTTACTTCTCTTCGAATAACTACATAATGACACGAATAAGAAAAAATACGCAATAAATGTAGTTCTTTGAAGCTAATTAATGCTCAGCTGTTTTTATCACGTAGCTGAGAGAGATTAATACTTAGTTGACAAAGTGGAGAGCTAAGGACAAATAGGATAATCGCAACCGCTCGCTAGGTCCACCAGATTAATACCCGCCACAGGACTATTATCGATACCAGTCGCCATAAAGCAAGCTGAGCATAGTAATGCTTGGACATATTGTGAACACCTCCACAATGAGAAAGATAAGACCTTCAGAAATGAAGAATACGACTAGATTTATAGATATTTTGCCATCAAACTATTACAGAAAACTCACTATTAAGGGTGAGTGATATTTTTTAATTCTCTCCCTATTAAAATGAAAGTACCTCTACAGGCTCGTGAGGAAACCTGCACACGCCTGCGAAGAAACTCGCAACAACCCGCATTGGGCCCACGTGGTCGACTAAGGTCCGATCACCCTAATTCAGGGTAGGCTCGAGCCCCTCGGTGGGGACGTATATGAGCTGATATGATGATGACCTCTACAGGCGTATTCAACTAGTAAAATCTATCAAATCAAAACTTTTATTTCGGACAACGTAAACCATAGAGTGTTAGTACAAGGAAATGTAATAAAGACACCTGGGTTAGTAGGGTTACAACAAATGATTATATATTTATCATGCAGCCGCACCAATTGCCACAAGATAGGGCAGTCGGGTCGGCTGGCCACAACGCTCAGGGTGCCGGTGCCGCTGCCACGAACACGGTTCAGCAACGAGGCGGCTCTCTTTCGTAAGATGGCATGAAAGCTATTAAGCTTCAGGCGAGGCTTTGATTGAACAGTTGTCTTGTTTCTTTGCGTGTACCATCCTCGACTACATCGTCACTTACCATCAGGTGAGATATAGTCAAACGCATTCAAATTATTAGTAAAAAAAAGCACTCTTTTGCACTTTTTTTTCGTTGAAAAGTTTCGAAAAAGCGAACTAAATTAAATTTGAATAAACATAGACTACGTAATTTGAAAACAAAAAAAATGATATAATTTCAAATTTAAAAGAAATATTTTTTCCTACAAATGTTTACAGGATTTGCTTCACTTTGCTTAAATTTATGCTTTGTTTGGGATCTTTTTATGATCGAGTCAAGTTAATCTAACCGTGTAATGAACTTACAGGGGCCCTAGGTAATATCCTTGAATATAACATTTTTTTTAAGGTCGAAAAATTAAGCGAGAATAGTTTTCCTGATTTTATCAAAAACTTGAGTTCGTTTGACTGCAACTCACCTGATGGAAAGTGATGCTGCAGTCGACGATGGTACACGCAAACTCAAATAATGCCTATTCACTCTTGCCTTGAAGATCCCCAAACTATAGGAAATCGGGAAATACTGACGCAGGCAAGGAGTTCCACTCCTGCGCTGTACGCATAATAAATGAAGAAGCTTAAGGATTCGTGCGAAAAGGTGGAATATCAACAACAAAGGGGCCTTCAGCAAATGATTAGTTTTTAATAAGATCAATTACTTATTTACCTTATTATCTTCTTACTTTAACTTCTTACTCGTATATCTGAGGTTTAAAATACTATTTATTTTTATTTTCCCTTAGGAGGTAATTATCTAAGGTAGGCAATAATAAAAAAAAACGTAATGCCAGCAAGTAATAAGATATTTTATGAACCATAACCAGGGAGCTATCGACAAAAAATAAATAACATGAATTCAGGTGTAAGATAATTTCGATTAAGCTGCGCGCACAAAGCATTGGCACTGGGGCGGGTGGGCTTTGAGCCGTCTGCGTCTGTCCATTGGAAATACGTACCTATTAGACCCGTTAGCGAGACGTGGCTTTCCTCGAGATCTGACCGATAGGGCGATTGAGACCCCTCCCCGTATCCCAATAGGCACGATTGATTTAGCTTTATTGCCGGTAATAAATTTACCCCAACCCGCCAGTCGTTTTATTTCCTTTATTGCTATACATTAGCTGGATATTTAACTTAGCTCACGGAGATTCATCTTCTTAGAATTGTTTGTTTTTTTCTTTATGTAAAGTTAATCTTAATAATAATTTCAGTTATTGTGCGGTACAACATCAAAGGTTACGTTATGTGCGACAGTTTCCGCAGGGCGGGGACTGCGCGTGTTGGTAGCAATGGTCGCGCGGAGAGAGTTTTTACGACCACTTTGCTGCGCGAGTCAAATGCTCCTTTATTGGCAATATAAACCTCTTAAAGTAAATAACTTTTTACTGCATGCAGCATTACGATGCAGTGCCCGCGATTTTTAACCGACTTAAAAAAAATATCTCTATTCGACCGTATATAAGGTCTAACAAAATTAGCTGAAACTATTTTAACTAGTGCTTCTACCCATGAAACTGAACAACTTTCCCCATGGAACCCATAGTCAAATCTCAAAAAAAAAAATTGAGCTGAAATTTTGCATGCATATGTATATCGCGTGACAATGCAATATTAAATGCTTGTACCTAGAAATTTTTAGGTTTTTCTAAAATTATTTTATGTTTGTTTGCGGATAACTTGGTCGTATATGAACCGATTTCGATGATTCTTTTTTTGTTGGAAAGGAGATATCCCGAGGGTGGTGCCATGATAAGGAAACCAGGATCTGATGATGGCATCCCGAGAAATCGAGAATAACCTTCAAAAATCGTAGTGGCGAGGTGACTAGTGCGTTTGAAGTCGGTTTTTTTTTGTTTAAAATTATACTGTAACAATAGGTGGGGAATTACCTTTTTCCTTCCGTGGTGTCCGTTTGATGGAGTAAGTAATGGATGGAAATTGTGTTTGTTGGTGCAAGCAGAGAGGGGAGGGGAGGGGGGAAGCCTCGTCTGCAAAGTTGTGGCAGAACAAAGGCAGCAAGACGGTAAACAAGTTGCAATAGGTTCCGCGGAGTTTGGCGGCAGTCAGCGTGGGCGGGGGGGGGGGGGGGGGGCGGGCTACGGGCTGTTAGCTTACAGCTTCTACTGGTGAGAAAATGAACTTAATTGAAGTTAATTTTATAAACAAACCCTTGCCGCGCCAAACTTAGATGAGCAAATCAGTCGTTACTTCTTTTTGTTCTCATCAACCTCCAGTTCTGGTTATTAAGAGATCTAATTCAATATTAAATTAAAATGAGTCTATCTCCCACTTTCCATTGTTTTTTATCTTCCTCTTAACAAATTCAATTATAGATTCACTAAATCGTGAGTTTAAGCCACTGTAGGCAACAATAAGCGAAGAGGATTAAACGAGCTATTTAAACGTTATTTACAACGAGTATAATATAAGAGGCTGATTTCCCAGACTATTTGCAGGAAAAACAAAATGTTTGGCCAAATTATAACTCTGGCTTCTTCCAAACTGAATAAATTCAACAACAGGAAACTCAGTCATATTTTTTTTTAAATTGGGATTGTTATTCAGAGTTGTCTATCGGCTGAACAATAGGGATGACGACAGCATCAGAAATAAATTATGAACTCTTGATCACTAAATTTTCCTCCTACTTAAACTTCGGAAAACCTTACTCGTTTTATTTCTAACAAGTCTTCAATTTTTAATTCACCAATATCACATAAGAAGTACGTTTATGACGCTGCAAAACTATGACGTCACGCCTAGGTATTGCAAACATTTTTAGAACAAAATGTCGTTTTTGACAGATGATAAAAAGTTAATCAGATGACTAGCATTCGTCATTCCTATTTGATTGAGAGGTTCAAATTTTTTACGAATTGACTATGAGTGCCTGAAGAAGTTTATAGCAAAATTCAACGTTTTGCCAAAAAAAAAATTGTTATGTAGTTGGCTTTCGGTCTCAATGTCAGGCGTCAATGTAAGTGTAATAAATAATGTAGGTGTAAGTGGTCAGACTCGTGTCTGAATAATAGTTTTATCGTGGTACGTAATCCATTAAAAGTTGTATTTTTTTTAAATAGCCACGATTTGTAGTGTTTATTTAATTATTATTTTTTTATTAAAATTTTAAGTGCGTTTGGCTGCACCTCATCTGATGGTTAGTGCCGATGCAGCCGAGAATGTAACACGCAAGCTCAAAGAGTGCCTATTGACTCTTGTCTTGAAGATTCGTAAATTATACGAATCGGAGAATACAGACGCGGTCAGGGAATTCCACTCCTTGGCCGTCATCATCATATCAGCCGAAAATCGTCCACTGCAGGACAAAGGGCGCCCCCAAGGATTTCCACGACGACCGGTCCTGCGCTGCCCGCATCTATCGGCTTCCCGCGATCTTCACCGGGTCGTCGGTCCAACGCGTGGGAGGCCTGCCCACGCTACGTTTCCGTTGCGCGGTCGCCACTCGAGAACCCTACTGCCCCATCGGCCATCTGTTCTACGAGCTATGTGTCCTGCCCAATGCCACTTTAGTCCTTCTTCCTTGGCCGTATCCATTCTAAACAAAACCTAGTATACAAGATAGTATATAGAGAGAGAGAGAGAAATATTTTTTTTATTAAAAATTTGAGTACGTTTGGCTGCACCTAACCTGATGGTAAGTGCCGATGCAGCCGAGGATGTGACACGCAAGCTCAAATAGTGCCTATTCACTCAATTAATTAATCTAAAGATAAAAGGTTTAAACACCAGAATTTTTTCGGAGTTTACGAGTCTGCGAGTCACTAGTCGCGAGTTTCTTTTTTTTTAAATCTACAATTGGTAAGCCCTTGGCATCATCTCACCTGATGGTAAGTGACGATGATGCCGAAGGTGGAAGCGGGCTTACAAGGTTCCCCAACGCAATGGGGAAACTGGCTATCTTATCTTCAAGCCGGAACACATCAAAACTGTTAACACTGATGTTTGGCGGCAAGACTTAGATAAGATGGTGGTAGCTAGCCAGGCGGGCTTAGAAAATGCCCTACCACCAACCAAACCGAGTCTTACAAGTCGAACCCAACGGGAATCGAACCCGCGACCTCCTGGTGTGAAGCGAATGGACTAACCATTACGCCACGAAGGCGGTTAAAAGTCGCTCTGTAGAGATAAGTTGCCGCTGAGATTCAATTTTCCGGACGAGTCGCACGCCCGCTAAAGGGTTGAACTACTCCTCCCTCAGCCCCGGCATACCCCGACATACCCAAACATACCCCAGCTTAGGCTCAAACGACCGATAAACGGCAGCCAAACCAATTTCTCATTGTCTGTAATCCCTATTCTTTACATGAATTTCGTATTCGATACGTCCTTGTGAAACATTATCCTCAGTCGAATTGGAGGCCTACTCCCCTCACAGAACACATTCATGAGGCTAATGTGGTGACGTAAGTAAGTACGTTTGTTATACTGAGTACCAAGTTTCACAAAGCAATTTGGCAAAGTTTTTCTTTTGCAAAGTTTTTCTTTTATTATTTCTTTCGATAAGATAAGACAAAATAAGATAGGATAAAATTTATTATAAAATTTAAGATAAAATTCGGGATTCAACAGTAAAGTATCTATGTTACAGTTAAAATGACGGAAATGGGTTTCCCTGATTCCCCGGACTTGTCGAATCAGGTGACGTCTCGCGACCAATCAGACTAAATTACGATGAACTTTACACTCGGTCGGAACAGTTTTAACTGGCTCGCTTCGGAAAAACGCGTTTTGTCTAGTAAGAACTAGATTTACTTCATTCGTATCAGCTCATATACGCCCCCACCGAGGGGCTCGAGCCTACCCTGAATTAGGGCGATCGGGCCTTAGTCGACCACGCGGGCCCAGTGCGGGTTGGTCAACTTCACACACAACCTGCGAATTTCTTCGCAGGCGTGTGCAGGTTTCCTCACGATGTTTTTCCTTCACCGTAAGAGCGTCGGATAAACGTACATATGAAATCTTAATTCGAAATACGTGGCAGGTTCGAACAACGACCTCCCGGACAGGAGGCGGCGGTCCTAGCCATTACGTTTTACTTACCTATATTAAATTTTGAGCATTATTTAATTCTAGTTTTAACAAAGGCATTTAGTAAAAACTAGTTCTAAATAAGGAAAACGCGTTCTATCTAAAAACTGGTTTTAACTGTTACATCTATATCTAGGCCCAAAAATTTCAACAATGGTAGTTATAATATATATTATATTTGCCCTAAGCCTAACATCATACGACGACGTAGCACACAGATATCACTAGATATATCTTGGTACCTACCTGTATAAGTTAATCCTTACAACTTAAAACAATAATAATAAAAAACACACCGAAACACAGTATACTTTATTTTTTATCCACAATTAGAAAGCCCTTGACATCATCTCACCTGATGGTAAGTGACGATGATGCCGAATATGAAAGCGGGATTACCAAGAGTCCCAAACGCAATAGGAAACTGGCTATCTTATCTTCAAGCTGGAACACATCAATGCTGTTAACATTGATGCTTGGCGGCAAGACTTAGATAAGATGGTGGTAGCTAACCAGACGGGCTAAGAAAACGCCCTTCCACCAACCAAACCGAGTCATACAAAGTTAGACTCATCCGGGAATCGAACCCGCGACCTCATGATGTAAAGCTAATGTACTTCCACGGAGGCGGTTGAGACTTACCCAGATTAAACAGATTTGCTCAACGACCGGTGAAATGAGATAAAAGTCGAAATAGACGTCAATACCAGTCCACTACGTATACTCCTACATACAACGGGGCGGCGTTACAAAACAAAATCTCGGGTAGATTCGCGATAGTGTAGCGTAAGTTGTAACCGAGTGGGTTAATCTGCAAAGCGGCCGCAGCCCAGCCCCCAGCCAGGTCCGGATTTAGTGAGCTCGGGCAAACGATTTTCGACGAAAAAGTTTCGGGAAGCCTCAGATCAAAAATAAAAGTTAGATGTAGTGTTAGCGCTTTGAAAACGGGGTATAAAAAACTCTGCTCCAATCACGACGGAGCAGAGTTTTGCTTACAGTCACGCGTTGGCAGACTCACCGTCAACATGCCGAAATGTGCTGTGACATGTCTCAGATGCACCTGTCTCAATTACAATGCGGGATAGGTCCTATCACGTGTCGAAACATTATTCCAGTTCACCACTCAAGGTAAAGATGCTTAGGTACGTATATAAATAGAACAAGCGTTACCCCACTTTTTGTTATGATTGTTGTGTGAAACTCTATATCTACATAATTTTTAATCTGAGTAGAAAGCGGGCCTTTCATTGAGATAAACCTGCACACGCCTGCGAAAAAACTTGAAGGTTGTGTGTGAAGTCGACCAACCCGCACTGGGCCTGAGTGTTCGACTAAGGCCCGATCGCCCTAATTCAGGGTAGGCTCGAGCCCTTCGGTGGGGAAGTATATAAGCTGATATGATGATGATGTTTGGGGTCATTCATTAGTGCGCATCATTTATTCTTTTTTAAAATTGAATGTTAGTTTATTTTCTGTAAATGTTTTGATAGTAAAAACAAAAGATAGATAAAATGATTATTTATTATCACAAAAGGAGTACCTATATTCTAAACAAAAAATCGGCCATGTGCAAGTGGAATTTCGCACCGAGGGTCCCGTATCTTAAAAGGATTTAATGAATATTATAGTCTATGAATTAGTTATTTATTTTATTAATTTTTATTAATCGAAAAAATGAGTAGGTGCATAGGTAAACATTAGACCGACAAAACTGAATGATTATATGTATTATTAGGACGCAATAAAGTTTGTTTTTAGGACCGCAGAACAAGTTTGTTTGTAAAAGATTTTTCTGATAAAAAAACTGTGGTATTTCGTAACATTCGTTATAACGAATAGAGGTTTGTACCTCTATTAACTGCAATTAATTCAGATTATTGGGTTAGCACACTTTGGGAATGGTTTTTTTAGATATTTGTATCATAAGTTGAAAATTAAGAATTATCAAAAAACACAGAAACCTATTACAAAAAGTACAAGTAAAGCTCTTTCTTTGTAACCATACATTTACATTTTGCCATTATTTATTTTGTTCCTATTCACAATAAAAAATATATTTTTTATTTTTTTATTTGCAATAAAGTTGGCAAGCATTATGCCATTCATTCCAAATTTAAAGTTGACAGCATTAGTAGTTGCTAAGATAAATAAACAGGTGTGATATGACAGACAGACAGACAAACAGACGTACGCAGGTGGGTTTTTTTTCCTCAAGGGTTCATTCTTTTGGTACGGAACTCTAAAAATCTAAATCACATTCATAGAGATTAATCTTTACTCTCTCTAGGTTAAATAGTATACTTGTGACAAACAGTCCAGTTAGGTAGGTTTAACTTCAAGAAAGAGGGGAGGCCTTTGTTCACCAGTAGACGTCTTCCAGCTGATATGATAACGGTAATAGGAGTAAGTAAAATATAACCTTATACAGCCGTAGCAAAGAGTAAAAAATATTACTTTGCCGTAGCACCTAACACTTGAGGGTAACAAAGATTTGTGTCCACGAAATCGTCTATAATCGTCCTACGAGATAAATCCCAATAATGCCAAGAGTGACAGAAGTGGCGATGGGCAGGCCAAGATGCACAGACAAAAGATGATCATAAGACACAAGAGAAGGACCAACAGAAAAAAGAAGAGGGTGCCCTAGAAAAAGGTGGATAGACAATATAAAAGAGATAGCAGTAAGCGAATGGACAGAGAGGCCTGCTACATGCTGGAGGAGTAGAAGTGGTTTTGATCAATGGTGATGAACGCAGTAACGACAGATATTAAAACAAACCAATTTATATATTTTTAATAGTTAATATATATTGTTAACCACTACAAACTGTATATTATATATATTAATTATTAACAATTATAATATATAATACATTTATTTAAAATCATTATGTCAGCTCATATACGTCCCCACCGAGGGGCTCGAGCCTACCCTGAATTAGGGCGATTGAGCCTTAGTCGACCACGCGACCCAGTGCGGGTTGTTCGACTTCACACACAAACTTCGAGTTTCTTCGCAGGCGTGTGCAGGTTTCCTCACGATGTTTTCCTTCACCGTTAAAGCAATTGTATATGTATATGTACGTAAGTTTCGAAAAACTCATTGGTACATTGGCCGTCCGGATTGGAACCCAGCACCTCTGGTTAGGAAGACCGGTTACCGGTTGAATCACCGACGCTTTTTAATATATTATATTTTATTCACAATTGGTAAGCCCTTGGCATCAATCACCTCACCTGATGGTAAGTGACGGTGATGCCGAAGATGGAAGCGGGCTTACCTAGATTCCCCAACGCAATGGAGAACTAGCTATCTTATCTTCATGCCGGAACACATCAATGTTTTAAAAAACTAAAATGCATTTAAAAAAATTGTAGATCTGAAATAAATGGGCTTTATTAAATTATTATAAATGCATAGAGTCGCAACGTTGGGAGGGGGAAGAGTGTTAAATCCGGATGTCCGGCCCTGTCCGGCCCTGTCCGGCCAGGCAATATAACTTCCTTCCGAGTGCCCGCCACAAATCACCGTACCTACCTCATTTGTATAACAAAGCTAAGCCTTTAAGGTATATCGTTGTATTACACCGAATTAAAAACTTTGCGCGCTGGCTGCCAAGTGCCAAGTGCCAAGTGCCACGCCAACAAGCTGCGAATTACGTCATCGTAGATATTATGATTGCTTTTTAAGGCTCCGTGCACCCAAGGGCAATGGAGCGAGCTATGCTCGGAGTTTCTCTGCGTGATCGAATCAGAAACGAGGAGGTCCGTAGGAGAACCAAGGTAACCGACGTAACTCTCAGAATTGCTAAACTTAAGTGGCAGTGGGCGGGGCACATTGCTAGTAGAACAGATGGCCGTTGGGGCAGTAAAGTTTTCGAGTGGCGACCACGCACCGGAAAGCGTAGTGTAGGCAGGCCTCCCACTCGGTGGACCGATGACCTAGTGAAGGTCGCGGGAAGCCGCTGGATGCGGGCAGCGCAGAACCGGTCGTCGTGGATATCCTTGGGGGAGGCCTTTGTCCAGCATTGGACGATTTTCGGCTGATATGATGATGATGATGATGACACCCAACGTGTAACCAACGGGACCCTATTACTAAGCCTCCGCTGTCTGTCCGCCTGTCCGTCCGTCTGTAGCGGACTGTATTTCATGAACCGTAATATGTGAACAGTTGAAATTTTCATATAATGTGTATTTCTAACGCTGCTTTAACAAAAAATACTAAAAAAAAATTAAAAAAGTGTAAAAATAAGGGTGTCTCCATACAAAAAACATGGTTTTTATAGGATTTACCTTTTTCGTAAAAACGGTAATACATACAAGCGTGAAACTTGGTTTGTACATTATACTAATACTGAAGTAAAATAACAATAAAAAAAAAGGTTAAAAAAACTGAAAAACGACTTCAAAATGAAATTTACTCAAAAGTATGAAATAATATTATTATACTTAAATACACAACATTAACCAACAATAACGAAATCAAAGGTAGGTACGAATTAAATTAGGGGCTTAAATTTTTTTGAGTTCGGTGTCAGTCAGCACTTAGGTACGTATCAAATGTTTTACATTCAATGGTTTGCTGACACCGACCTCAAAAAAATTTAAGCCCCTAATTTAATTCGTACCCACCTTTGATTTCGTTATTGTTGGTTAATGTCGTGTATTTAAGTAAAATATTATTATTTCATACTTTTGAGTAAATTTCATTTTGAAAATGTTTTTCAGTTTTTTTAAACTTTTTTTTTTATTTCCTTTATTTTTAGTGATAATGCTGTCCATCTAACAACGTTAAGCCCAATCACCTACTCGCCAATAGGAATCACCAAATCATTATGCGTGTGTTTCATTAAAAGATATAGAGTCATGTGGCTTCCATCATCATCTCAGCAGCATGAGAGTTAGATCTTCCATCATCAGCTCATCTGAATAACCAGAAAGAATACAACTATCGGTCTATGCGTACCTACGTGTCTATCTATATTTAAAGAATTATCCTCTAACTCATACCCGTTAATGAGTTGTACCTTTTTTAATCAGCTCATCATCATGAGATAATGACTGCCAAATGCAAATACTTTAATAGCTTTAGAAAATTTGAGGGTTGCCTTTGATTTCCCTGAGATTCCATCATCAGATCCTGGTTTTATTATCATACCATCCACCCTTGGAATATCTTCTTTCTAACAAAAAAAGAATCATCAAAATCGGTTCATAAACGACGAAGTTATCCGCGAACAAACATAAAAAAAATAAAATAATATACGGTCGAATTGAGAATCCTCCTCCTTTTTTGAAGTAGTTTAAAAAGAGTCCGAACTGAATGACGAAAAAAAAGCAATTTTTTGTCGCTCACGTTGATTTTTTTTGCTTGTAATGTGAATAGACATCATAGTACTGCTCCGACGAATCTAGCCGCGTAGGAGTAAGTCTGGACAGCTGCGATAAGCGCCAGGAAGTGAGCGTGCCTACAGCTCCGGTACCACACCAGATATGTGGGAGCCATGTTCTCCGGCGTCCCGAGCGGAGATCGAGCCGCCAGCGGCGAAAGCCGCAGGAGGTGAGCGTGCCTACAGCTCCGGGACCTACCTGGAGATTAGGTAGTGGTTCTCTTCCACGAGTCACTCGCCTTGCAGAGTACCAGGACAAGCGTCTTGGCGGCAAGACCTACCGTTGTTGGTCCTTGCCCTCGCCTCACAGCGTTGGCAGGAATAGCGGCCCTCACTATATGACCTAGCTGTCGGGTAGTGGGAAGGTTTTTTTATAAACCTGGTAGTTTAGAGTATCTGGTAGATATACGAGAGGGAATGTCATTATACTATTTTATCTACTCTCATATCGTAAAGTTCGCATTATCAACTTCAAAACGAGTTTATATTGGCATACTTTATAAACACAATACCGTAATTAAAAAATATATATATTATAACATTATTTTGGTAGAGAAATAACGTTATAATGTAAATTTTTTTCCACTACGATACAAGTTAAACCAAAGAGATAATATCACCAACGAAGTTCCATATCAATTCTTTTTATTGGAACGCACACGCGTTTCGCGCCATTTTTACAGCAATACAAAACGTTTTCATTCCAATTTTCACTTGTCTGTGACAGCGCCCGCTTTAACGCATGCGCGGTGATGTGTTGGTTTTTCATTGAATTTTGTTGTAGATACTGAATTTCGTGGATAATTATCATTCTTGTTTAAAAATGTCTGAGATCAGTGAAAGCATTGTTATTACCTGTCTGTGACACCGTCCGCTTCAGTGCAAGCGTGGTGATGCGCTGGGATTCAGCGCTATGACACGTTTTGTTGTAGGTACTTACTGAATTTCGTGGGATTTTTTTCTTACTCTTAACTTTGATCTTTGTATTTTAGTTGATTCAATCCCAATGTATGAGATTAGATAAAGTGGTGTATGAAACTGCACATAATTTGGTCTTAAAACACTCGTGTAATGCAACAGTTTCATAAACTACTATAATTGTATGGAGAGGTGTGGTGGCACGGAACCCTTTGAATGCTAGCCCGACTCGCACTTGGCCGGTTTATTTAATTTTTCTAGGGGCTTATCACACTAATATTATAAAGGTGACAGTTTGTGAGTGTGTATGTTTGTTACTTCTTCATGCAAAAACTACTGAACGGATCTGGCCGAAATTCGGTGGGTAGACAGATTGGGACCTGGTTTAACACATAAGCTACTTTTTTTCACGCGCACCCTCGAAAAGTTATAGAAACGTTGTCCACGCGGGTGAAGCCGCGAGAATCAGCTAGTTATGTTTAAACATAAAATAAATTGTACAGCCACGCTTTCCGTACTTTCTCGTGTAGCCTTTACCAGTTGGTATGTACACAAATGTACATTAGAATTGCGCTTACTCAGTCATTCGTATATTATTCCTATTTTTCCTTTTTCCAGCTTAGTAGGTACACAACGTAGTTTAATGTGGTGGGCCGGACTATCATATCAGCTCATATACGTCCCCACCGAGGGGCTCGAGCCTACCCTGATTAAGGGCGATCGGGCCTTAGTCGACCACGCGGGCCCAGTGTGGGTTGGTCGACTTCACACACAACCTTCAAATTTCTTCGCAGGCGTATACAGGTTTCCTCACGATGTTTTCCTTCACCGTAAGAGCGTCGGATAAACGTACATATGAAATCGAAATTCGAAAACACAATGGTAGGGGCAGGATTCGAGCCACGACCTCCAGGACAGGAGGTAGCAGCCCTAGCCATTACGCCACCGACGACGCTTTACAGTACTATAGTGGGCCGGACTAAGTTTTAATTAAATCGGTAAAGCCAGTGTTGAAAAAAAAGGATTTTTTTACTTTTTTGGCTACCCTTGGCTTAGTTGTTTGTCGGGCCTTCTGGTGCCCCTTTCCTCTCCTGTGTATACGATGCAAGAGCTCTTATCGTGTGGCACAATTAACCTTGCTATCCATTTGTTGCCTGGTGTTGCACTTAGCATCACCCGCGGTCACGTGTAGGGCATTTAGGTTTACACCGTTAAAGCAATCGGTAAGTATATGTACGTAAGTTTTGTAAACTTATTGGTACATTGGCCGTCCGGATTCGAATCCGGGACCTCTGGTTAGGAGGACCGAGGCGTTACCGATTGAGCCACCGATGCTTTTATACGATGCGACGAGCAGTGGCAACGTCGTGGTAGAGTAAGCTACGACATACTTTCTTACTAAAATGAAGTGCAAAAATAAGTTAAAAAAAAACCGAAAATCTTTTAGGTACAAGCTTTTATTTGAAAAATGTTTTTATTCTCAAAAGCCGAATGCTCACGGCACGTTTCTAAATTTTAAAAAAGGGAGCACAGTATTTCCTACGATTCTACTGAAATAAAAGACGATCCTTGGACCCTGATTCCACTTCCAATGTTCATCATCAGATCAACTTAAAAATACCAAAAGGATCTATTGTCACCGGGAATACGGCGTCACACCAAACTCCAGCTAAATCGGAGCCATGAAAGTCGCTCTAAAATCGATTGCAAGACTTGACCTTAACAAACATAACATACAAATATTGCAAGTTTAATAAAAGCTTTTAATTTAAACAAATAAGACTCAATTTTCCGACTTTCGTTGTTGCGTTTGTTTTGCTTTAACGGTGGCCCGACCGTTTCCCGAGTGGCCGCAAGAAAATCAATTAAGTGGGTACGTACTGTGTACATACTCTGTGCCATTCGTGTTGGCACACTCTAATTGAAACCAGATTGCATTGACTAATGATCCGGGACTAGTTTCACTAACTTATATGTGCTAAATATCAAGCTTCAAACTCTTCTGCTTTTGAGCGACAATGGTGTAAGAAGGTATATGTGTGTGTGTGTGTTTGCTTGTGTGCGCGTGTCCGTCCAGTGCACTATACCTTAATATACGACAGGCTGTCATCTTAGTACATTTGTATATGTTGTTTCTCTTTTAAACTTATTGAACTTCTATCTATCTTACCTGCTGTCACAGCGACCAAGCTAAATTTTACGAACTATCAAAATCAAAATCAAATCAAAAACAATCTATTTCAAATAGGTGTTTACACACACTTTTAAATAGTCAAAACAAAAAAAAAATACAATAAAAATAAAATTACAAATAATGTCATGATTCAGATTACAGTCTCAGGTAATGGTATTTGTTATAGAATCAACATATATATCTTTGTCATTTACATAATCTATTATTTTATAATATCCTCTAGAGCACAAAACTTTTTTGACATGAGTCTTGAATTTATTCTCTGACAAACTAGTTACATTTTCTGGAATTTTATTGTAGAATCTTATACACTGCCCCACAAATGACTTTTTAACCTTACTCAGTCTCGAAAAGGCTATGTCTATTTTATTTACATTTCTTAAATTCAAATTATGCCTGTCACTGTTTTTAGGAAATAAATGCAAATTCTTACGAACGTACATGATGTTTTCATATATAAATTGACTAGCAACACTTAAAATATTGATTTCTTTGAACTTATTCTGTAACGAGTCACGTGATCGCATCTGATAGATTGCGCGGATAGCTCTTTTCTGCAGGATGAAAATAGTTTCTATATCAGCCGCATGCCCCCACAGTAATATGCCATAAGACATTATACTATGGAAGTAACTAAAATACACTAGTCTCGCAGTATCTACATCCGTTAACTGTCTTATTTTCTTAACGGCATAAGCAGCTGAACTAAGCCTTCCCGCTAAAGTTTCAATGTGTGGTCCCCATTGAAGTGAAACATCCAAAGTTATACCAAGGAACACCGTGGTATTTACAAATTGTAATTTATTACTGTCTAATATTACACTATTATTGACCTTTTTTACATTTGGCAAACAAAATTTTATACATTTTGTTTTCTTAGCATTTAATAATAAGTTGTTCACAGTGAACCAGTTCAGTATCTTTGAAAGAGTGTTGTTTACTTCGTCAATTTCGTTTTCTTTCCTATTCACTTTAAAAATAAGAGAAGTATCATCCGCAAACAACACAATATTTGACAGATGTTGCACCATAAAAGGCAAATCATTAACGTAAACAAGGAAAAGAAAAGGCCCTAATATGGAACCCTGGGGCACACCCATTTTCACTTTAGATCCAGATGAGTTCGTGCCATTCACTTGTACTTTTTGTATTCTGTTGTCTAAATACGAATTTAAAAGACTGAGAGCCCCTTCCTCTACACCATAATGCTTTAATTTCATAAGTAATGTTTGGTGTTCAACACAATCAAAAGCCTTAGATAAATCACAAAACACTCCAATTGCATTCTGCGATTCCTCGAAGGCATCATATGTTTCGAATGAGTGCTACTCCTGCATCGGTTGTTGATCGTCCTTTAGTGAAACCGAATTGTTGGTTATGCAGTAGTTTGTTTTCTGTAAAATATTGTAGCATTTGGTTAAGCATAATCTTTTCAAACACTTTACTAAGAACTGGCAGCACAGAAACTGGTCTGTAGTTGCCTGGATCAGTTTTTGAACCAGATTTATATAAAGGTATCACTTTACTAAGCTTCATGAGATCTGGAAAGACGCCACTATCAATGCTAATATTAAAAAGACAAGCTAAATATGGCGCTAAAGTATCAATTACATTACTGATCAAGCTTACCGATAATCCCCAGAGGTCTTCAGTTCTTTTCACTTTAAGAGATTTAAAAGTTTTTACAATAGATTGTGGTTCAATTACTCTGAAGGAGAATTTTTGATCACAATTACTAACATTATCCTTTAGCAGTCTTTGAGATACATGGGTGATGAGTTAAGGGCTTCAGTAGTCTTAAGTGGAATATTTGTGAAAAAAGTTTCGAATTCTTTGGCTATAGTGCGTAAACTATTAGACAGATTTAGATACAATTTTTTATAAGGTTATTGAATTGTTCTTTTAATACCTACCTACAGATGTTTCTTCAAACATTTCCATGGAGTTATTCTTTTAATATCTCTAGATGTTTTTTTAATATTTTTCCTAACTTGATTTTTAGGGTTGCCACCATAGCGAAAGAAAACAGCTATTGTTATTTTTATAAAAAAATGGTTTTATAAATTTTGATGATACTCTGTACCTTAGTATAATTTCATTTTAATTACACGCGGTAGTATGTTATTTCTGAAAACAGTACCAGTAAGGTACCTCCCATACAAACCCAAATTATTTATATTTTTTATCAAGTCTGAGATAAACTTTGCTACGAAGTAATCATAGTGTTTACTATGGATTTATGCCCGACTACGCTAAGTAATCATAGCGTTTACTGTGGATTTATGTCCGACTACGCTAAGTAATCATAGTGTTTACTGTGGATTTATGCCCGACTACGCTAAGTAATCATAGTGTTTTTCATTACAGCTCATTTACGTCCCCACCGAGGGGCTCGAGCCTACCCTGAATCAGGGCGATTAGGCCTTAGTCGACCACGCGGGCCCAGTGCGGGTTGGTCGACTTCACACATAACCTTCGAGTTTCTTCGCAGGCGTGTGCAGGTTTCCTCACGATGTTTTCCTTCACCGTCAAAGCAATCGGTAAGTATGTACGTAAGTTTTTTGAAAAACTCATTGGTACATTGGCCGTCCAGATTTGAACCCGGTACCTCTGGTTAGATGGACCGAGTCGTTACCGGTTGAGCCACCGACGCTTTTTACTCAATCATAGTGTTTACTGTGGATTTATGCCCGACTACGCTATAGTATAGACAGTGACGGCTTCGCGAGAAAGTACGCATAGCGTGACTATACACTATACTTACTGTATTTTGCTAACGGTCCATCCAAGTTACATCGTTTTCCCTTACATTGTTAAATAGACATTCTCGCAAGCTCTCGTATTTTATACTGTCGGTGTCACATTGGCTTGCTCGTCCTCTGGAGTGACATTAAACCTTAGTTATGCCTCCATTACACTGTTATTAGTACATTTTGATCTGATCTTACTTTGTCACTCGACTACTAAATTCCAGCTCAAATAGTTTTATCGTAACGTGAATTGCCTCTAACAACCGAACTTGCTCTTTGGGAAGCACTTTCAACTCCATTATCACTTCGAAGAACACCATTTTTTTTTCTTTTTAACTGAATACTTTGATGAAAGTTTTTATTAATTTATTAGAAGTCGGGCGTTGTGAGAGAGATACGAGTATTACTTTGTTTGTGAAAGTTGAAATTAACTAGAACCAGGAGTTTTCGGATATGGTGGGAAATTACGCAATAAATACTTATGTTTTGCAATGATTTTAGGCCAAAACGGTGCCACCAGGTAAAAAAGCGGTGCCACTGGGTTAAAAAGCGTTGCCACCGGGTTAAAAACGGTGCTACCGGGTAAAGAAGCGGAGCCACTGGGTTAAAAAGCGGTGCCATCGGTTTAAAAAGCGGTGCCACCGGGTAAAAAGTGGAGCCACCGGGTTAGCTGAATACTTCGATAAAAGTTTTTATTAATTTATTAGAAGTCGGACGTTGTGAGAGAGATACGTACGAGTATTACTTTGTTTGTGAAAGTTGAAATTAACTAGAGCCAGGAGTTTTCGGATATGGTGGGAAATTACGCAATAAATACTTATGTTTTGCAATGATTTTAGGCCAAAACGGTGCTACCGGGTTAAGAAGCGGTGCTACGGGGTTAAAAAGCGGTGCCACCGGGTTAAAAAGCAGTGCTACCGGGTTAAAAAGCGGTGCCACCGGGTTAAAAAGCAGTGCCACCAGGTAAAAAGTGGTGTAACGAGTAAAAAGCGGTGCCACCGAGTAAAAAGTGGTGCCACCGGGTTGAAATCAGTGCTACCTGGTTAAAAAGCGGTACTACCATGTTAAAAAACGGTTCCACCGGGTAAAAAGTGGTGCCACTGGGTTAAAGAGCGGTCCCACTGGGTACAAAGTGGTGCTACCGAGTAAAAAAGCGGTGCCACCGAGTAAAAAGTGGTGCCACCGGGTTAAAAAGCGGTGCCACTGGGTAAAAAGAGATGCCATCGGGTAAAAAGTGGAGTCACCGGGTTAAAAAGCTCTAGTAGTCCAAAAAATCTATGAAATTACAGGATGCCTACACGATGTATGTTCCCAAATTAAGGAAAATTGTTTTTAAGTCCACCCATTTTCTGGATTCATCATCATCATTTCAGCCGAAGCACGTCCACTGCTGGATATAGGCCTCCCCCAAAGATTTCCACGACGACCGGTTCTATTTCTAGATTATTCGAAATTAATAACCTATTATAAGTAAAGACAGGTTTTAATTTTTAAAACATAACCAATAAATTATTCTGAATAAGAATTATATCTTTGCTGTAATGTTTTAGCCGTTTGATTCGATTGTATTTTATCCGTTTAGTTTCAGTCGCGGTGAAAATTTTTAGCTGGTTCATAGTAAAATCATCTATTTAAGTCACAGTCCTTTTTTTTATCCACAGTTGGTGAGCCCTTGACATCATCGGACCTGACGGTAAGTGACGATGATGCCGAACATGGAAGCGGGCTTACCAAGATTCCCAAACGTAATTGGGGACTGGCTATCTTATTTACAAGCGGGAACACATCAATGCTGTTAATATTGATGCTTGACGGCAAGACTTAGATAATATGGTTGTAGCTAGCCAAGGCGGACTTAGAAAATGCCCTTCCACCAACCAAACCAAGTCATACAAAGTAAGACTCCGCCGGGAATGGAACCTGCGACCTCCTGATGCGAAGCTAATGGTGGTGACCATTACGCCACAGTGGATAGTTGCGTATTGAATTCGATTAATTCCTGCATTGACCGCACAGCGTGCGCGGGCGCCGCGCGACGCCGGCTCTACGCCCTTGTTGGCTCCACGTCATAAATTAAAACGACGAATAATGGCAAAATTTTGCTGATGATTTATATGCACCTACGAGCCATGTAACCATTTAATTTCCAAATATTTCGTTGCGCTTTGTGACCCAGGCAGGCCCGAGGCAGCGTACGAAGGTATTTCAAAACAATTCATAAGTTTTCCAGTTGGGTTCCTTTTTTTTTTATTCACAATTGGTAAACCCTTGACAACATCTCACCTGGTGGTAAGTGACGATGTTGCCGAAGATGGAAGCGGGCTTACCAAGATTTCCCAACACAATGGGGAACTGGCTATCTTATCTTCATGCCGGAACACACCAATGATATCAACATTGATATTTGGCGGCAAGACTTAGATAAGATGGTGGTAGCTAGCCAGGCGGGCTTACAAAATGCCCTACCACCTACTTCCTATTAATATTTTTTTAAATTTGGTTTATGTTTAATAATAAGATTCAATTCAATATATTTATCCAAAATAGGTGCAAATTACACTCTTTCTGTTAGTCATAAAATAATAAAAACAATGTAATTTGTGAACGTCAAAAATAAATCCTTGATATAAACCAGATTATGTCATTAGAACATGAAAACAATATGACACGAAAAGTTATACTTATAAATCATTGAATGCATTTAACAAGATAGTATAGTATTATTATTGAAATATTTTTGAAGCGGGAAGCCGTTGGAACCGGTTAGCGTAGGACCGGTCGTTGTGGCCTTTGTCCAGCAGTGGACGTTTTAGGCTGTAAGATGATGATTCAATTTGTATTTGGTTTCATATGTTTTGTGTGTGGTTTCTTTATTACTATCTAAAGGTATTATTAGCATTTCATATGTCCGTCCGCAGTGGAAATCCTTCCTACTAATATTATAAACGCGAAAGTTTTGTTACTCTTTCACGCAAAAACTACAGAACGAATCTGGCTGAAATTTGGTAGGTAGACAGATTAAGACCTGGATTAACACATAGGCTACTTTTGTTCACGCTCGCGAGCCGCTTTAGGCTCGCGCACTGCGCACCCTCGAAAAGTCATAGAAACGTTGTCCACGCGGGTGAAGCCGCGGGAAACAGCTAGTATTCCATATTTGTGATTGAGCTCGTATAGAACTCACTAATAGGTACTTCTTGTTCGAGTAAAAATTCTGAAATAAATTAAATGTTTCGTAGGAGGAATAAATAAAAAGAGTTTATGAAACCACGGTAAAAATGAAACTTTTTTTCACATTATAGACATTTACAGAGCACGAAACGATCATGGCTGCTCTCGTCTTGGAGCTACGGTACAGAGGACGAATTGATCATGTAATAAAAGTTTCACTCCTCTTAGAGCTACGGTACAGAGAACGAAACGATCATGGCTGCTCTGACGAAAAAGTTTGAGACGATGTAATAATCTCTTTGCCGTCACGCAACACACATACGAAAAAGCTTGAGACGATGTAATAAAAGTTTCACTTTAAAAACATAACGCACAGTAGAACATGAAGATGTGATTATTGTCCTCATCAACAAAAACGGGACAGAGAGGCGTCCCTTGGACCCCAGGACAACGTGAAGCAGTGTACTAGGTGTGTGTCGTGTCGCCGAAACCATTTAGCTAGTGATGCCTCAAGTTATTCAGCCGGAAAATGATTAGCAATTCAAATACCTAACCACCACACGGCTACCCCCCACAAAGAGGGGATCCTCTTTCGCATGACCGCTTTTGTAAATTATTTATTATTGTTAGGCCAGCTCCAAAGTTCGCTTTGTTTCATGGGAAATACACAGTCACAAATGAAAATAACCCCGTCATGGCCTTTGTCCCACTTCTGAGATATACACGTACATATCAACTCATCGCATTATTTTATTGTGTTTTCTTTTTATTATGCCAGTTTCCGGTTAGCTGATAACGCGACCTTTTTGTTTAGTACGTACAAATGGGGGAAACTCGGCTTTTCGGAAATACTGCCTAAAAATTTAGGGGAAAATAAACGTTTCATAAATAGTATCTACTAGTATTCCCGGCGAACTTCGTACCACCTTACACTACACTACCCTGCACTACCCTACCCTACCCTACACTACACTACACTACACTACCCTACACTTAACTACACCACACTACACCATACTACCCTACCCTTCCCTACCCTACCCTTACCCTACCCTACCCTACACTACACTACCCTACCCTACACTACACTACCCTACCCTACACTACACTACACTAAACTACACTACCCTACCCTACCTTACCCTACATAAGAACCTTCTCCTGACAATAACGAACTGGACAAAAAAAGAATTAGCGAAATCGGTCCAGCCGTTCACGCGTGATGCCGTGACCAAGGGAAATAGGGATTCATTTTTATATATATAGATAACACGTAAAAGTCGGCGGCGGCAATGGAGTCACGTCGAGCGTGGCTGAAGGGGCGGCAGGAATTTCAATCAATGCGGAGGGCGCGGGACAAAGTGCAGTTTCTAGCATTTGTGTCAATGTCACATTATATAGCCTATAGGTGTTTGAAGGTTTGCTTGCAACTACCTTTATATGTTTTATTGATAAGTACATAATATAATTATTATTAGTATTTATTATAAAGTATCGTCATATTCATAAGTATTGTAACTTTACAAATGTGTATCATTCAGTTTTAATTTGTTGAACTCTAATTATATGAGTATTGATATCACGCTTTTATTAGCTTCACCTGTATGTTTGTATGTATGTAACTCCTTTGGACTCGATTTTGACCCACTTTAAACGGACAAATTTAATTCAAACTTTGTAGACTTATCAAGAAAGAATCAATGACAGTATAATAATTTCATAAGTTTGAACTAAAAAATAAATAGAGTTTAAAAAAAACTAAAAAACACGCCTTTTACATCAAACTAAAAAGTCAAAAATAATTCTTAATATAAGTTGAAAATAATAATTAACAAATTACTATTATTGTGAAAAAGTGTGGGGCGCTCGATAGACGAAAAATATGGCATAGAGCGCCCCACTCGTGCACTTCCTAATTTTATGCTTTTGTCTCCAAACACCGGGTTGTCTGGAAGAAATCGCTTTGAGCGATAAGACCGCCCAAATTGTACCGCTATAGTACCTATATAAGTTTCTTATTTTTATATTGTGTTTGTTTTTTTATGCTTTTTACGTTAAGTTTTTTTTAAGTTTTTATAATTTTTTTATATATTTTTTAACTAGTGTGTACAATAAAGAGTATTTATCTTTTAAGATCTTATCTATCCTATTCATTTTTTCGTTATTTGAAATCGCCATTTGAAAATTCTTTGTAAGAGGTGCCTCTTTTTTTTGTCATGTGACAGTTTATATTTTCAGTTTTAATGCACTCAGTATTAAGCAACGGCTTCTGGACTGCACCATACATATCCCATCATCCGAGTCTACACAGTATGTACCGCTTGACAACAAAATAAACATAACAAATTAAGTAGTATAATAAAATGTAGTTATGAACCTACGTAAATAAACCTCGGAATAATATAACGACTAATATGACAACCATAAGGTTTCATATCAATTACGTTTGCGTGACAACAATCTGGGGCGGAGAGGCCTCGCTTCAGACAACCGAGAGATGCTCGTTGAGACATCATTGGAAATCCTTACAGCACCAAACAGATAGGTATTAGCCGGGAATCGAAACTTCCCCCCCGCCCCCCCCCCTATTCCCTGCCGCTTATTATGTCCCAAACAAGGAAATCGTAATAAAGTTACAGGATACACCCTTTGCCCAGTAATATTGTTACGGGAAATCGGGCACATTGTGATCGTGGACTCTATTATAGGCTATAGGTACTTGCACAGGTAGTGGCAGGTTTTTACGACTTTCTGTAACGTAAGTATCAGATAATCAGTAGATGCCGGCCGATAGTAAAACAGAATACTGTATAACTATGTAAATAGAATTGATTCAATAAATTTTGACGGGCTGGAGTTATAATATAACAAAGGAGATTGCCACGGTTTCATATAAGGCTCGTTTCAGTTTGCGTCATGACGAAACCTATAACATTGTGTAGGGTACAACTTACATATTTGTTAAGTGAAACACTTAATCTCATTTGAACCAGGTTAGCAGGGTTTTGTCAGTTTCAATGTACGTTTTTGAAGTTTTTTTATATTTTTTTTTTATTATATCAGCTCATATACGTCCCCACCGAGGGGCTCGAGCCTACCCTGAATCAGGGCGATTAGGCCTTAGTCAACCACGCGGGCCCAGTGCGGGTTGGTCGACTTCACACACAACCTTCGAGTTTCTTCGCAGGCCTGTGCAGGTTTCCTCACGATGTTTTCCTTCACCGTTAAAGCAATCGGTAATAGATAGATAGATAGATAACTCATTTATTTTTCTAGCAAAACAGCACCATACATCAAACAAGCGATGGAGATAAAACATTATAAGTACTTAATTCATAAAAGAGTACACTGATAATGAAAACAATAATAAAAACTAAAAGGTAACTGCCTAGCCAGAAAAAAAGGCCTAGGCTCAGCATAATGTTGTGCATGCAGAGTATACATGCGCAACGCTGTTTTTCAGCCAAGACCAGCGAAGAGAGGTAAAATGTGCGCACCTCTGTGAAACAAACTCGAACCAGGCAAAATGAATATCATATTGTGTTATGCATTTATATGTATTAGTATGTGTATATAGTATATAGGTGCAAATAAGGCCAGTTGGTAAGTATGAAGCCCATAAATATATTTTAATAAGACGATAATGTTTAAGTAACTATGCAAAATATCAGAGTGAAATGTTAATAAATATGGATGAGTGTTGCACAGCCAATTAAATAAAAAGGTATGGTTTTAATTTATATTATATTTTATTTTCGTCGCAGTATCCGCTACTCGCTTTGCTGTTGTGACATCAAATATTCCCGTAATTGTTTTAAAAAAATATAAAGTGATGGTAGTACACGAAGTGGCGGAGGGAGGTCGTTCCAGCATTTTGAAGCAAAGAAGCGGAAACTGCCGCGAAACAAAGCAGTTTTGTGTCGAGGGATAACGAAAACACTTGAACAATATCGTGCCACGTAATGATATGTACGTAAGTTTTTGAAAAACTCATTGGTACATTGGCCGTCCAGATTTGAACCCGGTACCTCTGGTTAGATGGACCGAGTCGTTACCGGTTGAGCCACCGACGCTTTTTTTATATGCGTAGGAATAAACCCCGATGGAAATGGATATATTATATAACCCAGGCATACACTCATCTAGGCATGCCTCTTCGATAAGCAAGAGGCATGCGCTGTTGAAATTAAAAGCGAAACGGAATAAATACAAGTGTGATTACAGCAACTGTAGTTATGGAACTTACTTTATGGAACGCAGCGTAATGTAATAAGTGTAAGTAAGTACTCTTTGACAGGAAGAAACTCGCAACAAAAATCGAATGAATATTTTTTCTAAATCGTTTTTCCTCCAGTGAGAATGAGCTTAAAACAAATTAAAGTTGCTTTATAAAATAAAACTGCGTTTCTCTACAATGTTTTGGTCGTGACGCAAGTTGAGACCAAAACGGGCAATCTCTTTTTCATTTCGGATCACGTGCAAATTGTCCACAATTAAAATAGTCCACTTGTATCTTTTTCACAAAGACTATGTTAAAAGAACTTGTATGTGTGTAATACCAATTAATTTTTATATATCCAGATGGATATTTTATGACTCGAAGGGGAAGATGGAGGGGGTACGTAAGTACACGGGGAGCCCTCATGGCTCATACATACGTTGGAGCGTTAATATTTGTGTATATGACTCCGATGCGCAAAGGCAACTCATGGGGACCTACTAATATACAGGGTGTAACAAAATTGCTATAGGACCCGTCTACTCACCATACTGAACAATTTTGACCATGGAACCCATAGTCAATTCTAAAAAAAATTCGACGCTCCATATATATATTTTTTAAATCGGTCTGTATGAAGAGTTCAATTTTTTTTTGCGATTTCAGCAAACTTGTAAAACAAAGGTTGTTCAGTTTGATGAGTAAATGCCCCAGTTACCGGGACTTACACCAATTTTGTTTGGTCTTGTGTATACTTTGCCGTGGTCAGTGGCCGGGGGCAAGGCGGCAGTGGCCGTTGGTTCTGATAGAATAATTCTAGATATTTAGGTGACTTAACATTTAAGTCCATAAGAAACAGTTTGTATGACAATCACGAAAAGTCATACCTTTTTAACAAGATGAAGTTTTAGTTATTGATGTTATATTGGAATTCGTTAAAAGGAACAATTACTGTCTTCTAGTAACAATTTTATTATCATACTCTAGCCCTTCGCCCGCGTGGGCATCGTTTTTATGACTCTCTTTCAGGATATCAAGCGGCCCGCGAGCGTGAACATGAGGTTTCTCCAGATCCCTCAGGAAGTGTATTGGGATATTCTGATTAGCAGTCTATGTCACTTCCCACCCCTTCAATCAATTCTTAACAAAAAAAATCACTTCAATCGATTGCTCCGTTGACGTGCGCGAAAGTGGATACGAGTTTTCCCAGATCCCTCGGGAACTATGTCAGCATATGCTAATTAGTAAATTATGTAATTTCCTATCCCCTCAACCATATCTGTGCAAAAAATCACAACAATCCATCGTTACGTTGCGATGTTAAAGAAATTAACCAAAAAAAAGTATTTTTTCAGTTTTCTCAGGAACTGCATTGGACTATACTATTTTCATGGGATAAAAAGTAGCATATGTCCTTCCTTGCATGCCAAATTTCATCAAGATTGGTCAAGGTGTTGAAGCGTTAATAGGTAACAAATAAACACATTTTTACATTTATAATACATATTAGTAAGGATTAGTATGTGTTCCTTGTAGGAAGACGTAACACATTAGATCAATAATGGCGTTAATGTCAAGACAGACTATTAATTTCAGCTTACCTTAAGCCGTGTCGTGTATATAATAGTCCCGCTACACTAGCACAAGCATTCGCTAGTTACTCAGCACAAAGCTATATCAAACGTCATTACCAGTGAAGCCCTTAATCACCCCGGAGCCCAGAGCCCAGAGCCCTTGATAAACTGGGTTGTAACTGGGTTGTAACTGAGGTCAACGCATTCAAAACAAAGGAGGGGTTATATATAGTAATCTTAGGTTAACACACATGCTTTATTTACTCAAGTATATGTAGTAATAATAGTATAGATACCAGACCAGATAATACGTTTTGTTATCAAGTAGATCAGCTTTAGTGAAATCCTTCTACACTGTTAAAAGCTTAGGTAATTTTGGATAAATTATGTAAATTTTCTTGCACGTAAAATTACATAATTTATGTAAAATTACCTAATAAAGTAACTAAAATTGTGTAAAAAAATTACACAAATCTATAGAATATACCCAAAATATATATAGCATGAAAAATCTTTTCAGGTTATCATGTAAACATTTATAATAGTCAATCTAACCATTTACTTAAAAAATAAAAACCCAAATGCATAAATCATAACACTCTTATTTGGGTAGTCGAGTCAATATGTAATCCATATCAAGACAAATATATAGACACCTCCAACATCCATAAAGTCGTTTAGGCTACACGCAGGCTCAGCCAAAGAAATAGACATACTTACATATATATACATACATACTTGAATATACAGAGTGGAACAAAATGGGCCCCGTTAACTGGGGGTTCTACTTGTCATACTGAACAACTTTCTCCAAGGAACCCATACTCAATTTAAAAAAAAAATTGGACCCACCATACTAAAATGCACAAAATAGATCAATCAGCTGATCGATTTGAATGAAGAGTAAGAATTTTTTTTTACGTTCTCAGCAAAGTCGTAGAACAAAAGTTGTTCAGTATGATGAGTAGAAGCCCCAGTTAACGGGACCTACACCAATTTTGTTACACCCTCATCCTGTATACACAGACCCGAAAACCCTTCTTTTGGACTGTCGGGCAAAATATTGTTTCCGTAAAATGAAGTTTCCGTAATTTTCCTACTAGGAGGGATGATGGCAGCTGAAGAGTGCGGAAGAACCAGGAGCTGGAAGACCTTATCGCTGAGCCCAACATTATTGGTGAAAATAAATCGGCCAGACTTCGCTGACTTGGTCACGTACAGAGGATGGAGGAGGATCGCGCTGTAAAGAGAGCGTACACAGGACGACTGGCAGGAAAACGTCCGGTCGGGCGTCCCAGGTACCATTGGAACGATGAGGTGCAGAAGGACCTGAGCGGCCTCCGGAGACTGGCTTGGCGTGAGGAGGCGCAGAATAGGGACAAGTGGCGACTTTTGGGTCGCTGAGCTAGTGAAGTCTAGTCTAACATGAAGGATATAAGGTACATTTCGAAGCGTAAATGTACCACAGTATTACAATATAGCGGCTTACAGTAGCGCCACGAATGTACTTGCGCAGAGCAACGGAAGGGTACTTGCGGGGCAGCGGGCGGCGGGGCCAGGCTGGCTACAGGCTAGTACTGACAGTACATACCTACGCCGTGGCGGAATCGTGCGACATCAAAGGCGTTGCGCTACTGTAAGCCATACCGTAATACCGTGGCTATACCGTAGAAGCGTAGATATTTATTTGAGGGGCTACCGCGTCACGTGTCCCATTCACAGCTGATCGTAAAGTTTGAGCCCGTGCCCACTTTGTTTCTATCCATCCATCACGAGAACGGGAAGGCTCAGCTGGCTCAGCGCTCACCTGAGCGTCAAGAGACAATGTTTACTCAAACTGTACAGTCGCCATCAGATATATCGTATAGCGGGCAAGGAGTTCAAATGTGTTCATGTGTGTTTATGACTGTATTTAAGGGTAATTAGTTAATTATGTCATTTCCCACCTACTCAACCATCTCTGTGCAAAAAATCACAAAAATCGAGTATTTTTTCAGATCCCTCAAGAACTGCATCAGAATATGCTTTTTTTCCGGGATAAAAAGTAGCCTATGTCCTTCCACGTGACACAAGCTATCTGCATGCCAAATTTCATAAAAAATTGGTTAAGGCATTGAAGCGTGAAAAGGTAACAGACAAACAAACAAACACATTTTCACATTTATAATATTAGTAAGGATGACACCACGGATTCAGTCTACTCGCAAACACGGCTATCGAAGCATAGTCGAAACCACACCCTGGAGACTTTATACAACGGGTCAAAAACGACATTTCAAAAAAGGAATTACGGAACAAACAAAATGGCAGCTAAATCCTATACGTTCGACAACCGATCTGTATCAATCTGGATGACGAGGGGGTGAGGTCGCAATCTAGAGAGCGACAGGGAGTGTCCATATATAAGTACTTTGGTCGAAACGTTGACGTAAAAAAAAATCCCTGCGCATATATATAAGGTATATAAAATCACGTCAAGTCCCGCTTTCAATTTGTCATTATTTCTGAGTAGTGTTGAATTTCAATGAATTATTTACACTAGAAGCTTCTTTAAATATCATCATCATCATATCAGCTCATATACGTCCCCACCGAGAGGCTCGAGCCTACCCTGAATTGAGGCGATCGGGCCTTAGTCGACCACGCGGGCCCAGTGCAGGTTGATCGACTTCACACACAACCTGCGAGTTTCTCCGCAGGCGTGTGCAGATTTCCTCACGATGTTTTTCTTCAACGTAAGAGCGTCGAATAAACGTACTTAAGAAGTCTAAATCCGAAATCACATTCATTCATAACCTCCCGGACAGGAGGCGGCGGCCCTAGCCGTTACGCCACCACTTGTCTTTAAATATATGAACATGTAATCACACTAATATTATAAAGGCGAAAGTTTGTGAGTGTGTGAGAGTGTATGTTTGTCACTTCTTCACGCAGAAACTACTTAACGGATCTGGCTAAAATTTGGTAGGTAGACAGATTAGGACCATGATTAACACATAGGCTACCTCTTTTCTACTTACTTTGCACTTTGCACCCTCGAAAAGTCATAGAAACGTTTTCCACGCGGGTGAAGCCGCGGGAAACAGCTAAATTATCATAAATATCTGAGCAGCAGATTTTTCAACATTAGCATTTAAAAAAAGTACTTATGTACGTATGTATTTGAAAAACTTATTGAAAAACCTGCTGCTCACATATTTATGACAAATTACGTGTTCAGATATTGTACTTAATTTATTGAAATTGAACACTGCTCAGAAATAATTGAACACTCCGCCCGCTAAGATATATCCGATGGCGACTGTACCTAAGCTATAGATGCTCCAAAGTTGCAACAAGGTACTCCAAGGAGGTACCTACTTATTGAATTAAGGCGATTTCTGCTGGCCTCGGCAGTCCTTACGCTCATGCGCCTTTACCTCACATCGCGTGGACATCGTTTTCATGACTGTCTTCAAGGGCGAGTCGAGCGTGGACATGAGTTTTCTGCAGATCCCTCAGAAACTATGTCGGGCTATTTTGAATTGCAGTCTATGTCACTTTCCACCCCCTCAACCAATTCTATACAAAAAAATCACTTCAATCCGTTGCGACGCCGACGTGCGCGAGCGTGGAAATGAGTTTTCCTCAGATCCCTCGGAAAACTTGTCAGGATATGCTAATAAGTAAATTATGTCATTTCCCACCCCTCAACTATCTCTGTGAAAAATCCAAACAATCCATTGTTTCGTTGCGATGTTAAGGAAATTAGGCAAAAAAAAGAGTACGAATATTATTAAGTTCCCTCAGGAACTGCATCGAACTATGATATTTTCACAGGATAAAATGTAGCCTATATCACAGGCTAACTGCATGCGAAATTTCATCAAGATTGATCGACGTGTTGAAGCGTGAAACACAACAAAAATAATAACAAACAAACACATTCATATAATATTAGTAAAGCAATAACATACACGGAATCATAATATTATCACATATTATTTAAAGTAGAAAAAAAAAGTAAAATAAGTAGAAAAAAAGTAGAAAAAATTCAATTAGCGACATAGCTCTCAGTAACTTAAGTGGCAGTGGGCGGGGCACATAGCTCGTAGAACGGATGGCCGGGATAGTAATGTTATCGAGTGGTGACCGCGCACCGGAAAACATAGCCTAGGCAGGCGTACGATGATGTAAAGTTATGATCACTCGGTGGACCGATGACCTGGTGAAGGTCGCGGGAGGCAGCTAGATGAGGACAGTGCAGAACCGGTCGTCGTAGAAATCCTTGGGGGAGACCTTTGTCCAGCAATGGACGTCTTTTGGCAGCCTAGGATTGATGATGATGATGATGTAAAGTTATGGTCACGTTGCTTATCTCTGTTGTTACTTATGCAGGTATGATTTGGATACAAAATCTTCAACTTCCACTTCCGTGTTGTGATCTTAACTCTACATTGGTAGCTAAGTCCTTGAATTTGTTCATAAGACATGCATACAACCTCATACTCATACGCATACATACTTGCTATAATAAAAAACGCTAAACACGTTAAAAAACCGACTTCCATCACAACAACTTCTTACAATTTTGCAATATTTCTTTTGGTTTTTGTTAATTTTCGAATAAAGTACTACACCGATTTTGATAAAAAATTTATGCGACCACACGGGAAGCGCTAGCTTTCAAATACAAAAATAATAATCAAAATCGATTCACCCAGTCAAAAGTTCAGAGGTAACACGCATAAAAAAAACATACAGTCGAATTGAAAACCTCCTCCTTTTTGGAAGTCGGTTGAAAATAGATGCACAAAAGCTGCCATTACCTTGATAAATAGACGTTCCAATTTTGATCTCAGATGTAAATGGCATGTAACTCGTTTGCAGTCAAAGTTTAAACATTTAATTTTGAATAATAGCAACCTACTGAGCGACACTGATGTTGGGAAAAAGGATTAATTCATTGTTAGATAAATTGTTTTTGACAGTAGATAAGTACAATGTAAGAGGGAAGAGCGCTCCCTAATTGGATTAAAATTTTAACACTCCTTGAGGCTGCCGATATTGATTTTTGATTTGTTCTCTAAGGATTACTGCGGCGCGCTCTCCATTGACGTCGAGTAAAGAATATTATCAAATGCGTCTGCTATAGAAAACATTACTTTTTGTCGAGATAGTACATAATGAAGCATTAAACACTTAGGTCTATCAGGCAGGCGTGCGGTAAATAACTTATTGTTGTTTATGAAACTATTACATAAGGAGTATTTCAATACCTAGTTATGTGCAGTTCCACACACTTCTTTATCTAATCTCATACATTGGGATTGGATCTCTGGCTGTTCTTCATTTAATAATGTATTGGTTAATAACGTATTATAGTTTCAAATTCAAATTCATTTATTAATCAAAAAATTTAAAATAACAGATACATCTATATCTTTAACATTTGCATTAAAATTAAATAGTCAATTAAAAATAATAAATAGTTCATTCTTCCATCACACTCGCTCGCAGTACTTCAGGCATTCTCTTTCGATACTCGACCATGCATCTGCAAACAAGTCAATGTGTGGTTACGACCGGAGGAGGGAATTGAGCGCGTGAAGAGCGCGACGCACGGGCGCGTTGCGACACGACACTGTGCGTGACACTGGCTCGGCCAGCAGCCGCACGCTTTGCACGCGAAACCGCGACCGGTTTCTGGCACCGACAACCTACACGCGGCACTGACTAGAGTGGGACAATCAACTTGGCCGCGGATCACCCTGCTAATGAATGTCATCTAGCTATACAATCGGCGGGTCTCTAGCGAATTATAGCTCAGATATCCCAACAAGAAGCTTGGGTATAAAGAGGGGTACGTCTTGTACAAGGTTTTATAAAGAAAACGCAAAAAACGTTTCTGGACCTTTTCTAACATAAGCGTGTATTTGGCTTCGTGCGGGTTCCAAACAGAAGCACCCGACTCCAGTTTAGAGCGGATCAGGGCAGAATATAATAACCTAATGACGTGTGGGTGTTTGAAATCTCTGCAGTTTCTCAGAATAAAACCGAGTCTCTTAAAACCTTTCGCTGCAAGTGAGGTGATGTCGTTACGAAAGTCTAGCGTCGGTACAAATAAAACCCCCAGATCTTTCATTGACCCTACCCTCTCCAAACCACGGCTATTAAGATAATAGTTGGCTATCACAGGAGACTTTGATCGGGTAAAACTCATTGTATAGCACTTATCTACATTAAAATGAAGATTATTAATTTCACTCCACTTAAAAACCTTATCGAGGTTGCACTGCATGGCCTGGCAATCGACGGTCGATTTAATTTCTGATATAATCTTCAGATCATCTGCATATAAAAGGCTGAAACCAGATTCTATACAATCTGGAAGATCGTTGATCATGATCTTGAAGAGTAATGGACCAAGCAGCGATCCCTGACTTACTCCTGATTGCGTGTCATATGGCCGTGAGTTATAGCATCCAAGACGGACAAACTGCTGTCTGCCGCTGAGATAATCAGCGAATAATCGGAGTAGGAGTGGTGAGAAACCAATGAGATTTAGTTTGCTGAGCAGGACGTCATTGTCTACCCTGTCGAACGCCTTTTTAAAGTCTAGGTAGGCGACGTCGACCTGTGATCCACTGTCAAGTCGCTCAGAGACATAGTTGGTGAGAGTCAGGAGGTTCGAGTCCACGGACCGGCCCCGCCTGAAGCCATGCTGAGCCTCTTGTAAAACTGGTTCAACCTGCTTGTATATTTTAAAACTTTATGAAACTGTTGCAAAATGAGGGTTTTAATACTTAGTTATATGCAGTTTCATACACTTCTTTATCTTATCTCATACATTGTGATTGAATCTACTACATCAAAGAGTAATAAAGACAAAATGAAATTCAAAACAACAAAACGTAGGTACTGTGACGTCGTCAACGAGACGCCGGGGGTATAACTCAAAAGGAAAGACTTGGGATTCGTTTTAAAAGATCACTAGCGATGATCGTATATAATTTAAAATGTTCTCTAAGAACAAAGTTAAGCAAGAAATTCAAATTCAAATTTTAAGATTATTGGATCTCCTCTCCTATTCGAACTGGTCAGGTCAAAATTACAAAATTTACACCGCCGTAAATCGAACCTGCGACCTCCTGTTGTGAAGCGAATGGACCTTCACCTTGTTAGACTCGGTTTGGTTGGCGGTAGGGCATTTTCTAAGCCCACCTGGCTAGCTACCACCATCATATTTAAGTCTTGCCGCCAAACATCAGTGTTAACAACATTGATGTGTTTCGGCCAGTTCTCCATTGCGTTGGGGAATCTTGGTAAGCCAGCTTCCATCTTTGGCATCAACGTCACTTAGCATCAGGTGAGATGATGCCAAGGGCTTCACAATTCGCTCATTTGGTACTACAATGACGAAAATGCACTTTTTGTAACTTTACAGGAGAGCGATTTAAAAAAAATTTCAACTTTCATCATCCAGTTAATGACCTTTAAATATATCACTATTCTATGATTTTAGACTTAAAACATGGCATAAGTATTATAGTTTTATGAGTAGTCTATGTCAACTGTTTATCTATATAAATATCTCTTTTATTAAAAAAAAACTAGAGCGACACCCCCAATTTTGTCATTGTTCCACCAGGATTCTTTTAATTATATGTAATGCTTTCATACAAAACTCAATATAAGGTGACAGAAGGAAACAGTTTTTTTAATCATTTTTAATTATTCATTTGGTAACTTCTACAATACTTAGGTAACCAGAAAATCAAATTTTGAAAAACGCAGTCGCTTGAATTTATTCAACTATCAGTCGTATAAATAACAACTTCTCAATAGGGACTAATTTTTAAGCCTAATACTAAATCTTTACTCATTATAAATATCATCATCATATCAGCCACAAATCGTCCACTGCTGGACAAAGGCCTCCCCCAAGGATTTCCACGACGACCGGTCCTGCGCTGCCCGCATCCAAAATATAAGTAATTCAATTCTGCCAACTAAAAAACAGATTCAATTACAACCAAAATTCTTAACACACGTTGACAAAAGCTAACCATTATTTTTAATCATCCGTCACTGTTAATATTTTTTGGTACCTCGTATAAAACTTATATAAAATTTGCCGTCACTTTCACTTAATCAACTTGCAGTCGTATTACTAAGATTAATTTCACTTAAGCTTAAACAATCTCAACTTCTCGATTAGAAGCAATTTTCAAGAGTTTGACTTAAATACATTATCAACCGACTTCAAAAAGGAGGAGGTTCTCAATTCGACTGTATGTTTTTTTTGTATGTTTGTTACGCGATATCTCCGCCGATTGTGAACCGATTTTCAAAATATTGTTTTTATTCGAAAGAGTATACTCTCGAGGGGGTCCCATTGTCACCAAGTCAGGATCTGAGGATTGGATCTCAGGGAAATCGAGAACAACCCTCAAATTTTATAGGCACATATTACGTGTTGCAAGTATTTCCTAAAACTGTTCAAGGTTTGGTGTCTATTAGTCATCATCTCATGTTGATGAGCTGATGAAGGAAGGTACAACTCCTTAAAGGTTAGGAGATGGAGGATAATTCTTCAAATATTTTGCGTAGATACGTAAGTATAGACCGATAGTTGTATTCTTTCAGATTATTCAGATGAGCTGATGATGGAAGATTTAACTCCTTAACTTTCATTCTGTTAAGATGATGATGGAAGCTACAGGAATCTGTATCTTTTAATGAAACACATGCTTTATAATTTAATGGTTCCTATGGGCGAGTGGGTGATTGGGTATAACGTTTTTAGATAGATAGAATTATCACTAAAAATAAATAAAATAAAAGTTTAAAAAACTTAAAAACCGACTTCAAAATGAAATTCACTCAAAAGTATGAAATAATATTATTTACTTAAATACACGACATTAACCAACAATAACGAAATCAAAGGTAGGTACGAATTAAATAAGGGGCCTAAAATTTTTTTCTGAGGTCGGTGTCAGCAATGCCATCGAATCTAAAACATTTGATACGAAAGTAGCTGTGTGCTGGTACCGACCTCAAAAATAAATTCCCCAAAAAAATGGAGAAAAAATTAACAAGTTGTATATTCCATAATTATTATTCATAATTTCCATTATCGTCGTTTTCCCGCAAAATAAATATAATATCTGGGAAAATATCAACGTAACTTTCCCTTTTTTCGCGCTGTTCCGCCGAGTGGAGATAAAAAAAATGTCACATTTATCTTTTGGTCATTGCTGCACACAAAATAACTTTATGGAAACAACGACGAAACTAAGCATTGTCGTCGCTGTTCCGCCAAGTGCAGATAAAACAAATGTCACATTTATATTCTCGTCATTGTTGCACACAAAATAAGTCCTCACTTTACGGAAACAACGACAAAATTAAGCATTGTCGTCGTTGTTCCGCCAGGAGGGGATAAAAGTGATGTCATATTTACCTTGCCGTCGTTGTTGCAACAAACTGACACCTCACTTCAAGGAACTCCCCCGCACAACTGACTAAATCGCCGTTGTAGCTGTAGAATGCTTGCGTTTTGGTATAAAAGTAACAATGACGTCAACGCCATCTAGCCGCAGTTTATGAAAATACATTACCGTCGATTTTACCCCGAAAGTAACCAACCAAAATATATCGTTTGACATACTTAACTCATTTTTGATAAAAACCTTAATTTCGTCATTGTAGTACCAAATGAGCGAATTGTAAATTAAAATAAAAAAATAAAATCACATTGGCACGTGGCGGGATTCGAACCACGACAGGAGGCGGCGGCCCTAGCCGTTACGCCACCGACGCTCTCACGGAAGCGGTTAATACAAAGCTAATATAAAGCTTGTAAAAAATGTCCTGACTGCTTTGGGCTCTTTGAACAATAAAGTAACAATAGGCGAATAATCTAGAATGAATGTAATAATATGCCGTGTTACCTGCGTTTCGGCGGACAATTCAATGGCTATTGTCAGCGACGGTAATTGGGTAACTTCGGCGAACTGCCGACCACATCTGCATAGCACATACCAACTATTTTAGAGTCACAGTTAGGTATTTTATAGATATTCTAGCAAACATTTTCGAAAAACCTAAAAACTTTTAGGTACAAGCTTTTAATATTGCATTGTCCCGCGATATACATATGCATGCAAAATTTTAGCTCAATCGGAAACCGGGAAGTGTGTCAAATTTAACTTGCATGATTTCACCCGAACAAACATACATACATTGTTGCAAGTTAAATAAGTTATCAGTTAACGGGACTACACCAAACTCGTACAGGACGAGCGCTTATTTATAAGTATCCTAAATGAACAAGAAAAAAACAAATAAACATTGCAGGGGTGGAAACAAATCTGTAAAATCAGTATTTAAGTCAGTATTTTTGAAGGTAGTCAGTAAAATAAAAGCTTGTAAAAATGGACAAACTTAGGAAAAAGATGATGTCCTATTTTGCCACACGAATGCGCAATAATTTGGAATGTAAGGCCGAAAAGTTGAAATATAAAAGGAAAGGAAAAAGTTGGTGAGGTAAGAAAAAAATAGATTTAGCGAACGTGTTTTAAAAGGACATACAGTTAAAAAAGGATTTGTCATCACTGAGTATAAAAATAAATAGTGAAGAGAAATTTTGAGCCTACTATGAATTTTAACATAACTTCTTTCGTAAGCTTGTGGTGGTAACCTCGTTCCTAGGGACCTCCTGATACGCCTGATACGCTATCACATCAGTGTCTGCTGACCTTCGCCACCGTGGAATTCTAAAAGTAATAACCTAAAATTTATTATTCTTACCCGCTTGAAACCAGCTCCCTGAGTGGACCTTATAGAACATTTCAAAAGTTGTGTACGCTGCAAAATGATATTTTTCCCGTCGGACCCTGTTTTTTTCAATAACATTGTGTCATAACATAAGTTTTTAACTTACTATTTAATTTTCAGTACTATAAATATCTATCAGCTGATCGATTTGTATGGAGTGTTCAATTTTTTTTTTTGCGATTTCAGAAAACTCGTAGAACAAAAGTTGTTTAGTACGTATGATGAGTAGAATTAGAACAAGTAGAATTTTTTTAATTCCTGTATAATCACATTTCGCAAAAAGTGCACCAGTTTGTAATAAAAAAGATACTAATTAAGAGAATTTTGAAATAAGGCTTTTCATACTTAGTCGATAGAGATTTTCACCTCTTAAAAGCCTAAATTGACCAATTTTTGTTAAGTTGTCAGGCAGAACAAAAGCTAGATGTTCATAGGTTCCGTTTATTAATAATTTTTAATATACAAATAATTGCCAAATTTAATTATGCATGTATGAAAACTCTGAACGGAAAAGAAAATTGATTGTATTGAAAAACAAAAACCTATTAACCTACCTATTAAAATTTGGCAAAAATCGGTTAAGTTTTAAGAGGTAAAAATCATTATCACAGTTTGTATATGAAAAATTGCAGGGTCACAATCCTCTTAATTAAAGACCGTCGAGCCGAAAGTAGCGTACAATAGTTAAAATCCCGAATATTACGATCATATGTAAATATCTGTCATGTTGCATTCAAATAAAGTCGAATATTTATCAGCCATACACGGGCTAGGC
The DNA here is from genome assembly GCA_947284805.1 of Coleophora flavipennella. Taxonomy (NCBI): domain Eukaryota; kingdom Metazoa; phylum Arthropoda; class Insecta; order Lepidoptera; family Coleophoridae; genus Coleophora; species Coleophora flavipennella. The sequence continues at coordinate 1,170,116 of OX369292.1, forward strand.
TTTGTATTTTACAAACCCGATTACCCGAAGCATGTTGCGTCGTCGCACAAAATACAGTGCGCTCAGGGTTGGAAAAAAAACTGTTTTTTTATTCAAAAAGAACAAAACATTATTTTTAATCGACAATCAAGAGAAATATGTTTTATTTTAAGTGTTTTAAACATGATTTAAACATTGTTTTAATACATTTTACGATTAAATTGATGTTCTTTTTAACCGATTTCAAAAAAAAGGTCTGTTTTTTTCCAGTGTTTAAAATACTTGTTTTATAGAAATATTTTAAATGGCCCATAAACAAATGTTATAAAAGAGTTGTTATATAACTGTATTAAGCTTGCGCCTGGTCTGTGTACACTAAACAAATATGTTTTTTATGGCTTGTTTTAAACGTGTTAAATACAAAATGTTTTATAATTTGTTCTAAACAGGTGTGTATTTTTTTACAGTGTTTTAAACATTGCCAACCCTGAGCGCGCTACACAAGCTGGGTGAGCGGGGCGCGAGGCGCGGGGCACGCGCGGGAGGCCGCCTCCCCTCCCCCAGGCTCTATTTGCACACGTTTTGAATGTCATTGTCACGGCCCTAATTGCCGGTGACTGCACTCAGGCCATATCTACCCATCACCCCCACATGAAACCACATGCACCTAATATCATGACTACCTACTTTACGTGGAATCCTTACTAATATTATAAATGTGAAAATGTGTTTGTTTGTTACCTTTTCAACACAAGCTGGGGGGCGGGGCGCGGGGGGGTGGTCTCCCCTCCCTCAGGCTCTATTTGCACACGTTTTGAATGTCATTGTCACGGCCCTAATTGCCGGTGACTGCACTCAGGCCATATCTACCCATCACCCCCACATGAAACCACATGCACCTAATATTATGACTACCTACGCTACGTTACGTGGAATCCTTATTATAATATTATAAATGTGAAAATATGTATGTATATCAGTCTCTGGTAACCCATAACACAGGGAATCCTACTTTGGGGCCAGATGACCATGTGTGATTTGTCCAAGAATATTTATTTATTTAAAATGTGTGTTTGTTTTTTTGATAGTTACTTTTAACGCTTGAACACCTCAACCAATCTTGACGAAATTTGGCATGTAAGTAATCTGTGTTTCTGGGAAGGACGTAGGCTACTTTTTATCCCGTGAAAATAGCATAGACGGATGCAGTTCCTGAGAAAACTAGAAAAAGATTTTTTTTTTATCGCAATGGAACAACGGTTTGTTGTGATTTTTTTCTCAGAGATGTGGTTGAGGGGGTTGGAGGAGACGAAGACTACTTATTAGCATAGCCTGAGACATTTTACGAGGGATCTAGGGAAAACTCATTTCCAGGCTCGCGCACATCGGCGTCGCAATGGAGCAACGGATAGACGTGACTTTTTTTTTTGCAAAGAAATAACTGAGTGTATGGAAATGGCAAGTGACATAGACTGCTGATCAGAATAGCCAGATATAGTTCCTGAGGTATCTGGAGTAAACTCCTGCCTATGCTCGGGAGCCACTTGGGCCTCGCGCACTTATCCCCTCAAAGACAGTCATAAAAACTATGTCACTCGAGCGAAGCCGCAGGCAAAAGCTAGTGAAATTTCTAATTTTAAATACCTACGCTGTTAATTATAACGATTTATTTTCGTTGGAACCCACTTTACCGATTTCGCTAAATCTTTTTTGTTGAGTTCATTATTGCAGGGATGTGTAGTGTAGTGTAGGGTAAGTGTAGGGTAGTGTAGGATAGGGTAGGGTAGGGTAGTGTAGTGTAGTGTAGGGTAGGATAGAGTAGGATATTGTAGGGTAGGGTAGTAGTGAACTGTAGTGTAGTGTAAGGTGGAACGAAGTTCGCCGGGACAGCTAGGTATTAATAATAATTTATTTCAGACGAAGTCCATCATTAAAGTGAGTATTACACGAACATTTTTAAAGAAAATAAAATAAGATAAATTTAATTCAATAAATGTAAGTATTTAATAAAGTTATATCATATACCTACTGGACTGCTCTGATGGAACCCGTCTGCGTAGAGTCCATGTGCCAGAAAAGGGGCTATCCATCTTGTCTCCCATGAATTTCAGAAGACTGCTGTTAAATGTCTAAAGGAAAATTGAAGATTTTACATAAAAGGGTTTTTTTAAGGTTATGGCGTCTGTCGGTCCGTTTCAAGGCGAATAAAGTTCGTTCACTGAATTAGCTGCAACTTTGACGGCTCCCGACAAACACTATGTTAAAGAGGCCGCCCGGAGTCTAATCGCGCCGCCCGCCGCTTGACCGCCGACGCTGTCGGGGCGTCGCAAATGAACTCAACGCGGCCCCTTTGTCAGAGTGTTTGACTGTCGCCGCTGCCGGCTCGTGGCATTCATCAAAGATGCTGTTAAATGAGCGAACGAACTATAAGCCATTTTAAACCGTAAATGGTAGCCGGTTGAAGTTTTTAAAACGCTCCGCCCACGTCTCATGTGGTCGGAAATTGAAATTTCGATGTGCGTGTGTTTGTTATTCTTCTCCTATACGGCTTGACTGATTTTTGATGATTTATCACCTGGATGGTTCTTAACTATAGTTGGACTAGCTGTTAAAAAATTGTGGATCTCGATAACAGCGCCATCTACCGGGTCCGACTTTATAGTTGGGATACCTATTTTCCAAAGGAACAAAACAATTAGCGAACCTCTTGCAATCTAACAACTATCCAGGTGACAAAGCTATCAGGCCGTTTAGGAGGAGATTTGCGAATGTTCGTAATTTTACTCCTCCATACATAAAAATGTGTTACAATGGCAGATTATGTAATAAAAAAAAACAATAAAAATACATACCTACGAGCGACAAACTTAGTGGGATTTTAAAGCAAACTAAAAAGTAAAAAAAACGTTAAATTTAACTAATTTGCGCTACGGATCCCGAACCGAATGAAATCAATATTTTTATACCATTGCTTCTCTAAAAAGCTTATTTTATTCACTGAACACTATTTTGGTGTTTGAATTTAGAACACACCAATATATTCGACCTCGCATCTCAGCTATACAACCTCCTTGCGCAAAAAAATACTTGATACAAACTCCTAATGCAAAGAATATTTGACATACAAACTCCTAGTGCAAATAATTCCTCGAGATTTCATTGTTCGATATTTTCGAAAAGGAATTTAGCCTTAGAATAAAATCTGTTTTATGTTCTTTGCTGTCATTCTTTAGTAAATTGGCGCAATTTTGAATACTATAATTTGTACGAACACAAAAAATAAATACTCTTTATTTTAGTAATTCTTCCAATTTTAATGAATATTTTAAATAATTTAAACTTACTCTTTTCTTCATTAAATGTCTATTTTCGCTTAAATGTTTCTTTTTTCTCGGAGTCATGGTATAAAGTATAGTATGCAACTCTTGAATAAAACGGATTTATATCGAGGGCCATGAATCACTCGGATCGCTCAGGGTTCTAATACTTGAATCATGTATCACTCCCTACGGTCGTGATTAAGTCTTTAGAACCCTTCACTTGCTCGTGATTCATCTATGGCCCTAGCTTTAAATCCTTCTTTTATTCACTAGTTGCATAATATACTACGATACCATTGATCCTCTAAAGAGCTTATTTTAGTCACTAAAAACAGTGAATAAAAAGCTCTTTTAATCACTATTTTGGTGTTTGAATTTAGAACACACCAACACTGAAAAAAATAATTTCTTACTGTGTGCAGTTTTAGCACAGTTAAAATTTAAACAGTTGGTCTAACGTAAATTACAGTAAGAATTATCGGTTTTAGACAGTGCCCATTAATGTTCCAAAACAGTAAAAAGCTGAAACGTTATTTTAACTGACCAATCATTAGTCGTAACTGAAAAGCTCAGTAACTACAACGTTTTACCTACACGGATTTCTCGACAGTACGTTTTAATGATGAAACAATTATTTCTACTAATGAAACATTAAACGAAACAGTAGCATTCACTGAAACTCTCAGTTATTCGAACGTTTTGCCGCACCCAATACCAAAAAGTTAGTTTTAATGATTAGAAACAGTTTTTTGTAATGTTAGAACATTAAACGAAACAGTAGCTCTCACTGAAACTCACAGTTACTCGAACGTTTTGCCGCACCTAATACCAAAAAGTTGTTCTAATGATTAGAAACAGTTCTTTGTAATGTTAGAACATTAAACGAAACAGTAGCTCTCACTGAAAAACACAGTTACTCGAACGTTTTGCCGCACCCAATACCAAAAAGTTAGTTTTAATGATTAGAAACAGTTTTTTGTAATGTTAGAACATTAAACGAAACAGTAGCTCTCACTGAAACTCACAGTTACTCGAACGTTTTGCCGCACCCAATACCAAAAAGTTAGTTTTAATGATTAGAAACAGTTCTTTGTAATGTTAGAACATTAAACGAAACAGTAGCTCTCACTGAAACTCACAGTTACTCGAACGTTTTGCCGCACCCAATACCAAAAAGTTAGTTTTAATGATTAGTAACAATTCTTTGTAATGTTAGAACAATAAAAGAAACAGTAGCACTCACTGAAACTCGTAGTTATTCGAACGTTTTGCCGCACCCAAAACCAGTCAGTTAAAAAAATAATTAAAAACACAGCAAAGTGCGAGTCGGACTCGCGCATTGGGGGTTCCGTACCACCACCATTGTAATATACCTAATGTATATTTATAGGTTTCTATTATGGTGAGACAAAAAAATGACAAGGAAAAAAGAGATATCCTACCAAAAAATGAGGTCCCATCAAAAACATCATTTTTATGTACCAATTCGCCAAGACTCGTGAGTCTCCCCTAAAAATATATGAGAGATCTAAGGTGAGCCAAGTCTGGCAGTATTTTTTTTTTATGAATATTCAGCAAATTGCACCATAGTTCTCTTTTAAACATAAAAAATATATTATGTATCAGGGGGCACGGCAGTGCTCTTTTTCAAGTCGAGCAGACAAGCACAGCTGCACACGAATTCAACAAATTTTCGAAGCAATTCAACGCATTTTCGAGCTCTTAGTACTTATATTTGTAAAGGACTGAAGAAGCTGCCTATTTTTGTCTATTTCATATTGCACTTTTTACGTAATGTAGACAGAGTATATTCCTTACAAGTTAATTACAAGTTAATTCCTTACAAGTTAATTATAATAAATGAATATGTGACGCATGCATCCACCGCCAAATTTTGGCGGTGGATGCATGCGTCACATATTGATTAATTATAATAGGTGTACTTCAAAAGATCCGGCCGTCTCCATAATTTACTCAGATTTTCTTTATACAAGCAAAAAGTAGCGCCATCTGACATCATCACATCAGCGACAAATCGTCCACTGCTGGACAAAGGCAACAACAAAGGGTTTCAGCCTCGCAACGACCACACCCTGGCCAAAGATGACCTATTATTACTACCTTAGCATAGCTTAACCGCTTGACGTTTCAAGACAAAACACACGGTGCTTCCACGCATGCATAGATGGCGCCACCTCCTTGCGCTCCGACATATGTAAATTCTTTCCAGCTGTTATTAATGTATGTATCGTCCAAGTGTTTTTTAAGCGCTCTCGAACCTTTTTCTATAGATAGATCCAAATATATCTATTTTCGTGATTGCAAAGTAGAAAAATTAAGTAAATGAGCGAGCGAAGCGAGCGATATCAGGTTCGGTCATTTTTGATTGATAGTACAGTCAAAGAGGCTCTTTCTCCTGGGTAATTTCCCTTCCTTAACATATTAAATTTGTTTTTTTGTTAAAAGAAGGTTTTTACGGTAGTAACACGGGCTTTTTAATTTTTCCCTTCTAACAACTTCATACTGGAGTAGTAAGAAGGGTAATCAAAATTAACGGTATTACAACTGGTAGTAAGATTGGTAGTAACTAGAACGGCTAATTAATTACATATTTATTTTATTGTTTTTAGCAATTTTTTTGTATTTGTTGTTATAGCGGCAACAGAAATACATCATCTGTGAAAATTTCAACTACTATCACAGTTCATTAGATACAGCCTGGTGACAGATGGACAGACAGATAGACGGACGGACAGCGGAGCTTTAGTAATAGGGTCCCATTTTACCCTTTGGGTACGGTACCCTATAAAACATAATATAAACTGATCGGTAGATATACATGTTCCAAACAGTTATATCTACCGATCAGTTCCTACACCCCCCCGGACACCTGTTATTTCTAGAATCTTCCGCGACTCCGACACGGCGCGAGCCCGGCAACCAATAGGAACCGCTTGTTGGAGTGGGGTGATTCCGATTCAGAGTGACCATTTATGGCAGATTTCTGCCATTTGGGCAGATTTGGCTTGTAAATTTTACCTCTGGCAGAACAAGCGGACGATTTAGAAAAAGTGGCACGATTTGGCAAATATCAAGAAAGAAAGGGGCAGAATTTGGCAGATTTCAAGGAAATCCTTATAGATATTGAGAAAACTTATAATTTTCTATGTCTTACTTTATTTTCATGACTTATTAGTTATTATATTAGGTAAGAAAATTTAGGAAAATATTTTACTTACTGAGCTGGCTACATTTGTCGTGTCATTTTAACTCAAATTGTGTGTATGCGTGCGTGCAGTATCAAAGAAAATAAAAATTACTATCTACGCTACACTACCAGCCCTCCGCGTAACCCGCGCGCTCCCTACCTCCCTAGTTCTTATTTGTTTTTTTATTCTAATTCATTTTTTACTGGAGATTGTAAGTTTTGAAAAACTAATTTCATTCAACTATTTCAGGTGCAACAGTTTTTTGATATTTCAGTTCAAAGAGAGTGAAAACAGCAGAACAGAATTTTAGTGCTATAGGCGCATCAAATTAGCTTAACCTGGACATAATTCGATAACTAGTTGTTTTGATTATTTTATCGGATATTGATAATTAGTATCAAATATTGATTAGATATATGATGTAAAAAATTCGCGGTGGTAACCGTTTCTTATAAAAAACATGAGATTTCGAACACTACCTAAATTTTTCCTAAAAGCAAAATAGATAACCAAATACCTTGTTAGTATAATTTTGAGGTGAATTCAAATGATTTCACCTAATAGCAAAATTAAACTAAAACCACTTTCGCATGTATGTTTTTTTTCACGGTATTCATCTGATCGCAATATCTTGATAAGCAAAAATGGTAACTATAATGTTTGTATCTTTTTAAGTTATATTGCGTCTTTTTAGTCATTTATGACAAAAATTAAACATTTAATTTTTATGTTTTAATAATAATGTATTTCTCAGTAGTTAAAAATCGTAACTGTAAAATTTTCGTTTAATAATATGTTTTTGTACACTACAATCTTGTTTTCATCAAAATTAAACATCTTAATGTGACGTTTATGAAATTGAAAATTTAATTTAAAAATACGCGCAAGCCAGTAATGGAGCCGGGCCGGATGCATGCGGTGCGGGCAGAGAGCGCATGCTCGCGCCGCGCACTCGCGCGGTGACACGGGTCAAATGACAATATTGAATTCAAATTATTGAAAGATTGTGTAAAGCTATCACCATGGAAAAAAATTATAATATACTGAAAGTAATAAAAAATCGATTTAATTGAATACAATTATAAAAAAAAATACCACTTTGGATGTACTTAAGTAAAAAAATATAATGTAGAACCTGTGTTTGGCATTGATTGCAAAATTTCTCGACCTTCCATTTTAATTCAACTCTTTTTTTTTAAACTTATTTGAAAATGAAGAAAAATTAAAAAAAAAACGAGAATGGGACGTTCTTCGGCTTCAAAGTAAGTAATAGCCGCGTTGAAGCCCGCATTGATTTGAACTTAGAATGAATAGACTTACGTTCGATATTATTTTAACACGTATGAAGCTCTATGCCAGCGCGTAGGTTTCATTTTTGCAAGTGTGCGCTCACACACTCATACGCAATATGCGACTCCACTCCCAGCTGCCCGCAAAACGGTTATCATATCAGTAATAAAAATATTGGTAGAGTTAAAATATGTTTTTAGTTTTATCTTAAAGATTTATTTAATTCTAAAAACGATCCACTTCGAATTTGAGCTCGTTTGATTTTTCTTGGTGAGAACTTTGGTCTCAGGTAGTTTCCAAGATCTGATGCTGTGTTACTTATTTATTACCAGTAAGATAAATTTACGTAATTTAACTTCTCAGTTCATTTACTTTTGAAAACCGGTCCTGCTTGTCCACATTCAGCGACTTCCCGCGACCTTCACCAAATGGGAGGCCTGCCTACGCTACGTCAGCCGGTACATGGTCAACACCTGAGAAATTTACTGCCCTAACGATCATCTGTTCTACAAACTATATGGCCCGCATATATCACGTAGTAAGTTAGTAAAGTTCCCGAGTGGTGAACGCGCACCAAAAGACCCACAGCACACCGCATTGGAAATTAACGGTCCTGCACATCTACATCCAGCGGCTTCCCGCGACCTTCACCAGGTCATCGGTCCACCAAATGTGAGGCCTTCCTACGCCACGTCTTCGGGTGCGCGGTCCCCACTAGAGAACTTTACTATCCCAACGGTAGCTATATGTGCCCTGGCCTCATAGCTCGTAGAACAAGTGACTGTTGGGTAGTAAAGTTTTTAAGTTGTAACCGCGTACTGGATGACGTAGCATAGGCAGGCCCCCACTCGGTGGACCGATGACCTGGTGTAGGAAGCGGAAAGCCGCTGGATGCGGACGAGCAGGACCGGTCATTCTTTGCGATAAGTCTTTTAGAGCGTAGTCGCCACTCGAGAACTTTAATACCCCAAAGGCCATCTGTTCTACGAGCTTCACGGCCGGGGCAAATAGCTACCATTGGGGCGTTAGGGCAGTAAAGTTCTCTAGTGGCGACCGCACACCGGAAAACGTAGCGTAGACAGGCTTCACACTCGGTTGACCGATGACCTGGTGAAGGTTGCGCAAAGCCGCTAGATGCGAATGAGCAGGACAGGTCATTTTCAATGCGGTGCGTTTTAGTACGCGATCACCACTCAAGAACTTTACTACCTTAACGACCATAATATTATCTGTTCTACGAAGTATGTGGCTGGGCCAAATCAATAAGTATCTTCTTAGAATTTAGGCCTGTTTTATTTTTCTTGACGAGTCCTTTGATGCAGGTAGGTTCCAAAGTCTGAAGTTGGACCACTCTCTTGATCAGCTTCTGGGTCCAGTACAAAAAACTAACCGTGACAAAAAAGTTAAGGTTTCAAGAAAACAAAGTAGAAAACACAAGCGAATATTTATTCTGGCAGGTTTTGGCGGATTTTTTGCCAGTGTCGGGCAGATTCATCATTTTCGAGATGGTCACACTGTTCCGATTTGCAAATGGCGTGCATTGCATCATGCGTGCGTGCCGTGCATAGCATTTATGTTTGTGGCGGCTCACAATCGCGCGTGATCAATTTCATTTCTTATTTCAGAGATTTAAAAACCGTTTTAAAATATTTTTACAATCCACAAGGTGCTCACTCGCAGGAAAGCTAGTGTAAAATAAATAGTGCGTGTACTTAATTGGTGTGGTGTGGTGCTGGTACAATCGAAAACAATGTCATCTGAAGACATTGAGCAACTTCTCCATAAATGGGAACTCGATAAATACATCGAAAAATTTATTGGTAAGTAAGTACCTAGTTGGCACATTTATGTATCATACAAGCTCCATAACCTCAAAGCCCAAAGCTTGGGAGGGGACTAGGTCATATCTAAGGTACTAGGTACCGCATCCTGAATTACCTCATAGTACTTACATGTTACTAATTAGGTAACCTACTTTGTTCTTTGTATATTTCAGAAACTACCTATCTAAACAATTTTAGAGAGTAAAGCTACATGACCTGACCTGACTACCTGTCTACTTCTTCTATTTGTAGCAGAATTCTGACGGTAATTTTGTGTTTGCGCATGTTTGTGTTGTGCTGTACAGGTGCCCTCCACATGCTTGCCAAGCCACAGCTAGCGCCCACAAGCACAAGCATGTAGAGCGAGGCACTTGGCTAAACAGGCTTGCCTCAGTTTGCCGAGCTTTTGTAGACGCTTGTGGCTTGTGGCAAGCGTGTGTAGGCCCCATGATGGTTATGGTGCGGGTCACTGTGTCGTAGAACTAATCTTCGGTTAGCGCTTCGAGTTAACACAAAACTAACCTAGTGTAATTTACATTTTAACATTTATTATTACTTGTTTCTGTTACTGATTTAACATTTCACTAAACTGTTTTCATAGGTACCTATAACTTACATAATCTTCGTTTTTCCAGAAAACGAAGTTGACTTAGTTGCGTTGCCACTATTAGACGATGGACAAATAAAAGAGTTAATTCCTGCCATTGGCCCACAAGCAAAGTTTAAAAAGGCTCTTGCAGACTGGAAAAGCCTTAAGATAAAAGAGGGAGAAGAAAATGAAGATATTAATAACCTAGTAGAAATTTATGGTAAAGACGTAGGAGGTCTCACTCCAAGTGAAAGTTCACCCATCATTTCTCCAGTGTCCACACCTACATCGAGCAAATCATGTGATTCTTCTTGCTCGCTTGACTTCTCAACAGAAAAATTGGTGAGTATACTTAGCTATGTTGTCATTTCATCATCATATCAGCCGAAACACATCTACTGCTGGACAAAGGCCTCCCCAAGGATTTCCACGACAACCTGTCCTGCGCTGCTCGCATCCGTTGCTTCACGCTACCTTCACCAGGTCGTCAGTCCACTGTGTGGGAGAGCTGCCTACTCTACGTCTTCCGATGCGAGGTCGCCACTCGAGAACTTTACTGCCCCAACGGCCATCTGTTCTACGAGCTATGTGCCCACTGCCATTTAAGTTTAGCCATTCTGTGAGCTACGTCGGTTACTTTGGTTCTCCTACGGATCTCCTCGTTTATGATTCGATCATGCAGGGAAACGCTCCATTGCCCTTTGGGTGACCTTGAGCCTTCTTATGAGGCCCATAGTAAGCGACCATGTCTCAGTTCCGTATGTCATCACTGGCAACACACACTGGTCAAAAACCTTGGTCTTAAGACACTGCAGTATTTGGGATGTGAAGATATTTCGAAGCTTTCCGAACACTGCCAGGCCGAGTTTTATTCGTCGATTGATCTCTTTCTTGAAGTTTTACCTACTTAGCTGGACTGTTTGTCCCAGGTTTACACATTCTCATTTATGGTCTGCTAAATAAATGTTTATTCTATTCTATTCTATTTAAACTGTGTTGAGTCATTCAAAATACATAAATTTGTCCAGTCCATACTAAATTTCATCTAAATCCGTTAAGGGGATTAAGTGTGAAAAGGCAACAGAGAGACAGACAGTTACTTTGGCATTTATGATATTAGTATGGATAAGGACAAATATGTTTGTTAAGACAACCCCGTATGCAAAAAGAGGGGTGATGTTAAAAGTTCAAACCCGGATGCAAAAAGAGGGGTGAGGTGTTATAAGTTTCAAGTGTTTGTGTATCTGTCTGTGGCATCGTAGCTCCCAAATGGATGAAACAGTTTTGATTAGTTTTTTTATTTGATAGGTGACTTGAAGGGGTGTGGGCACCTTCCACCGGACTGAACGGTTCGAAATTTGGTGTCCTGTTATTTATTATTATAATATCTCATATACGTCCCCACCGAGGGGCTCGAGCCTACCCTGAATCAGGGCGATTAGGCCTTAGTCGACCACGCTGGCCCAGTGCGGGTTGGTCGACTTCACACACAATCTTCGAGTTTCTTCGCAGGCGTGTGCAGGTTTCCTCACAATGTTTTCCTTCACCGTTAAAGCAATCGGTAAGTATGTATGTAAGTGATTAAAATAAAAACAGAATACAACTGATTTACTTTACTACAACTAATTACTTATAATTTCACAACTTAGCGGTCCCCGTGCGCGACGACTCTTGGATCAAAATGTTACTACTTATATTAAAATTAAAGGACCAGTACGTTTTATTTTATCCTTTTTAGAGGTTTCTGTTGGGGGTTTTTAAATTTTAAGTTTTTTTATCTTCAAAAAATATATTCATTTGTATTTTTCAGAACACAATTCAGGACTTAACAAAACTTCTCAAAACTACTCAAGAAGGTAGACTGCTCCTTAAACGGCGTACGGAACCCTTAGGAGAAGGTCGAGAAAGTTAGAGAAATATGCCAGTAACATTCAAACCCATCCAAGCAGTGTCCATGCTTAGGGTCAGTTAACCTGCAATTACTTTTATGTTAATCTATGTTATAGCAATTTTAAAGAACTGTCATTTTAACAGAACAAGTATTCCCTGCTGAAAACTGCTCAATTTATTACACTAAAGCATCTGAAGGGCCCGGGCGAGCCCATGGTCGGCTATATGACGCAGTAACGAATCTAAAGGCAAAGTTTCGCCGAAACAAAGTGTACCAGCCAAGGCCGCGCGGTTCACTTCTTGAAAAAACTAACTCCAGAACCACATAACAAAGAACATGCTAACAAAAGGATAACCTCGCTGTCGGAAGAAGATTCTGCCTTAACCAGTGAAGAAGATCTCGATTCAGCTGAAGTAGAGGAATGTTTGGAGTGGCTACATTGTTCTGCAGATAATTTAGCTCTTTGCACTGAGAAGTGGTCTAAAACAAGAAAACGACGACTACAGCGTGTCGTATCGGAAGAAACTCACACTTATCTCCTGGAGTTTTCATGTTTAAAGCGTTCATGGGGGCACTCTTTGGTAAGTTAATATATGACATAAATATGGTACCTCCCACACAAACCCAAATTATTTGTAAATATTTCATCAAGTCTGATACGCCTTTATTCTTTGCCATTAAGTAAGCGTAATGTTTAATTTATTGTTGATTTGTGTAAGCCTGACTTCGCTTTATGTTAAGACAAGAAAGTATGCACAGGTTGGCTGTGCAATTTATTTTTAACGTGACAGGGTCGAGAAGGAGACCCGAATTGGGTTATTTTTAAGGTTCCATAGTCAGTCAACAAGGAACCCTTATAGTTTTGCTATGTCTGTCTGTCCGCGGTTTAGCTCAGAGACTATTAATACTAGAAAGTTGTAATTTGCTAAGGGTATACATATTAGTCACGCCGAAAGTAATAATCGGTCTATAACTACCTACGTATCTACATATAATATTTAAAGAATTATCCTCAAACTCCTAACTGTTGAGGAGTTGTACCTTCCATCATCAGCTCATCAACACGAATTGATGGCTACCAGACGCAGAAACTCAATTAGCTTTAGGAAACACACACTCAATACGTGCCTGTAAATTTTGAGAGTTACCCTCGATTTCCCTAGGATCCGACTTCAAAAAAGGAGTAGGTTCCGTTCCACTGTATGTTTTTTTTAATGTATGTTCACCGATTACTTCGTCAATTGTGGACCGATTTTCAAAAAGTATACTTCCAAGGTGGTCCCATTTTCACCAAGTCAGGATCTGATGATGGGATCCTGGGGAAATCGAGGGCACCCTTAAATTTTATAGGCATGTATAACGTGTTTCATGTATTTTCTAAAAGTGTTCAATTTTTTACATCTGATAATAATTTTATGTTTATGAGCTGATGATGGAAGGTGCAACTCCTCAACGGTTATGAGTTGGAGGATAATTCTTTAAATATTATACGTAGATACTTAGGTAGGTATGGACCGTTAGTCGATTTTTTTCAGGTTATTCAGGTGAGCTAACGAAGGAAGGTTTGACTTCTTAATATTCATGCTGCTGAGATGATGATGGACCCTATTGATTGGTGCCATAAGATTATGTTGTCTTTTCTGATTTTAGTGGGTTCAGCTAATGGCTAAGCGATTCTTTAAACATCAATTAATACATTTTATTTTTAAAAGTAAAAATTCTTTCAGCTTACAGCAGATTTTGACCAGTGGTACCCTGGAAATGAAAATAGCTTCGAAAATAAGTTTCCACTTTTGAAGAAGAAGTTGATTCAACTGTTAGGAAATGTCTCAAACAGAAGTCTATTTGTTCAGGAACTAAAGAATCTCGTGAAAAGTAAGTTTTATTTTGCTTTCTTTTATTTTACCTACTTAACCCCTGATTCAGAAAGGGGTGTACTGAAACTGATTTTTATATTTTTTATAAATAATTATTTGTTTGCTAAAACCTTTTCGTAAGTAGTAGGTAACAAATAATTGACCGTAATTGTTTTTTATATATAAACATACTCACCGAGTATGAGTTATTAAACGATTTCAATTAAGGAGGAGGTTTATCAATTCGACCGTATATATATATATATATTTTTATATATATATATATATATATATATATATATATATATATATATATATATATAATTTGTTTGTTCGTGGATAACTTCCTCGTTTATGAACCGATTTTGATGATTCTTTTTTTGTTGGAAAGGAGATATCCCAAGGGTGGTACCATGATAAGGAAACGAGGATCTGATGATGGCATCCCATATAAATCGAGGGGAACCTTAAAAAATACCTACCTTTGATTTGAGTACTTTCGTAAAATCCAAAATTTATTAATTTTTATTAAAGTAAAGATTAAATAAAGTTTATTGTATTTGTTTGTGTAAGCAGTTCATAGCCAGGGTTACAAAATCCCCAAAGAAAAAACTCTAAATTTTAGGATAGGTATATGAAAGAACATTCATTGTTGTCCAATAACCAGTTACAATGTTTAGACTTAATAATCTTTTTTTTAACAGACTCTGATCCAGAGACGAGCAATATTGCTACACTTCTCACTATTCCACATCTTCTGGGAGCAGTGCAAATCAGGAAGAAGAAATGTTCTGTGGCAGAAGTCCGAGAAAGCTTCATTACACGCATTGAAACGGAAACCTTGATAAACGAAGAATGTCGTAAACGACACGACACATACAAGACTTTCGGTATTACAGTTCAACCGTACGTCATTGTCATCGGTCCACTGGAAAAAAATACCGGAAGGTACGTTATCGTTGATAACTTGATATACGAACTGCCAAACATATGTAATGCGGTGGATACTTGCTTTAAAATTATATGGGCATTAAACCTGAAATACGCAGGTGAATGCTTGCCAGTTTGGCAATTTTTGCAAAGAGCTGTGTATATTTCCAAGGCAGCAGATTTAAAAGAAAAACTACCTGCACGCACTACTTATTGTACACTAGCTTTCCTGCAAGTGAGCACCTTGTGGATTGTAAAAATTTTTTAAAACGGTTTTTAAATCTCTGAAAAAAATAATGAAATTGATCACGCGCGACTTGAGAGTTGAGCGGTTGGCGGACTCACAAACATAAATGCGATGCACGCCCGCTTGATGCAATGCACGCCATTTGCAAATCGGAATCATCCCACTACAACAAGCGGTTCCTTTAAAAAACAACTAATAAATTTAATTGACTAGGTATAGGTTTCTTGACGAAATTTATTCAGTTTCATAAGTAGAAGCCATAGTAAAATTATTGCGGTTTTTTTATCGACGATTCTAATAAATAAATAGCATCTATTCATGTTTGGTGATAGCTTACGGTTCTCCTATTGCCTTTATGCTGCAAGTTTTACGCAACTACTTTAACTGTCAAAAATTTACAAGAAAATGCCTCTTTGTATTTTTTTAATAACTATCTTTTTTGTATTTTGTCAATTTTGTTAAGTTGAATTGCTGTTCGTTAGTCTCGTTAAAACTCGATAACGGCTGGACCGATTTGGCTTATTTTGGTATTGAATTATTGAAGTCTAGAGAAGGTTTAAAAGGTGAATAAATATGAAAATGATTGGAATTAAATAAAAAAAAATATCAGTCAAATATTAATTGGTTTTAGGGTAGGGTAGTGTAGTTTAGGTGTAGTGTAGTTAGGGTAGGGCAGTGTAGTATAGGGTGGGGTAGGGTAGTGTAGGGTTGGGTAGTGTTGTGTAGGGTAGGGTAGGGTAGTGTAGTGTAGGGTAGGGTAATGTAGTGTAGGTGTAGTGTAGTTAGGGTAGGGTAGGATAGTGTAGTGTAGTTAGGGTAGGGTAGTGTAGTGTAGGGTAGTGTAGTGTAGGGTAGTGTAGTGTAGGGTAGTGTAGTGTAGTGTAGGGTAGGGTAGTGTAGTGTAGGGTAGGGTGGTGTAGGGTAGGGTTGGGCAATGTAGTGTAGGTTAGGGTAGTGTAGGGTAGCGTAGTGTAGTGTAGGGTAGGATAGTGTAGTATAAGGTAGGGTAGTGTAGTGTAGGGTAGGCTAATGTAGTGTATGTGTAGTGTAGTTAGGGTAGGGTAAGGTAGGGTAGTGTAGTGTAGGGTAGGGTTGGGTAATGTAGTGTAGGTTAGGGTTGTGTAGTGTTAGCTAGTTTGAAATAACTCTGAATATGTTATTTACTGTGTACTTTTTGTCGGTTAGTCCTCTTTAGCATTTACTTTAATGTTAAGTTCTAGTTAAGAGCGAATTCACAAAATCCCTTACAAACTTTAAATTTCAATTTTTGAAAATGGATGAGCCGTTTCTAATGGAACTATACTTACACATAAGCAAGTCACGAAATTCTATTTTGTGGATAGGTCACATTTACATAATACTTTATTATTAAAAGATTTTTTAGCGAATTTTAAGATTAGTAAAAACCTGAAATTGCTATTATTTAGTGACATTATATTTTTGATAATGTAATCTATCCATAAACTAGAATTTAGTCACTTGCTTATGTGTATACAGTTTCATTAGAATCGGCCCCATCCATTTTCAAGAAATAATAATTAAATTTTTTTTTAAATAGAATAGAAACGATTTTGTAAATAAAATTTCAATAGTACCTACTTGTCATGTAAGTATTTACATGTAAAATAAAATTATTTTAAAAGTAACTTTAAGGATAAGTACCTATTATTATAATGTTGATAGCATTAATTTTTATTTCACCTATTATCTACAAATAAGTCTTTGAAGTCAATATGGGACACTGTCTTTTTTGTATTTTTCTAATAAAAATATAATGCAGTACCGAAATGAAGGTTTTATTTACAAGGCCTTCACATTTTTCATGCTTCGTGTTATTTAACTTTCAGCTGATACTGTTAAGAGGCTCCATTGTGACCCCAGCGCCACGTAAAAATAAAATTTATAAAATTTTATTCGCTATAAACACAATTTATCAAAAACCTATTTAATTGTATACAGTTTTTGAGTTTGTGGTATAGTTTATTGAGATTTACCAATAAACTATAAAGCAATAATCGTGTAATTAGATTTAAAATAAATTGTGATAGTAGCAAATAGTTATTTTTTAGAAGTTTCGCTAGAGCTCACTGTGCAGCCTCTTAAAAAGCAGTTTATGCTACTCATGGGGAACAGTAGTATTACTGTTTCTCATAAATAGTGGGTACTGCATGGATGTCATTTCTACAGTTGAGAAACAATAACTTCTACTTATCCAAGAGTAGTAAGTAGGTGGTACTGTTCCTCAACAGTAGAAATTACATTTCCACGCAGTATCCACTACTGTTGACAAACAGTATTACTACTGTTGAAAACAGTGCCAGCTACTGTTGCGTACGTAGGTACTACTGTTGACAAACAGTAGTACCTACGTAAGCAACAGTAGCTAGCACTGTTTTCAACAGTAGTAATAACGGTAAAACAGTGCCAGCTACTGTTTGTCAACAGTAGTACCTACTTACGGCACAGTAGCTGGCACTGTTTTCAACAGTAGTAATAACGTTAAAACAGTGCCAGCTACTGTTCGTCAACAGTAGTACCTACTTACGGCACAGTAGCTGGCACTGTTTTCAACAGTAGTAATAACGTTAAAACAGTGCCAGCTACTGTTCGTCAACAGTAGTACCTACTTACGGCACAGTAGCTGGCACTGTTTTCAACAGTAGTAATAACGTTAAAACAGTGCCAGCTACTGTTCGTCAACAGTAGTACCTACTTACGGCACAGTAGCTGGCACTGTTTTCAACAGTAGTAATAACGTTAAAACACTGCCAGCTACTGTTCGTCAACAGTAGTACCTACTTACGGCACAGTAGCTGGCACTGTTTTCAACAGTAGTAATAACGTTAAAACAGTGCCAGCTACTGTTCGTCAACAGTAGTACCTACTTACGGCACAGTAGCTGGCACTGTTTTCAACAGTAGTAATAACGTTAAAACAGTGCCAGCTACTGTTCGTCAACAGTAGTACCTACTTACGGCACAGTAGCTGGCACTGTTTTCAACAGTAGTAATAACGTTAAAACAGTGCCAGCTACTGTTCGTCAACAGTAGTACCTACTTACGGCACAGTAGCTGGCACTGTTTTCAACAGTAGTAATAACGTTAAAACAGTGCCAGCTACTGTTCGTCAACAGTAGTACCTACTTACGGCACAGTAGCTGGCACTGTTTTCAACAGTAGTAATAACGTTAAAACAGTGCCAGCTACTGTTCGTCAACAGTAGTACCTACTTACGGCACAGTAGCTGGCACTGTTTTCAACAGTAGTAATAACGTTAAAACAGTGCCAGCTACTGTTCGTCAACAGTAGTACCTACTTACGGCACAGTAGCTGGCACTGTTTTCAACAGTAGTAATAACGTCTCCATCCAGCACCCAATACTGTTGACAAACAGTAGTACCTACTTAAACAACAGTAGCTGGCACTGTTTTCAACAGTAGTAATAACGTTTCTATCCAGCACCCACTACTGTTGACAAACAGTATTACCTACTTAAACAGCAGTAGCTGGCACTGTTTTCAACAGTAGTAATCACATCTCCACGCAGTGCCCAGTACTGTTAAGAAGCAGTAGTAAGTATTCATAAAACAGTAGTAGTTACTGCTTACCGATCAGTAAGCGCTACTGATTAAAACAGTAGTAGTTACTGCTTACCGATCAGTAAGCGCTACTGATTAAAACAGTAGTAGTTACTGCTTACCGATCAGTAAGCGCTACTGTTTCCTCTTACTGTGTGTTTTTACTGTTTCCTCTTACTGTGTGTTTTTACTGTTTCACTTTACTGACTTTAACAGTTAAATTAACCGTAAGGACTTAACTGTTTTCTTTCAGTCAGAATCACTGTTTCTTTCAGTTGGCTCCAGTTTTACTGGACAAAACAGTTCTTTTTAATGAAATTTCGGTTAGTATTACCGATTTTTTTTTTCAGTGAACATATTCGACTTCGCATCTCAGATATACAGCCTCCTTGCGCAAAAAATGTTCGATACAAACTCCTAATCCAAAGAATATTTGTTATACAAACTCCTTGTGCAAATATTTCTCGAGATTCGATTTTTCGATATTCCTTTTCGAAAAGGAGTTCAGAATTAGAATAAAAACTGTTTTGTGTTCTTTGCTCTCATTTCATAAGTAAACTGGCGCAATTTTGAATACTATAAGTTATACGAACGCAAAGAAAATTGCTCTTTATTTTAGTAATTGTTCTAATTTTAATGAATATTTTAAAAAATAATCATCATCATCATATCAGCCGAAGGACGTCCGCTGCTGAACATAGGCCTCCCTGAAGGATTTCCACGATGACCGTCTCTGCGCTGCCGTATCCAGCGGCTTCTCGCGACCTTCACCAGGTCATCGGTCCACTGAGTGGGAAGCCTGCCTATACACGTTTTCCGGTGCGTGTTCGTCACTCGAAAACTTTACTGCCCCAACAGCCATCTGTTCTAACACTAATGTGCCCGCCTACTGCCACTTAAGTTTAGCAATTCTGAGAGCTATGTCGATTACTTTGGTTCTCCTTTGGATCTCCTCGTTTCTGATTCGATTACGCAGAGAAACTCCAAGCATAGCACGCTCCATTGCCCTTTGGGTGACCTTGAGCCTTCTTATGAGGCCCATAGTAAGCGACCATGTCACAGTTCCGTATGTCATCACTGGCAACACACACTGGTCAAGTTGTCCATAGTCTCAGCCAAGAGGTGTATCGTGGCGATGGAGGAGCACGCAGGATCGTCCCCGTAGAGCCTGCGAAGCTGGCGTAATTTGTTCATCGTGCATGCCTCCATCGTCGGGAAGCCAACGTGGCCATACATGTCGCGGCCAGCCTGTTTCGGACGATCGAGACCGTCGTTCGTGTGCTTCGGTGGTGTCTCTGCGTGTGCAGGCGCCACCGGCCATAGAATGGTGCCGGCCCCGTGGCCACATTGAGGAAGCGGACGTAACTCAACATTGGGCACGCCATTCTTCGTCGGGGAGCCATCGTCGGTCTGCGGCACTTACTAATTTCCGGCCGCCTTTTTCAAGGCAGCCTTTTACGGTCACTACCGTCTCCACCCACCACTCAATTTTTGTGCCATCCCCGTATGGCCCCTGCATCGGGCGCGTTGGCTATCTCCTCGGCGCGCTTGTTGCAACCCCTCTTTTTTACGCACCTACACCGTTCCCTAAGGGTCCTAATAAGGAAAAAAAATAGTCTCAGCCATGACCACGATATCGTCAGCGAATGGAAGGTGGGTGATGTACTCGCCGTTGATATTGATGATGAGTCCACCCCAGTCCAAAAGCTTAAAAAAATTAGTTGTCTGTAAAGTCGGTTTACGGACGATAGTTTAACGTGACAACGTTATAAGAAAATAGTGATGGAATGGTTTCATAATATCGAAAGAATCATTACATTTATCGCCGCAATTATCGTAGCTATAAACAATTGACACCACATTCACTTTTCACTGCACTTCATACTTGACGAAAACATGTAAATGTATTAATGTATAGCAGCTGTCCACGCGGACGCATCGCTCACTCAAGTAGGAGAGAGACAGATGTCGAACGCTGCCGAACGCGGAGGCTGATTGTGCCTCTTTGTCGCTCATTGCGCGCTCTCGCTTGCACTTCAAGCCTTAAATGGAACGCCTCAAAGCGAGGTAACGCCGCATGCGTCATGTTTTTTCGTGCGTGCAGCCGGCTCCATCGAATTATAAGACGTTATCACGTCAAAACATCTAGCAGAGTGGCGGTGAACAGTTTCGGAGATATAACGTCTCCCTATCTCACCCCTCGTTGCAGCCGGATAGGTTCCAAGTTTTGAACCTGGAGGCGAACTGACATGGTGGCGTTTTCATTCAAGATCTCGATATATCGATAGTCAATTTGGCACCGCTGGAGAGACTCTAAAAAGCTTATTTTATTCACTAAAAACAATAAATAAAAAGCTCTTTTAATCACTATTTTGGTGTTTGAATTTAGAACACACCAATGTGTTCGACCTCGCATCTCAGCTATACAGCCTCCTTGCGCAAAATATATTCGATACAAACTCGTAATCCAAACAATATTTGACGTACAAACTCCTTGTTTGATTGTTAGATATTTTCGAAAAGGAGTTTAGCATTAGAGTAAAAACTGTTTTGTGTTCTTTGCTGTCATTTCATTACTAAATTGGCGCTATTTTGAATACTATAAATTGTACTAACACAAAGAAAATTTCTCTTTATTTCAGTAATTGTTCAAATTTTAATTAATTTAACCTACTTTTTTCTTCATTAAATGTACATTTTCACTTAAATGTTTCTTTTTTTCGGGTCATGGTATAAAGTGTAGTAAGCCACTCTTGAATAAAACGGATTTATATCGAGGGCTATGAATCACTCGCGTCGCTTAGGGTTCTAATACTTGAATCATGACTCACTCCCTACGGTCGTGATTCAGACATTATAACCCCTTCACTTGCTCATGATTCATCTATGGCCCTCTCTTTAAATCCGTCCTTTATTCACTAGTTGCATAATATACTATTTGGTATTTTGAAGTTGAACTGATGATGAACTTTGAAGGTGGAATCATGATTCATGGTCCTAGGATCGTCTTTGATTTTCAATAGAATCGTAGGAAATACTATGCTCACCTTTTTTGAATTTAGAAAAGTCGTGTAATATATTGCTCACATTTGGCACACTGAGCATTTTTGGCTTTTTGATAATAAAAAACATGTGAGCGTCTGTGGCGTAACGGCTAAAGGCCGCCGTCTCCTGTCCGGAAGGTCGTGGTTCGAATCCTGTCACGTACCAATGTGATTTAGAATTTAGATTTCATGTGTACGTTTATCCGACGCTCTCACGGTGAAGGAAAACATCGTGAGGAAACCTGCACACGCCTGCGAAGAAATTCGAAGGTTGTGTGTGAAGTCGTCCAACACGCACTGGGCCCGCGTGGCCGGCTAAGGCCCGATCGCCCTAAGTCAGGGAAGGTTTGAGCCCCTCGGTGGGGGCGTCTATGAGCTGATATGATGAGAATAAAAATCAAATCTAGTTAATGTTTTTCGAAAATTATTTATAAACTAAAGTATGAACTCATTAATTCAAAAGAGATAGATATACATATAAAGATGTTGTATGTTGTGTAACTTTATTTTGTGTATTTTTGCGAAATTACTAGCATAGGCATAAGTAAAGTGTTACTAACAATCTATGGACTTCGATTTTTATTTTATTATTTATAAAACACTGAATATAAAATAAATACTCCTGTTGCACCGAGCAATTAGCCTTTGATAGCGCTCGTCGCCAAATCATGTTTGCCCGCGTTTCCTCTGATAAAGGCAATTTAGTCAGACATATTGAAACGGAAATGGATTTTACTTTGCAAAAGCTTCGATATAGCTCATCAAACCAGACGTTTAATAACCAGACGTTTTGTTTATACTTTCAAAGTGCATGCCGGGAAAATAGGTATTCCAACAAAAACCTTCTGTGAAAACGTGCCAAGTCGCGATTAGCATTGTACTTGCACATAAAAAGTAATCAGATAAAATTAAGAGCCAAGTCTAAGTGAATAAAAGGAAATAAGTGACTTGGCTGTTAAACATTTGTAAGAGTAGTAAGCCGAAGTAGATTGGTAGATGTTTTTATTTTCTTATCATATTACTGAAACAGTTTGTAAGATTCATAAGGTTTTTGCTAACTAATCTACCTAGATTGACTACTCTTAAGTATAAAATGTTTTACGGTCAAGTTACACATTTTCTTATATTTATTTAGACTTGACTCTTTATTTTATCTCATTACTTTTTATGGCCAAGTAATCTTAACCGACACTAGGCACGTTTTTTTCAGAATGTGTTTGTTGGGTTTTCACTTCTTTTAGTACGAACCTTTAAGCTTTTTAACCGCCTCCGTGGCGTAATTTTTAGTCCATTCGCTTTACACTTAGAGGTCGCGGGTTCGGTTCCCGGCGGGTTCTAACATTGTAACACTCGGTTTGTTTGGTGGTAGGGCATTTTATAAGCCCACCTGACTAACTACCACCATCTTATCTAAGTATTGCCCCCAAAGATCAATCTTAACAGCTTTGATGTATTCCGGCATGAAGATAAGATAGCCAGTGCCCAATTCGCGTTTGAGAATGTTGATAAGTCCGCTTACATCTTTGGCATCATCGTCACTTACTATCAGGTGAGATGATTTCAAAGGCTTCTCAATTGTGGACGAAAAAACCTAGGACCAAGATTCAGGGGCTCGGAAATCGGCCGTAATGGTTCAATTTGAAAGTTTTCCCTTCATATGGGTACTGAAACGTATCCGTGAAACTTGTAATCGAGGTAGAAAGAAGAATTTGAGATTTTTGATGATCGATAAAGTGAGGGGAGTCAGTGACAAAATAAGAGAACTTTGACTTGAGATATTTCACAAACTACATTAGGTACAAACTTTTGATTTGGGGGTAGACGCAGAATCAGTAAATATTATTGGAAAAAAAAATCAGACTGCTACCTATATCCAGAACGAAGACAAAAGGGGCTTAAAAGTACCGTGAGTAGCTTCGAGAAAAGTATGGTAAGATTGGCGGGGACACTCCCGTGCCCCTAGGTAACATCACAGAAACGATTCAATTTACGACTTTAATATGTTACGCTGTATAATATTATTTTACGTGAATAATAACGAGTGTTTGAAGTAAAAACGTTTCTCAAGTAAAAGGCAAAGTTTTCTCAAAAATAAACACGTTTATACTGGGTGAGTGACACCCAAGTACAACCTTGTTAAATATGCTACAGCACAGCAAAGATTCAAAAGAGTTTTAAGTGATGTAAATACGGAAAGTTTGCTTTTAAGTCGAGGCAAGTCAAGCCGGAAGCACATTCGGGATCAACTGCGTGGAAAAAATAATTCGCGACTGCGGCGGAGCCTGCGGGTGCGGTGCGGGCGGCGCGGGCGGGGCGATCTCTAGCGCTCACTTCTGTAGAGCGGAGCTTAACTGGCTTCATTCTTTGTAAGAACACGTATCCACAATATCAGAACAAAAATTTACGTATTTCCACGTTTCCCATTGAACTTTCATAGAAGGCATTTAGTTTTCAACGAACACACTGCTCAACATTGCCTTATTGGATACTAGCTGTTTCCCGTGGCTTCACCTGCGTGGACAACGTTTCTATGACTTTTCAAGGGTGCGCAGTGCGCGAGCGCAAAGCGCGAGAATCCAGGTCTTAATCTGTCTACCTACCAAATTTCAGTCAGATAGCCATAAGAACCGGACAAGCGCCAGTCGGACTTTCGCCTAGTTAAGGAACCCTAAAATCATCAACGAACACTACAATGATACTGACCTGTTCATTTTTTATTAAAAAAGATCAACGAGAGCGACATTAATAGTATATTATGCAACTAGTTATTAAAGCGAGGACGGATTTAAAGCGAGGACCATATAGGTGAATCACGAGCAAGTGAAGGGTTCTAATGACTGAATCACGACCGTAGGTCGCTACGCTCGTGATTCAAGTATTAGTACCCTGAGCGACGCGGGTTATTCATGGCCCTCGATATAAATCCGTTTTATTCAAGTGTTGCATACTATACTTTATAGCATGACTCCGAGAAAAAGAAACATTTAAGCGAAAATAGACATTTAATAAAGAAAAAAGTAATGTTAAATTAAAAATATTCATTGAAATTGTAACAATTTACTAAAATAAGGAGTAATTTTCTTTGTGTTTGTAAACCTTATAGTTTTCAAAATAGCGCCAATTTACTAATGAAATAACAGCAAAGAATACAACACAGTTTAATTCTAATGCTAAACTCCCTAAAGAAAATTATCGAACAATCAAATCACGAGGAATTATTTGCACAAGGAGTTTGTAGATATGTCACAATATTGTTTGGATAAGAAGTTTGTATCGAGTATTTTTTGCGCAAGAAGTTTTTATAGCTGAGATGCGAAGTAGAATATTATATTGGGGTGTTCTAAATTCAAACAACAAAATAGTGATTAAAAGAGCATTTTATTCACTTATTTTTATTCACTGTTTTCAGTGAATAAAATGAGCTTTTTAGAGGAGCAATGGTATAAAAGATCTATTGTCACTGGGAATACGGCTTCATACCAAACTTCAGCTCAATCGGATTTCTGGGAGTCGCACTAAAATCGTTTGCAAGATTGAACCTAAACAAACTAACGTACATACATACAAATACTACTCGTTAAATAATAGCTTTTAAAATAATTAATTAAGGCATAGTTCCCGACGCTAAATGTCTTATTAGTACCTAACGCAACCACTTTGCGCAGGCAGATCGACATATTGAGCATCAGAGGTTTGCCATATTTTATCCTGTCAACCTAAGGTTATCCATTTCCGTTATCGTTACCAGATTTGTCGTGACGTTCTAGTCTATACTGCATTGCACATGACACGCCGTAACACAGATGAGATACTAGTTACTTCGGTGGTACCATCAACACCACAAGGACTTACCAGTAGTCACATTAAACTTTTGTGTGTTGAGATATATACCTACCTCATCCATCATACCAGCCGAAGGACGTCCACTGCTGCTCCCCCAAAGATCTCCACGACGACCGGTTCTGCGCTGCCCGAATCCAGCGGCTTCCCGCGACCTTCACCAGGTCATCGCTCCACCGAGTGGGAGGCCTGCCTTCACTACGTTTTCCGGTGCGTGGTCGCCACTCGAGATTTTTATTGCCCCAACGGCAATCTGTTCTACGAACGAGCAATGTGCCCCGCCCACTGCCACTTTAGTTTAGGAATTCAAGATTCAAGATATTTATTCAAAATAGGTGCAAACTACACTCTTTCTGATAGTCATAAAATAGTGATTACAGAATTTCATTTGTAAAAAAACAAGAAAAAAACAATCATAAGTTAATAACGTCAAAATCCAATCCGTGATACAAAAAAAACAAATAATGTCATTAGAACATGAAAACAATATGTCACGACATTGGCTACATAAACCATCTTCGAGCGCCGCGCGGCAAACCGACTAGGAGTCGAAGAGGTCGCCATGACCGAAATCGGTCGGGTAGATCATCTTCATCATCATCATTATGACACGAGAAGTTATACATTAATTCATTGAATGTCATGAACGCCTTTTACAAGTGTAGGCCATTTCACACGGACAGCACCCGGTCACGAGTATAACACGAGAGTCAGCCATCGCTCCTCTCAACCATATTAGAGGAATTCAGAGGGCTATGTCGGTTACTTTGGTTCTCCTACGGATCTCCTCGTTTCTGAATTCTATACAGGTTGTAACAAAATTGATGTAGGTGCCGTTAACTGAGGGTTCTACTCTTCACACTGAACAACTTTCTCCAAAGAACCCGTAGTCAATTCTCCAAAAAAAAATTTGGACCCTCCATATTAAAATGCAAAAAATCGGTCGATTAGCTGATCGATTTGTATGGAGAGTAAAAAATTTTTTTTACGTTTTCAGCAAAGTCGTAGAACAAAAGTTGTTCAGTATGATGAGTAGAAGCCACAGTTAACGGGACCTACAACAAGTTTGTTACATCCTGTATACATACCTATTCTAAAGTATACTTACGAGTATCTCCAAATATTTGTAGTAAGTACCTAATACAAACCAGATGTTCAATTTGGGTATGTGATAATGTCCCAAGCGGGTCGGAAAACCCCTCCTGAACCAAATATACGGGGACAGCCACTCAGTATGATTACAAACAAAGCTGCTTATATTAATGTAACGATGTGGCTATCTGTACCTAAACCAAAGTATATATTATATTAGTAGTAACATACAGTATGGACACTCCCTGTCGCTCTCTAGATTGCGACCTCACCCCTCGTCACCCAGATTGGTACAGATTGGTTACAGTTTGGTTCTTGAACGTATGAGATATCGCCGTGATTTTGTTTGCTCCGTCATTTGTTTTTCAAAATGATATTTCATGACCGTTTGTATGCAGTGTCCGGGGTGTTTCTAAACGGTAGGTACTCTTAGCTACCTAATCTTCGTTACAACGACCGCAGAGTACGTTACATTTCCCCGCTAATAAGACAGACAGACAGACAGGGTGTTCGCGAGATAAGTCTGCGCGCGATGACTAACGGATTTAATTAGGCAGGTCGCTATTTCGTTGTTAGGAGCTTGTAAAGTGGTTGGATGTTGTGGTTTTGAGGGTTCCGTACCCAAAGGGTAAAAATGGGACCCTATGACTAAGACTCCACTGTGTCCGTCTGTATGTCTGTCCGTCTGTCACCATGTATTTATGAACCGTGACAGCTAGACAGTTGAAATTTTCACAGACGATGTATTTCTGTTGTCGCTATAACAACAAATACATAAACATTTATTTAGTCATGTAAATTACAGTTGTCAAACAACAAATACTAAATACAGTGTAATCTGTAAAACGTCACTCGATATAACGATTCACTCTCTGAAATGTCAAACATTTCTGGCCCCGGTTGGTTTACTTTGACGCTAATTTCTCTCTGTATTGTATAACGAAAACTCTCAATAACGTCACAAAATGCCCGGTCCATTGAGTGTCGCTATATAGAGTTTACACTGTATTAGAAAAAGTGAAAAAATAAGGGGGGTCTCCATTCAAAAAACGTGTTTTTTTAAAATTTTAAGTGAAGAAACTAGCGCCATCTAGTATGATGGTACGGAACCCTATGTGTGCGGTTCTGACTCGCACTCGTCCGGTTTTTATTTAAATTGTAAATGTGTTTTCTGTGGATCCCTCTCCCAGATCGGTCTATTCTGATAAGAACGTTACTTCCCATCCCCTCAACCGGTTCTATACAAAAAATCACTTCAATCCGTTGCTCCGTTGCGACGCCGACGTGCGCGAGCGTGGAAATCAGTTTTCTCCAGATCCCTCGGGAACTATGTCAGGATACGCTAATTAGTAAATTATGTCATTTCGCACCCCCTGAACCATCTCTCTGCAAAAATCACATCAATGCATTGTTCCGTTCCGATAGGTCTTGCCGCCAAGACGCTTGTCCTGGTACTCTGCAAGGTGAGTGCCTGGTGGAAGAGAACCACTACCTACTTTCCAGGTAGGTCATGGAGCTGTAGGCACGCTCACCACCCGCGGCTTTCGCTGCTGGCGGTTCGATCCCCGCTGGGGACGCAAGAGAAGCTGGCTCCTACATCTTCAATGTGGTACTGGAGCTGTTGGCGCGCTCACTTCCCGGCGCTTATCGCACCTGTCCAGACTTACTCCTCCGTGGCTAGATCGGCCGAGCAGTACCAGCGTAGCTCTACTTGCTATCCAGGCAAGTGCCGGAGATGCTTCCCCGCCAGTAAACAAACCAGCAGTTCCGCTTAACGGACAACTCACGTGCCCCGCGTTGTTTTCGCCCAGAGCCTACGTGGCCGGCTACAACTATAGTTACGAAACTATAGTATCTAATCTGTGACTCTAGATGCGCGCGGGGAGGACTCCTGGAAGCCACGTGCTTGCCCAATCCCTTCAACTAACCACATTACCACTACGAGTCCTTCACCCAGTCGGGGGACCGACAAGCCTACCGTAGTTGGTCGTTGCCCTCGCAGGAATAGCGGTCCTCACTATATGACCATGGTGTAGGTGAGTGGGGGCGCTATATCATAAACCTGGTAGTTTAGCGCATCTGGTGTAGGTAATGAGAGGGCTGTTTCGTTGCAATGTTAAAGAAATTAACCAAAAAATAGTATTTTTCAGTTCCCTCTAAAACTGCATCGGACTATGCTATGTATTTTCACGGGATAAAAAGTAGCCTATGTCCTTCCTCGTGACACAGACTACTTGCATGCCAAATTTCATCAAGATTGGTCGCAGTTGTTGAAGCGTGAAAAGGTAACAAACAAACACATTTTTACATTTATAATGTTACTACCCAAGCAGCAAAATAGTCGAATAAGAATTTGTTTACTCAGCCTTTAATCGTATAAGAGCCGAGTAACTGTTCTTAAAACACCCATTTATCGTATAATAGCGGTTATCTCGACTATTTGGCAATATTGCTAATGTGTGCTTTAAGGACGTCGAATAAACGTTTACAGCACTATGTTTTAGCACTTTTACTCCACCTTTTAGCAGATGCTGAATTAAAGTGGCTAAAATACTCGTTATTCGATCTTTTGATCTATAACAGTCGTATAATAGCTGTAGAATAGCTGATTCGCTGAATTGGGTGCTTTTATACAGCCGTTACTCAGCTCTCTTTTATGTTTCTATAAAAGCTCTATAAACGCAATCTAATTGCTTATGGCAACATTGCTGCTGTTACTGCACGCTTATAGACTAACTCGTATAATAGAATTAAAAACGTTTGTATAGGAGCTGTAGTGTAATTAAGAGCTTTTATACGATATTTACTCAGTTTAAAGTAGTATTGTAGAGTTCTGGGAAACAGTAACAGCACAAGTCCGTCCATTTTGTTGATCGATACCTTGAAGACGTTTTCGCGAGTATTTTGCTATCAAAATGGATAAAAACAAATGGAAGAAATTGAAAAGAAGCGGCCATTTTCGTAAAAAAGTTAAAAAAACGTTGGAGCAGATGAAATGCTCTGCAAAACTGATTCAGCAAAACTTAATTTCTGCAAGTAACGCTAGTGAATTTCCAAGCGCGAGTCCGAGTATTTTAAGTGGTTCCGTAGACTCAAGTAACACAATAATTAACTCTGTTAGCTATAAAAATTACACGCACATCACAATATTCAAAATAAACAAAACGAATTTCGCAACCCACGTCATGATGGCTCACTTCACAACTGAAATGAATAAAACTGGCTTGTAGATAACTACTTGTGAAGACATAGTATTAACAAAATGTCATTACTAAAAGAGCTGTATTTTTTCAATTCCAGCCTTACTGTAAACTATTACGGTTTACTATTCTCTGCATTACTAAGCAAAATTAACCGACCACTTATTTTTTACGATTCCTCAAAGAAACAACTTTATAGACATACAATTTAAGTTCAAAATTGTTTTTCTTATTTCGAGGTTTGGGACTTCCCCGTCGACAATTTGAGCATGCGAGCGAGAAGGGCAACTGCAGACAAGTTTTAGGGACTTTCCCGAGTATAAAAGTGCTCCCAGACGAGGTATAATCTATTAACACATCTCGTAGTGTTGTAGTTGTGTCTATCTATCTAAATAAAATAGAACCACTATAAAAAGAACCCGACTGCTATAGCCAAAATGAAAGTCCAGTTTCCAGCGTAACTTGACCTCTACTCAAAGCCCGAATTCCTCTTCGAAAACAGCATGACATGAGCCGAGCTGGCCACCATGATCACGCGTGACATTGCGAACGCCCTGAGTAAAGTTCGTACTTCACTCACCTTAGGGTTGTAAAAATATTTAGTTACAATAATAACACTCATCATTCGTAAAATGATCATAAACAGCAAAGTAAGCACAACCTCGACACCAAAAGAAACCGGTATTTAGTAAATGTTTTATTTTAATGTCAGGTAAAACAAAGTGAAACCTTCTTCGGTTTGAGTTATCGTTTGTCCTAAGGCCACATCCGTTACATTTATCTGATAATATAAAATGCGTTTCCTTCCAAGGCCATCTGAATTGGTCAAGTTGTTTTAAATCATCTTTGTTAAGAAAGGTATCAACATCCAAGAAGTCTGGCATTGTTTTATGAAATAAGATGTTCCTTTAAAGAAAAATAATCATAATTAATTAAATTGGTTTTTTGGTCTCGTACCAAGCGAACCCTAAATCCTATTATCATGGCGACACCTTGTGCTATAAATGTGGTGACCAGCACTTTTACTCGACTTTTAATGGAATAAGTTAGCTGTAACTGCAACTAAATTATCAATATGGACATAGCATTAAAGATAATTATTTAAAATATATTTAATTTTATAACTTAGTCGTCAAATTTAAGAAAATAGGCAGCGCATGAATGTTTATGTAAAAATGCCTTTGGGTTTATCAATAAAGCTTGTTGCGCATGATGTTTTGGAGTAGCTACACGAACAGTAGAAATAAACACATTGATTGCTCAAAAACTTGATAATTACTTAATATTATTAATAATATGGTAATATTGCCTTTAAAATATAGTTTACTTGTTTTACAAATAATTAGCACACAAGCTCTTCGCACTCGTTGAGTTGAATATTTTCATTAACTTAGTGGTATAAAAGCCTCCCTAAGATCGTTTACAGCACTTATTAGTCGAGTAAAAGCATTCTATTCGCTGTTATAGAACTAAAAAGGCGAATAAAAGCAATTCGGCTGCTATTATAGCACACTTTATCTGTATAATAGCAAATCAATTGCGTTTATTGAACTAAATATCCTATATACGCATTTTGGTTACTCTTAAAACACTCTTAGTGTTTTCTACCACTTTTACTCAAATCTTACAGCATCTTTTTGCTGCTTACTCAGCGCTTATTCCACTTTAATAGGACTTTAGTCTGAATAATTTGCGCCTTTTTCGCGTCGAGTAAACGTTTACAGCACTTTTACTCGACTGTTTTAAGAACTTTTATAGAACTTAAAGCGAAAACAAGAACGTGCTCTCGACCATTATAGCACGTCCATTTGCTGCTTGGGTAGCTTTTGCCCGCGGCTTCGCCCGCGTGGACATCGTATAATTATGACTGTCTTCTATTTTTTCATCAACATCATTAGCATATCAATCTTGTCTGCCCGCATCCAGCGGCTTCCCGCAACCTTCACCAGTTTATCGTTCCGCGGAGTGGGTGGCCTGCCTACACTTCGTTATCCGGTGCGCGGTTGCCACTCGAGAACTTTACTGCCCCTACAAACGGACTGCTGAAACGAGTAGATCCGTAGGAGAACCAAAGTAACCGACATAGCCCTCAGAAGTGGCAGTGGGCGGGGCACAAAGCTCGCAGAACAGATGAGAACATGTTGTATGAAAAATATGAACTTTTTACAAATCTAACTGCACGTTTTTTTCACCTAAACTAAGACAGCTTACTAAACCGTGATAATTTTCTATTTTAATTAATCATATGTCCTGCTGCTTCCAATATTTTTTAGATTTTCTGAAATAGTGGTTTGGCTAATGGTCATTTTTTTTAATTCACAATTGGTTAGCCTTTAGCATCATCTCACCTGATGGTAAGTGACGAGGATGCCGAAGATGGAAGTGTGCTTACCAAGATTCCACAACGCATTGAAGAACTGGCTAGCTTATCTTCAAGCCGGAACACATCAATGTTGTTAACACTACCTAAAAGTCACTACTTAATTTTTTTTATTAAATAAACGAATCCCGAAAAAAGGTTTTCTTTCAATTCTCAATAGTATTTCAAGAAGTACCTATATGAGCTGGTATGATGAGTCATTTGTTTTCTTTTCTAGAAACTATTTTAAGGGTGTTGACTCCTGTATTTCAGACAGTTTAACCGCCTCCGTGGCGTAATGGTTAGTCCATTCGCTTCACACCAGGAGGTCGCGGGTTCGATTCCTGGTGGAGTCAACTTGCGGTTTGGTTGATGGTAAGGCATTTTCAAAGCCCGCCTGGCTAGCTACCACCATCTTATCTAAGTCTTGCCGCCGAACATCAGTGTTAACATTGATGTGTTCGGGCTTAAAGATAAGATTGCCAGTTCTTCAATGCGTTCGGGGATCTTGGTAAGCCCGCTTCCATCTTCGGCATCATCGTCACTTGCCATCAGGTGAGATGATGCTAAGGGCTTACCAATTGTGAATAAAAAAAAACAGTCAAGGCTACGCGAGAGAGTATGCTGTGGTTCTACAATTTACTTTAAACTTTGTTATTTCAGAATGCAACTGCGTGGATATCTATTTAAAATTTGTTGGTTTTAATCTTAAGTAAAGTAGGTACATCTTTGAATTATTTGTCAACAAAAGACATGAACTAAGAGAAGTTTCGTCTTCACTAAAAATAATCACACATCAGCTCATAAACGTCCCCACCGAGGTGCTCGAGCCTACCCTGAAATAGGGCGATCGGGCCTTATTCGACCACGCCTATTCCTTCACCGTAAGAGCGTCGGATAAACGTACATCATCATCATATCAGCTCATATACGTCCCCACCGAGGGGCTCGAGCCCTGAATTAGGGCGATCAGGCCTCAGTCGACCACGCGAGCCCAGTGCGGGTTAGTGAAACATACATATGAAATCGAAATTCAAAAACACATTGGTACGTGGCAGGATCGAACCACGATCTCCCGGACAGGAGGTAGCGGCCCTTGCCATTACGCCACCGACGCTATATTACCAAAAATAATACAATTTGAAAATAGTTAGGTACCTACCTTCAAACTCGTTACGTTGTACTTGCTTTTTCGCGCGCACATAGTTAATGGAGGCAAAGTGGCATGCGTGGACGCAATATTTACGACCAATTTGCAAGCCGCCTTTGTCTCGCCCTCTGATTTTCCACCTTTCAATTACCAGTAATGACACGCCCCCGGGTACCCTTTCATTAAACTCTGCTAAATGAGTTTTCACCCTTGGCTGGCTAGTGGACGTCGTTGCAGCATTGATAGACTCTCGCCTCTCACACCTTTTTAGGGTTCCGATGCCATAACAGGAAAAAAACGGAACCCTTATAATTTCGTCATGTCTGTTCGTCCAACCGTATATTACAGTCAATTTAAGTTAGGATTATTAAACTCATAATAACGAAATGTATAAAAAACGCTAAACACTTTAAAAAACCGACTTCCATGGCAATAATTAAGTACATTTTTGCATTATTATTTTTGGTTTTTGTTTCATTTTCTAATAAAGTACTACACCGATTTTGATAAAATTTATATGGGACTACACGGGAATCACTAGCTTTCAAATGAAAAAATAAAAAAGAATCATAAAGATCGGTTCACCCAGTCAAAAGTTCTGAGGTATGTACATAAAAAAAAACATACAGACGAATTGAGAACCTCCTCCTTTTTGGAAGTCGGTTGAAAATAGATGTAAACCGGAAATAAGATTAGGTCTCACATTAAATAAACTCTTAATTAAATGCCTCTTCGCAAGATTTTAACCGCCTCCGTGGCGTAATGATTAGTCCATTCGCTTCACACCGGAAGGTCGCAGGTTCAATTCCGGGCGGAGTTTAACTTTTGTAAGACTTTTGTTGGTGGTAGGGCGTTGTCTTAGCGCGAGTGGCTAGCTACCATAATCTTATCTAAGTCTTGCTGCCAAACATCAATTTTAACAGCATTTTTGTGTACCAGCATGAAGATAAGATAGGCAGTTCCCCATTGCGTTGGGAAATATTGGTAGCTTCATCTTCGCATCATTATTACTATATTACATCGTTACATAATGCCTAGGGCAAATAAAAAATACCCCAACAATTTTTAATTTGTAAGGGAAGTACAGCTCGCGCCAAAAACAGTTGGCAGCACATCAAGCTGGACACTGGACTTTGTACCGTACTTATGCCTTAAATGTATGGGTCAGAATTGCACTACGAGTGTCTAGCTTGATGTGCTGGCCACTGTACGTTTACATCCTACTCACACCCAAAGGTACTAATATATATATATGTACTTTGCCCAAAGTTTGCTATTGCGACGCGTCTTGCGACCAACTTCAGAGCCTTAATAAAGTTTGGCGCGACCTGTACCTACCTCTTTAGAGTTTTCTTAGATATACCGTTTATAGCCATATCTTATATAGGTATTTAAAAGAAAGTCGTGTTAGGTAGTGTAGGATAGGATAGGGTAGTGTAGAGTAGTGTAGGGTAGGGAAGGGTAGTGTAGGGTAGGGTATGGTAGGGTAGTGTAGAGTAGGGTAGTGTAGGGTAGGATAGTGTAGAGTAGGGTAGGGTAGTGTAGAGAAGGTAGTGTAGGGTAGGGTAGGTTAGTGTAGTGTAGGGTAGGGTAGGGTAGTATAGGGTAGGGTAGGGTAGGGTAGGGTAGTGTAGGGTAGGGTAGGGTACTGTAGGGTAGGGTAGTTTAGTGTAGTGTAAGGTGGAACGAAGTTCGCCGGGACAGCTATTTATTGATATTATTAAGTTTCTCGATTGTGTATATTTAAACAAAACTTTTAGGTACTTACCATTTTTTGGTTTCCTAGATGTCCCTCATCATCATCATTATCATATCAGCCGAAAATCGTCCACTGCTGGATAGAGGCCACCCTCAAGGATTTCCACGACGATCGGTCCTGCGCTGCCCGCATCCAGCAGTTTCCTGCGACCTTCACCAGGTCATCGGTCCACCGCGTGGGAGGCCTTCCTACGCTACGTCTTTCGGTACGCGGTCGCCACTTGTTAACTTTACAATACGCGTTCCTTGCTTCCTTGTCTTGTGCAGATTTGTATAAAAATTCGGCTATTTGCCGCTAGACCAAAGATGACCTATTAGTATAACATACAACAAAGATGACATAATATTTGATTAAAAAGAATAGATCCAGACAAAGATGATTTAATAATAGGACATCTTTGTCAGAGACAACCTATTGTGGCGTTCGACAAAAGAATTGGTAGGTAATTCAAAAGAGGGGGTGTGAAGCGGCGATCCACGCAACGCGCGCTTTCACTGCGGAATGCGAGAACGCAGTCGCGTTGTAATCAAATTGGACGATCGAAATGCGTTTAATAGTGTGGAAAGAGACGTACTCCTGGGCGAGGTGAGGGAAAATATTCCGTCATTATATCCCTTTCTTCACCAAGTCTATCTAAGTCCTTCTAACCTCTACTATTACAACTCTTTAATACTCTCTCAAGTTGGGGCGCAGCAGGAGGACCCGCTCGGTCTACTTGTCTTCAGCCTACGAGTAGATATCCATAAAGCGATCTCCAATTTGAAATCACTGCTTAATATATGGAACTTAGACGATGGCACCATAGGGGGAAAGCCAGAGGACGTGAAACAAGACCTGCTCCCGTTGCTACCCCGTCTCAGGGAGCTGGGTCTGGAGATAAACACGTCTAGGCGCGAGTTGTTCCCCTGCGGCCCTGCATCTTATCCTTTTTTTCTACTTTCAGTTCTATTCTCCCCGGGTTGAGAGAACTATCCCCTTGAAATTTTAGTCTCCTGGGATCACCAATATTTCCAGAGGCTATACCTGATGCTATTGAATCTAGGAGACGTCTCCTACTCCTCGCCCAGGACCGTCTTAGAAGTGTCTCCGCGCATGTCGCCTTGGTTTTGTTGAGGTTGTGTTTCGCAGCCCCTATCTTTTAAGGACGGCCCCTACATGGATGTACCCACATGCCGTCGCTACCTTCGATGCCACTTTAAAAGATACAGTTGAGACACTGTTGAATGTGTCACTGAGCAACGACCAGTGGAGTCAGGCATCTCTTCCCATACGGTGTGGGGGGCTGGGGGTGCGACGTGTGAGGGATGTGAGTGTTCCGGCATTCCTCACTCTGGCGCACGGGCTTGCGGATCTTATCTCTGAAATTTTATCTTCCCATGTAGACGGGGCCCTGCCCTTTGCTGCCGAGGCACTGGATGAGTGGACTACTCGCTTTCCAAACGCAGTCGTGCTCAAAGTTCCTGCTGTGCAGCGGGCATGGGATGAGGTGGGAATAAAGGATGCGCTGGTTCAAATTGTGGGCGCAGCTGTGGGCGCGGACTTGGCTAGACTCCGGGTGGTGTCTAGGGCAGAGTCTGGCGCTTGGTTGCAGGCTTTGCCTTCGCCACATATGGGAACCCTTCTCGACTCTTTGCGTGTGGCTGTTGCTCTCCGCCTGGGCTGCGATGTATGTCAACCTCATCAATGCATTTGCGGGTCCAGGGTAGAGGCAACAGGCCATCACACGCTGAGCTGCGGTCGCTGTTAGGGAAGATTTCCACGCCTCCACGCTCTAAATGATAGCGCCCGAAGGGCACTGGTCTCAGCCAATATTCCGTCGTTGATGGAACCTGACCTTTGTCGGTTGGATGGCAAAAGGCCGGATGGCTTAACGTTGTTCCCGTGGCAAAAGGGAAAGTGTTTGTTGTGGGACGCTACGTGCGTCAACACTTTTGCTGCCTCTTACCTCAGCCGTACGACGGTGTTGGCTGGGGTCGCCAAAAAGCACGAAAAGTACTCGATTCTTGAGGAAATCTATTGCTTTTTGCCGTTGGCGTGTGAAACTACAGGCTGCTGGGGATCAGAGGCCTTCATAAAAGAGGTGGGTCGTCGGCTTCGTGAGAGGGGTTGTGACGCTCGCTCCGGGGCCTACCTGCTGCAAATGTTGTCCATTGCCATCCAACGCGGCAACGCGATGTGTGTCACGGGCTCCTTTGCGGCTGGTATGACCCGGGGGGGCATTTTTGACGAGTGACGCAGTTCACAATGGATTGTGAGAAACTCTGATTTACTGTACATTAAAATAAAAAAATGGTGTAATTAAACGATTTAGATTCATTTGTCTCAAAAAAAAAAGATATAATTCTTTCCTTATCTACGAAAGGTAAACGCAAATTTAATATTTTATTTTCATTTATGGCAATTCCCTTTGCCGAAGCGGGGATTATTAAAAGTTGTTGGGGAGCGCTAGTGGAAAGCCGGAAGACTGACGGGACGAGCCGAACCCGGGAGTCGAGTCGTCCTCATTAGTGGTCGCGGATATCTGACTCAGAAAGTTTAATTAATGCCCAAGTACCAGACCCCTCGTACCATCGATATCCCACCAATATTATTGCTCGGTTTTCATTTTATACCTCATCATATCAGCTCATACACGTCCCCACCGAAGGTTTCGAACCTTTTTTAATTTTTTTTTATTCACAATTGGTAAGTCCTTGGCATCATCTCACCTGATGGTAAGTGAAGATGATGCCGAAGATGAAAGCGGGCTTACCAAGATTTCCCAACGCAATGGAGAACTGGCTATCTTATCTTCAAGCCGGAACACATCAATGATGTTAACACTGATGTTTGGCGGCAAGACTTAGATAGATGGTGGTAGCTAGGCAGGCGGGCTTAGAAAATGCCCTACCACCGAGCAAACCAAACCCCCCGGGAATCGAACCCGCGACTTCCTGGTGTGAAGCCAATGGGCTAACCATTATGCCACGGAGGCGGTTAAGCCTACCCTGAATTAGGGCGATCAGGGCTTAGTCGACCACCCGGCCCAGTGCGGGTTGGTCGACTCCACATACCTACAACCTTCGAGTTTCTTTACAGGCGTGTGCAGGTTTCCTCACGATGTTTTCTTTCACCGTAAAAGCGTCAGATAAACGTTTTCGTTTCATATGTAATAAAAATTATAAAACACATTGGTACGTAGCAGGACTCGAACCACGACCTATATACCTACATTTTATACCCGCTGATAAATGGTTTCATATCTGTTATTATCATCATCATCATCATATCAACCAAAAAACGTCCACTGCTGGACAAAGCCCTCCCCTAAGGATTTCCACGATGGCCGGTCCTGCGCTGCCCGCATCCATCGGCTTCCCGCGATCTTCACCAGGTCGTCAGTCCACCGCGTGGGAGGCCTGCCTACGCTACGTTTTATTATAACTATTCTCATTCCAGATGTCAACACCAGGGAACATTAAAGTTTTCCGTCACGAGAATAAAACCAACATACAAATAAATATAATTGTTTATTGAACATTAAAAACATTTTGGAAATGGTAAAAATACAAGACAATGAAATCGGTCGAACACTCGATGTGAATTGTAAATTTAACGACAAATTTCCAGTCTTGTCCCAGCACAAATTGACTGATCAATTATTTCAAATTACAATTATTTCATTTATACAGATTTATATTTACTTTTGTAAAAGTACAATGTTCGTTTAAAATAGAAACATTGATTCGACAAACATTTCTTTAGTTAGAAATTGAGTATTGTTACTTAATTTAACACTTTACATACCTACGCTTGACTAAACTCGCGAGATAACTAATCTACATAACGATTGTACACTTTGCCTCATCCATAATTTCACAATACAATACAATACAATATTCTTTATTGCATCACAATTTCACGTCTGATGATGTAAAATAATTTTCGAAAAACCTTAATAACATTTAGGTACAAGCTTATAATATTTCATTGTCACGCGATATCCATATGCATGCAAAATTTCAGCTCAATCGGAAACCGGGAAGTGGGTCAAATTTAACTTGCAAGATTCCACCCGAACAAACGTACATACATTGCAAGTCAAATAAAAGCTTGCAAAAAATTAGGAAATAGGTACCCGTTGAAAACACTTCAAATATCATTTTACACTTTGTCTAAACAAGTTATTATTGTAGAAAGTATCAGGGAGAAGTTATTATACAATCTAAGTAATAAATAAATCCATGCTAAGGTCAACACATATTTTAGGTAGGTAGATAAACAAATATCACAACGATACAGTACAGATATGCAGCAATAAACAAAACAACCCCAATCCGAATCGGAACATACGAAAATAACATTTTTATTTATGCCCTTTGAGATATGATTATATTATTACTGCAGGAAAATCTTTGGTAGAAATACCCACGTTATATAAAGTGCGTACTGTTTACCTAGAGTAATGTACCTTCTGTCGGCCTCACTGAACTTGTAATGAAAGTGAACTCATATTTACATATTGACAATAATAACGAAGGTTAGTGACACTGTATTTACACAGCTGTTTGTTCAGGGTGTAACAAAATTGGTGTAGGTCCCGTTTCTGAGGCAGAATAGGTACTCATTATAACGAACAGCTTTTGTTACAGAAATCGCAAAAAAAATTCTTCATACAAATCGATCAGATGAATGAGCAATTTTGTTTTTAGTTCGTTCGCTCTTATAACGCATCTTTGACGGCTCCCGACAAACACTCTGTCAAAGGTGCCGCGCCACAGATTACTAATTAGTTACTTGGCCGCGCCGTAGACCGGCAACTTTGACAGAGTGTTTTTGGGGAGCCGTCAAAGATACGGTTAATGAGCAAACGAACTATATACATCATTTATTGCACACAAATATTTTAACGAAAAGCACTCAGAGTGGTCTTGTACTTTTGTGTACCAATTTTTTTGCATTTTTTTAATAATTCCTGAATGAGTTCCTTGAGGAAAGTTGTTCATTATGATTAATAGAACCCCCAGCTAATGGGTCCTATACCAATTTTTTAACACCATGTATAATATTCTAGGTAAGATAATGTGTGGATGAAAAAAACATTAATAAAACGACTATAGCAAGTCGCACTTGCGCAATAGTGGTGGTGGTAGTGTGTACAACTCTTCAAAACAAACAAGTGTGTTTTCATACACTACACTATTGTTCGTGATTTTCTTCGATTTTCACTTTCGAGCGACGAAGGGGTCAAGACGGTATTGTGATGGAAAAAAAATCTAAGTTGGTATTAATAGCGATTGATTTTCTTACACTTATAGAGTATAAAAAATAAAAATGTATGTATGTGTGTATTTGTCTGTGCGTCCGTCCGGTGCTTTAGCGCCTAAACTACTAGATGGTTTAGGGAAATATTTGGGTTAGGGCAATACAATTTTATTAATTTCCAATTTTTGTTTTCAAATTACCCCTACCTATATTGATTATTTTGGGTTAACACAATAGTAAAAACATCACTTTAATTTTTTAAACTATTTTAACGATTTTGATAAAAAGGCTGTAGTTCGTTATTAAAAAAAAATCGTCAAACCCAGGTTGTTTGTTACTCTTTCTCAAAAATGGCTCTAACGATTTCAATGAAGCTTTGTGAATTACTAGGACTTTATAAGACCTACTACACTGGGTAGTTTATAATTCCAGCAAAAATCTGAATCAGGTACCCCCCTATACAAATCCAAATTATTTTTAAATATTTCATCACTAGTCTGGTGGTACATTTCATCACTAGTCTGGTGGTACATTTTATTCTTTGCTACAAAGTGAGTATGTATTTCTGACTTTTTTTTCTTTTTTTTTATTCACAATTGGTAAGCCCTTGGTATCATCTCTACGACTACGACGCTAGATGATGAAGGCTTCGCGCGAAAGTATGCACATCCATGATCACCATCATCATATCAGCCGTAGGACGTCCACTTCTGGAAAAACCCTCCACCTCCCAAGGATATATCCACAACAACTGGTCTTACGCTGCCCACATCCAGCGGCTTTCCACGACCTTCACCAGGTCAGGTCCACCGAGTGCGCGGTCGACAATCGAGAACTTTACTATCCCAACGACCATCTGTTCTGCGAGATATGCGCTCCACCCACTGCCACTTAAGTTAAGCGATGCACAGTGAGGCTGTACAATTTATTTACAAAAGTGACTTTAGAAACAAATCAAGCAAGCGAATCCCACAAATGTTTCGTTTTATACACTTATTAGTGATCAGTAAAATGATAACAAAAAAATGTAGATTATATACTAACTTACAAAAAATATAGTATTTACATAAAATAAATAAATGTTCAATGTAATGTACCTACCTACATGGTAAAGAAAAAGTGTGTGGTTTTTTGAAACCACGGTAAAAGTGAAATTTTACAGAGGACGAAACGATCATGGCTGCTCTCGCTACGGTACAGAGGACGAAACGATCATACCGTTAGACGAAAACGACCGTCACGCGACATGCGACACACAGACGAAAAAATTTGAGACGATGTAATAAAAATTTCACTTTAATAAATAATAAATTGACGACGCACGCGCGCGTGGTACGCAAGTAGCGCGTATAGCCGTTGTACCTTAAACGCCGAATGCACACAAACATGTTCGAGGCATTTTCGCATTGAAAGTTTTAAATATATTACAATGTGGTGGGTCATAGTTCGGTGCTCATCTCCGCAGTCCCCGGGGGCTTGCCGTGTGGCTGGTCTGGCTCCTCGGTAGCTGGAGCTGGCTCTTCGGGCGGCGAGTTCAGTTGCTCTGCAGCCTGAGTTTAACCATTCAAAACTTATTATTACTGACAACTTCTAATCTAAATCAGGTTTCATTTTAAGTGTGTGATTTTATGAAACCACAGTAAAAGTGAAACTTTACAGAGCACGAAACGATCATGGCTGCTCTCGCTACGGTACAGAGGACGAAACGATCATACCGTCAGACGAAAGCGACCGTCACGCGACATGCAATACACAGACGAAAACATTGCAAGTTCGCGTGAATAAGCGATGCTTTGATCGCGAAGCGTTCTCTCATTCATTTGCGCTATCATTGCCCGAATTTCTAATGGGGAATCTATTATATTATACATTCGATTTCAGTACGTGTAATCGCAATTTCACGAAAACACATTCGCATGTATTAGAACCACGCGTTTACTATACAAAAAAGATTGGTAGAAATTGTACATAATTATACACAATTATTAAAAACAAAAGTTGCGACACAAAAATTTCAAACAAAAGTATTTCTTGTTAAGTTAGTCAAGTATTGTTAGTGTACTAAAACGATGCAACTTATAAACAGCTACCACAACCAACATGCACACAAAATGCGTAAGTAACCAAAACAAAACACAAACTGCCTCCACGAGCTTCCGGGGGAGGGTGGGGACTCCCCGGCGTGCACCGCGTGCAGCTAGCTAATCATTCCGCTACGTGTAGTCACATCACACAAAACGTGGTTCTCCGGTGCGAGCCTTACTTACTGAGTGCTTTCTATGAGAGGTTTTAGGATAATGTCGAGGGTGTTGTCGTGTCGGGGGTGCGCGTGCACGAGGCGCGCGTGCGTGCGCGCTAGGTTGGCGTTGCAGTCGCGCTCGTGCGCGCCCCGCACGCGGCGCCGCGCCAGCGACCCGCTGTCTCCCACCAATATGTTGTTGTTGCTAGCATGTCTCTGCGT
The DNA here is from genome assembly GCA_947284805.1 of Coleophora flavipennella. Classification (NCBI taxonomy): domain Eukaryota; kingdom Metazoa; phylum Arthropoda; class Insecta; order Lepidoptera; family Coleophoridae; genus Coleophora; species Coleophora flavipennella. The sequence continues at coordinate 1,212,976 of OX369292.1, forward strand.
GGCCCAACAACACATTCGCGCATAACTACCGGTGCGTATCTCACAGCTTTACCAACTAGAATAAGTCTTATAAACATAAATAGATACAGCCATTTCAATGGCACTGGTCAGACCGTTCACATGAGTGATTTTACCACCTGTTCGACACAAACGCGTTCCATTTCATATGAAATGCCATTCGTACGGCATCCGCAGCTATCGATATTGCTGCGTTAAACGACGCTTATGATGTGGTCGGATTTAATGTCAGGGCGTTATACGTGTCTGAAACGCGGTGGTGCAAAACACACACATGAGAACGATCATGTAAATCTATATGATATGTAATTAATTAAACACTTGCAATTTACGCGTTAATTAATGTGACATAGGGTACACATTTCAACATTCAGTTTCAATCCCCTTTACAAACAGATATTTATCATAATTTTCAAGCCAAGATCCCAAAAGTGAAAACGTAAGCCCCTAAAGCATTATTTAGGAAAATCTACTTCTACAATAGGGATGACGACAGCATCAGAAATAAATTATGAACTCTTGATCACTAAATTGCCCTCCTACTTAAACTTCGGAAAACCTTACTCGTTTTGTTTTCCGTCAAGTCTTCCATTTTTAATTCAACATAATCACAAAATGAGTACATAAACGACGCTGCAAAACTATTACGTCACTCCTAGGTATATCAAACATTTTTAGAACAAAATATCGTTTTTGACAGATGTTAAAAAGTTAGTCAGATGACTAGCATTCGTCATCCCTATTCTTTATACATACTTACTCAAATTATATATTTGTACAAGAACCATTTAATCAATAATGTGTTATTATGATGGTAACATGTTTGCAATGGTTTTTATTTGACCACATCTGAAGAGAGAATAAAAATTATAACAGCAGCCTGTACACGGTTAGCTTGTAGAGCGACCCAGAAACAGGAGCTGCGAATTACTCGACGACGGCCCTTGCAAGCGTATTTAATACACAAATATATTTTTCTTTTTTTACGTGTCCCTTTTTGTCCTCGGAGGTATTAGACCGTTAAGTACGACGTAAAGAGATGTAAATACCTTGAATATAAAAAACAAAATTGCAATGTTTTAGATTGTGTGTACCTACTTGTAATTTTTGTTATAATACCTGTTTTGTATAGATTAAATTTCTTTTATATGGGATTAGCTGTTCGTCACATCTATACATGTGTAACAAAATTGGTGTAGGTACCGTTAACTGCGGCTTCTACTCATCATACTGAATAACTTTTGTTCTACAAGTTTGCTGAAATCGCAAAAATTTTTTTTAACTCTTCATACAAAACTATCAGTTGCATTGCATTGTGCATTTTTGTATGGAACGTCGAAGTTTTTTTTTGAGAATTGACTATGGGCTCCTTGGGGAAAGTTGTTCAGTATGATGAGTAGAAGCTCCAGTTAACGGGTCCTACACTAACTTTTAACACCCTGTATACATGAAACCAAGTCGAGTTATTTACACCATTTATAACTCAAGAACGGCTGGACCGATTTTTATGATTTTTGGTTTGTTTGATTTGTCTCGACCCTGAGTATCTAGTGTAGTGTAGTGTAGTGTATTGTAAGGCGATTAATTACTGGACAACTAGTAATTAATCAATTAGGCTGAAACTCAATTTTAGTACATTTTAATTTTTACATTCATTGTGTAGATTAAAGTGTACTGTTGAAATAAAAAAAATAACGGAGGTTCTGCTCGGCTAACTAGACCACTTATCGTTTGGAACCTAAACTAGATTCACAAAAAAAATTACTCTTTCCAAAGTTTACTTCTTGTACTCTCGTTTAAAAAAAATATGTACGCTCATTAACACTTGCACGATGTAGGATCGGTCTAGCGCCATCTAGTGGTGTTTCAACATTCACCCATTTCAACCCATTCACCGATTTGGCTCTTGTTCGATTGGAACAGTTGTCTCTGTCTTTGTCTTTACGTGTAAAGAGTTTAAAAAAAATAACCACACTTTTTCAATGGTTTTTCGTTTCAATCAAAAACTACAATGAAAGTAAAAAAATAATAACATTACTCACTTTGTATTATTATCATAAAAAATATTGCTGTATATTTTTTTAAATTTATACTTCAAAGGATTAGTCATAACTAGAGTTGAAAGTACTTGAAAGTAACGGTGTAGACCTATCTTTGGGATTTTTTACTATCGAGCCAAAACTGCTCATTCGTGTTTCTAATAGATTTTGACTTTGGGGAACATCATAAGAGTATTTTTTTTCACCTTGAGTTTTCTATCGTGAGTAATTAACGTCAAAAATAACGAAAATCTGTAATATTACTCGCCTGCCAAATTTCACAACGTTCCGATCAACGATACTAGAGTAACAGTTGTGCTCGAGTTGTTGTCGACAAACATTTTTGTTTCAGTATACTATGAGAACTTGCTTCGCTCTTTCAACAAGTCTTAAATTATTTTTGCGATTTGAGTAGGTGCCTTGGACCATAAATAAAAAAAATATATTTATGGTCGAAGGTAGGTACTTATGGATTTCTTAGGGAAAGTTGTCCAGTATCATGAGCTGAAGTCCTCCTTGACTTTTTGGCTATTTCAGAAGGACCCTATTTTATGAGTACCAACATAATCTAAGAAAAATGGTTGATAAGAGTCTATTCTAAACAGTTTTTAGACAATACAAAGGCCGTCGACGGGCGGGGAGAATATGTTAGAAAGCGAAGCCCCACTCACGAAAAGAGAAAAGCCTGAATCCAGGTGGTGGTTGGTTCTGGGTGCGAGGTCGCGCGGGCGGCGCGAGGTGGCGCTGTCACTGGCCACCGACAGCAGGGAGCGCTGCGAGCCGGTGGCGGAGCCGCGCGCGCGCCACGCGCCGGCCGGGGGGCGCCGCGCCAGCACTGCGCCCCCGGGCGCCCCCGCACTCCCCGCGCCGCCCGCGCACACCCACTGCCTACTCACAGGCGCCGCGCGCGCCGACCCGCCAGCACCGCATTTGGCGCTGTCACTCGACCTGGGTATATGGAACAAAAATCTGATCTTGGAGGAAGAAGTGTTAAGAAGACAACTTCACAGGATCTATGACTACATTTGGATCTAAAGTTATGCGAAAAATATTTTGGGTGAAAAAAGACGGATAAAAAAAGGAGTATGCTTTAGATCACACGACTAAAGTAAAACTTAATCACCGTTCGCGTAACTCATTCACCAGCTTACTCCCCATGTCTAGCCTGCCGTTCGCCCCACCCGATCACACTTTTCGTAACGCTAGAAATCACCGTTCGCATAACGCATTCACCAGCTTACTCCCCAAGTCAAGCGTGCGTAAAGAAGTTTCACTTCAAAAATATAATGATAAAGTAACCTGTTGGTAGCAAAATTTGGTTTTCAGTTGAAGAAGAACTTTTCAATGTACCTCTCCGAAGAATAGGCGTAGTCCTGATCTGCTCCTAGTCCAGAGTCTGTATGCTCATGCGACACCCGCGCACTTCCAGCTATCAGCTCCCCACTGGAACTGTTGCTGTTGCTGTTCGTCACTGGACTGTACGGGTTGTTATTGCTGGACGCTGGCGTCACCGTCACCGTGCCCTTGTAACTGCTGTTGGTTAGGAAACCATCGCCGCTACGGGCCGTCTCATCAAATGTTGGGTAGATGCGCCTGAAAAAATAATTTCAGTCATTTTGTTTCTTAACTTATTGATTCAGGCGTTACTTAATGTCTACGACACAGCGACATGGCATCACCGCCACAATAATTTGACCAGCGGGCAGAATGTCTACGATACTGATTGAGCCATAAAGGATTTGCTCAGATAGTCTGTATGGCACGTAGAAAATGCCAAGAGAAACTCAAAGGTTGTTGGCGGTCAGAAACAGCTTCTCTGCGCTGAAAATTAGTCCTGAGATACAGAGGAGCTGCTGGGCTCTGTTTGTGTGTGTGTGTGTACATTTGTTTCTAAATGTTTGGCAGGAGTGATAAAAATAGATACCTTCCACTATGCTTCTCATTGCTAGTCCTATGTGTGCTCAATGTACTTGAAACGGACCTCAGTGATCCTTGGTTATGGATATCATGTACAGTCTTTACATGTGATGATGAGCTCTTCTCTCTTCGTGCCAGAGATCCATGTTCAGACCTAAAGCAAAAAGTGGCTTCAGAATCACAATTGGAAAATATTTCTTTTCGTGCATTGAACTTGTGATGGGCCTCTCAGATCAAAAATAAAATAGATGTAGTGTTAGCGCTTTGATAACGGGGTATAAAAAACTCTGCTCCAATCACGACGGAGCAGAGGTTTGCTCACAGTCACGCATTGGCAGACTTACCGTCAACACGTATATTAGGACAAGCTTTTCCCCACTTTTTGTTAGGAATGTTGTCAGAGGCGTATTTACCCTATATCCACGGGGGCACTTGGCTCGGGGCGGCAAGAGGTGACCGGTTGTTCTTTCGCCAGTCGTAGTAGATTTCGCTAATAACAAGCGATTATAGGTACGAACATTTATTTTGGTGTTCAATTAAAAGTTTTATTCATGTGAATCATTTTTGTTTTCTTTTTTAGGGATCCGTATGGTTCACCGAAAAATAATAAAGCTACCCAAGTGCGAGTCGGACTAGCGGTAATAAAGGTGACGAACCACTACCAAACAGCAAACAGAAGGTTACAGTAAGGTGGCGTTTATCGTGTGACGTAACCCTTAGCGCGCAACTTCGATTTGCACGTAGCCAGTTTTTTGTCACTTAGAGGGGCGGATTTTTTTTGTGCCCGGGGCGCCGGATTCTTAAATATGCCTCTAATTGTTGTATGAAACTCAATATCTACATTATTTTTAATCTGAGGCTGAACCGGAATACAAGGGCTGTATGTTTAAACGAATGACTTACGGTCTATGTTTAGAGGAAGTTTTTATTTTCGCTTGCCGAGCGTGGTTGGTCTGCACCACTGTGTAAGGTATTTCCTTGAGTTGCTCCTCAGTCATGCCCGTCGTGTCCACTAGCGAGAACTCTAGGTGCTGCTTCAGCTCGCTCGGCAACCACTTCTTATCATTCGGAGATCCCGATCGAGACCTGATAGGGCACGGAGGTAAAATCAATATGTTTACTAATATTATAAATGTGAAAATGTGTTTGTTACCTTTTCACGCTTCAACACCTCGACTTATCTTGATGAAATTTGTCATGTAAGTATTCTGTGTCATTGGAAAGGACATAGTCTACTTTTATCCCGTGAAAATAGAATAGTCCGATGCATAAAATGAGGCAAAAAATACTCTTTTTTGTGTAATTTCTATAACATCGCAACGGAACAATACATTGTTGTGATTTTTTGCACAGAGTTGGTTGAGGAAGTGGGAAATGACATAATTTACTAATGATCCATATCCTGACATTTTTCGCAAAGGATCTGAGGAAAACTAATTTCCACGCTTGCGCACGTCGGCGTCGCAACGGAGAATCGGATTGAAGTGATTTTTTTGTATAGATTTGGTTGAGGGGGTGGGAACTGGTAAGTAACATAGACTGCTAATCAGATTAGCCCGATATACCTCCTGAGGGATCTGGAGAAAACTCACGTCCACGCTCGCGAGTCGCTTGCAGCCACTCACGCAGACAGTCAATAAAAACGATGTCCATGTGGGCGAAGCCGCGGGCAAAGGCTAGTTACCTATATTTACTCGAAGGAGACCGACATTTCCGAACTTGTTCGTTTTATTTACCTGTGTTTCCGGTGTCTTCTGTGCCTATGTGATGACCGGTGAGTCCCTGTTTCAGGTTCCATTTGAGATCGACGTACACTTGCAACCTAGATTGAAAAAAACATGGCCATTATCATTATCTGTATGTTATCGATTATTAAATGATTTTAAAAAAATATTTTACCTGGACACCACTTCCAGCATTCGCTTGCCTCAAGACTTCTTTCCATTGAACTTCAGAATCTACTAATTCATATTCTCTGAAATGAAGAAAATACAATAATAAACGAGTTTTTATTTAGTCAATTTGCTTGCATTGAATAAATGTTTTAAATTGGAGAATTGTAGCGTTGTGACGCGATTTGTGCCCGAGCACCACATGGCTCGCGACATCCTCCTTTCTGCGTCCCACTGGTGCAGTAACCGCTGTTGGAGTACGGGATCTGGGATAACAACAGTACTGACTTGGCCTCTGGATGCGAGTCATCCCGCTCGGAGCCGGACTCGTGCTTGTGGCGCGAGCGGTGTCGCCGGTGCTTGCGGCCCGACCGCCCCGAGCCTCGCGACATCTCACTCTCCGCGTCCGATTGCTGTCTCCGCGACCGATGCTTGTGTCTGTGCAAAAGGAATGAAGTTAGGTACGTTCCTAGGTTTATTAGTAAATTTAACTTCCCTTTTTGATATGTTACGTTGATATATGTCTCGTAGCAATAGTCGAAGTGGCACAGAATTTCTGAGTGGTCATACATTAGATTTAAATAAACAACTTATATTTACCACTAGGTCAAAGATGACCTACTATTACTTACGTAACTAGTTATTTAGGGTATTCTCACAATGACTCACAATGAATCACAATGACTGACTCGTTGGCTCAGTGGTCCTGCTCTTGACTGCTGATCCGAGAGTTGTGGGTTCGATCCCCACCCAGGGCAAGCATTTGTGTGATGAACAGATTTGTTTGCTCTGTGTCTGGGTGTTAAATATCTATATATGTATGTATTTAAACGTATATAAGTATTTATATCAGTCTCTGGTATCCCATAACACAGGGAATCCTACTTTGGGGCCAGATGACCATGTGTGATTTGTCCCAGAATATTTATTTATTTATTTATTTAATGTTAACATGAATCGAGTCACTTTTGGTTCGAGGCAGCTAGTCTGATCTTGATAGACCACGTGCAAGTTTACATTTAAAAACCACAACTCACTTGCGGTTAGACCGCGAATCGTTGGAGCTCTGCGAGTCGACGGAAGCGGAGCGGTCGCGGTGGCGAGGTGCTGGGGGCGGCCGCGTGGCCGTGGGGGACGCCGAGTACAGCCCGCGCCGGGTTGGCGCGGAGCGGGTCGAGCGCGGGGACCCCCCGCCCGGCCCATGCTCGCTCGGCGGCGCACCGCTGATGCTGGGTAATGAAAGAAACCCATTATTTAAATACCCTCAGAATAAGTAACATAACAACTGTAGCATAGTTACGGTTTGCCAAAGTCAAGTCAAGTCAAGTAATTTATTTGCATAAAAATATGGTTACAAAAGATCTTATAAATGTAAAATTAGAGGTACTCATACTTTACAAGAAAATCTGGCGTGGAAAAATTGTACAAAAGTGAAAAGCTAGTACCTAATTTAAGCACAAAAACAATGAGAGTGGCATATTAACATCATAGCAACATTAGTATCATCATCTTACAGAATATCAGATAATAGAGTCTCAAATTAAACAAGGGGTGTCAATTAAATGGTTAGCTTATTATTGTTATTTCTGTGAGCAGAAAAATATAATCGGTCAGCAGAAATAGCTAATCGGTCAGCAGAAATAGCTAATTGGTCAGCAACTCATGGTCAGCAAACATTTCAAAATCAATCAGCAATTTATGTCATTCTGGATGGCTGTAATTATTTTAAACATCCCCGTACTACACTCTTCCTACAGTGTTGAGTGGTCGACGGAGCCCCTTCGGGGCTCCTACTTCTGTGTTCTCATGTTAAACCTAACACTACGACTGTGCGGGGAGGCGAGCTTAGCTCGCCTCCCCGCACAGTCTCCGAACCTAACGGATCCGAGTCGGGGTGCTCCGCAAGTCCGAGCTCGCTTCGCTCGCTCCCGCTTCCATTTAGAACTCCCCGTACCACACTCTTCCTACAGTGTTGAGTTGCTGCTTATAGACATGTTTTTCTGCCGCTCAATCATGAAATCTTGCCGCTCAAGTAGTTATTTTGCGGACCGAATGTTTATTATGCCTTTAAAAAATATATATTTCTTAAACAAGTGTCATATTTTTATACCATTTCTACTTATACAACATGTTGTAGCATTTTTAATATATTTATCATGCAGAATGTCAGTTAATAGTGTCTAATTATTTATTAAATTAAATAAAAATCACATTTACATACTTTACGTGAACAACATGTTGTAGCATTATTAATATAATTATCATGCATAATGTCAGTCTATAGTGTGTAATTAATTAATTATCAGCTTGGGAAAGGATCTTGTTATTTTAAGGAATCACTTTTGTTCTCGAGTAGCGACCACACTCCGATAGACGTAGCGTTGACAGGCCTCCCACCTGGTAAAGGTTGCGGGATGCCACTGTATGCGGCCAGTTCTCGTGGAAATCCTTGAGAAAGGCCTTTGTTAACCACTGCAAATCAGAGACCAGAGTAAATACTTACGAATTCGGCCTATGCACTGAGGTAGGTTGTTTCACTTCAGGGGGGCAGTCTTTTATTCTCAAGTCTTCTAGTTTAGGCACTGCAAAGAAAGACTCAGTCAGACCTGTTACAAGACAAAGTCTAATAGTATTTAATGTAAAGAGAGGAATAGATCTTACCGTCATGATGAGACGCGTGGTTGGAGAGGGCTCGCGAGATTCGTCGAGATGGAGTTCTTGTGAACGCCGGGGGCGGCCGGGGTCTTGTGCTTCTCCCGCTGTTAATTTAACACATTATTATCAAATGGTTTTGAATGACTTAAATCAATATTTTTTTTAGGTGTTACATGGATATCCAGAAATAGATAACCACTACCACACAGTATGTTACAGATACTGTTCGTAACCAATGTTTCATTCCGCGATTCACCCTTGGCCGCCGTCATCCACATGACGACAGCGAAGTGCAGAAGGAGCGCGGGAACGCGGGGGGCGGCGGTTCGCAACCCACGACCGCCGCGTTTCTGTCCCTCCTGTTAATAAGCCTAGCTTTGTTTCGGTTGTGGTAAATTTTACCATAACTATCCGGCCTGAAACACTGAACTGCCAGCGCAGCGTGGCGCAGCCGAGTTCGCGTCCCCACCAGTGGGCTTAAGACACGAAAACTCAACGGGCCTAGAAGCATTTTGGTTTAGGCCCTCTGGTGTCGAACGGCGGCGCAAACAGATACAAATACATATGTATTGTTACAAGTTATTTCTACATCGGAGATATGATACAGTTTTAAATTATCATTAAAAAAATTAAAACAAGCTACTCGTTTATTACAACGATAATATATGTGGTAAAATAATTACGTATAAAAATCATCACACGTTGATTTCTTCAATGTCAAAGAAGTTCGCCATCAGAGCGAATCCTTATATAGAATTTTTCCAAACATTACGGTTAGAATCAAAACAATGTTCAGATTTACGAGTAGGTAAGTATATGCTTTACCTATTCCTCAACCTTGATCCTAACGCGAAGATATCAGCTGAAGCCGGGGAGGTCTGCTGGAGACGGAAGAAGGTGTGGTGGTCTGAGCAGCAGCGCCAGAGGTGCCGACACGCCGACCTCGTGGGCGACTCGAACCCGTACGTCGAAGTCTCGTTCTGCAAACAAACGAGATGTAAGTACAAAGGATGTATACACCAGATAGGTCATTTATAAACACAAATAAAAAAAATGGTACTGTTGTGAAAAATACTTTAGGTTTTTTTCTACTTGAGCGGAGCGAATTGGTTTATCTCTGTGTGTTTTGCTTTGTATTATAAATTTCTCATTCACAACATCACAACTTGGAACAAAAAGTCTTACTACACTGCTAACATTGCCTAAGGATATGTTAAGAGTTTTCATATAACAGGTTTCTTAAAAAGTTATAAAAATTATTAGCGTAGATACTTCAAGATGGGAAGTGCGCTATTTACCCTCTCAGTTCTCACACGAGAATTTCGTTTTGTAAAAACGCATAAAAATTAAAAATTGCGTTTTAATAATCTCATACAATCTATACCTACCACTCTTCTATAAAAACCCCCGTAAAAAACCAATATGTTTTCGCCCTTAATATAAGTAGTTATATTTTGATCTAAGAGTCGTCGCTTAGGGGGACCGATAAGTTGTGAAATTATTAATAATTAGTTGTAGAAAAGTAAAAAGTAAAGTATTTTTTTTACTTTATTTACTTAGCGACGACTCTAGTAACTTACTTACTAAGAGTAAACAGGCTCTAAACTTCGAGGGCCAAGACATATTATTTTGTACTTTTTAGCGGTTTTTTAAACTTTACGGTTCCCAAACACGATACCTTTGCTGTAAGTTGGTAAGGAGTTGGGTATCCTGCAGATACCAGGAGATGCTGCAGCATCAGTTCAAGGTCACCATGGTCCATTTAACACCTCTTCATTGAGACTATTCCAATGAGCCCAAATACGCTGCCTCTGCTGTAAGTTGGTGAGGAGTAGGGTATCCTGCAGCGATGCTGCAGCGACGAGTCCCCCAACGCGACGATTGTTAGATCAAAATATAACTATTTACCTATATTAAACTTAACCTTCTGCCACTGACGTTACGTCTGTCAGACACCGCAATATCTATGAAACGTTGCCACGTTGCCATTTTGCGACATATCGTTCTGTCTCCCTCTGTACCTTCTTGCGTGAGCGCGTGCCTCCCGCCAGTGCAGCGGCGGCAGCTGCGGCGTACGTACGTGTGGAGTTAGAGCTATTTGGTGTCCACTAAACGTAAGGTCAGTAATAAGTAATGGATCTGGTTGACGTGTCGTCATTAAAATAATTATAATACCATACTGTCTTACAGACGTCACGTCAGTAAATTAATTTTAGTCATAGTGTCTACCAGGCGTCACCTCAGTAAAATGAATAAACTGAAAGGTACAACTCATTAATGCATTATTGTTTTATATTGCGAGCGAAATGGAACAAAGTAGACTGTCAAGAAAAAGAAAAGCGTCTGAAGTTCAAATTCAGGAATGGTTAGAGGATGAGAAGATGAGTTTAGTGATTTTGATGATGATGAAGTGGACCAAGACTTTGTCATTAAAAGGGAAAGGAGGAAAGTGAAATTTCAGGTGGCGAAGAAAAAAGTTTAGGCGGCGAAGAAGAAAACTTAGAGCAGGAGCCTACCCATGAAATAATAGTGAACGAAAGGAGTGAGAGAGAAACAGCGCCTCGCATACCCCAAATGAGCCTGAAACATCAGCCGGAAGAAAATTATGTCGTATCTGTCCAAGCAAGCTGAAAAGGCCAACAAGATTTACTTGTATTGCTTGTGCCAAACCGATTTGCCTGCAGTGTGCAGCGCAAATTTGTTTTGACTGTAAAGAGGATTTTTAAGGCTACCTAAAAAAACTACTATAAGGATATTTTTTCTTTTTTTTTCTAATTAGTTTAACCTAGAAGAAGGCATTGTTAAGTTACTTTTGTTGATTTTATGATTCTTAATTTTATTTTATATTTTTAATGGCGGCTGTGTCTACAAGTTCCTAGAATTGGTCATAAATAAATAAAACTGAATATTTTCATTAATTATGAGTCTCATTCCATATTTAATTACCCTAACATATTGTGTTATGTCATAAATAAATAGTTATATTGGATTTTTCATGAAAATATAAATAGTTTTTTTTAATAATGCTACCCAGAATATACGAGTGGCAGACTACTCCTCAGTAGAATAGATATAAAAACGTCACCTCAGTGGCAGAGGGTTAAAGGGCTAAAACATTTTTAATTTAAGTTTTATTTCAAGATTTTTAAACTTTACGTATCCCAAACACGATACCTTTGCTGTAAGTTGGTAAGGAGTTGGGTATCCTGCACATACCAGGAGATGCTGCAGCATCAGGTCAAGGTCACCATGGTCTATTTAACACCTCTTATTGAGACTATTCCAATGAGCCCAAATACGCTGCCTCTGCTGTAAGTTAATTTAACTTAATTTAATGTGTAAGTGCTTTGGTTTAAACTGTAAACTTACATTGTGACTGAATAAATAAATAAATAAGTTGGTGAGGAGTATGGTATCCTGCAGCGATGCTGCAGCATCAGGTCAAGGTTACCATGTTCTATCTAACGCGTTATACTCGCTTTATACTCGTGACCTTGTGCTGTCCGTGTGAACTGGCCTACACTGGTCAAAGGCGTTCATGACATTCAATAATTTTAATGTACCTATAACTTCTCGTGTCATGTTGTTTTCATGTTCTAATGACATTATTTGTTTTTTTTTAAAATCACGGATTGGATTTTGACGTTATTAACTAATGATTGTTTATTGCTTGATTTTTTACAAATGAAATTATGTAATCACTATTTTATGACTATCAGAAAGAGTGTAATTTGCACCTATTTTGAATAAATATCTTGAATCTTGAATCTGCTGTAAGTTGGTGAGGATTTGGGTATCCTGCAGATTCCAGAAGATGCTGCAGCATTATTACAGTAACAGGGCACAAAATTTTGAATCGATCAGACCTGTATAAGTAGCCCACATCCCTTCATCATGATGATCCTGAAACGGCTGAACAGATTTTTATAAATTATAGCTAAGAACCACCTCGATTACGTCAGCTTTCAAACAAAAAAAACCGTATCAAATCGGTCCTTTCGTTTAAAAACCACGATGCTACAGACAGACACACAGACACACAGACACACACGTTAAACTAATCACACCCCTCTTTTTGTGTCGGGGGTTAGAAATAGAAAAACTCAATTCCCATTGCCCACGCGTTTGTACAAAAACCACTAAAAACTAAATTTATTCTTAAGAAATGATATAGCACTTGCTCACCATCAAAGTTTCTACCCTACACATGTCCTAAGTAATTATTTGTAGCTTTTCTTTCAAGAAACCATGTTTTGTAAGAAAATTCTGAAAATATCCCCAGGTAATGTTGACTAGTGTACGAGTATTCTTTTGGTTTCTTTGTATTTTATGACTTGGGCACCTAATACTTAACCTGGCGACAATGACGCTGGTTCATATTGACCCGAGCGATTTTCAATTGGGGAAGTTTCGAAAAAAACATATTATAATCGTTCATGGTTTTCTCAGTAGCTGGAGATAAGACCTCAATTCATATGATTTGTACCATAGTGTAGTGAGCAAGCGCCAGTGAAGAATGGTAAAATCCCTGTTCTTGAATAAAACGTCTACAGCTCTATACATTTTTAGTTCCAAAAGAGAAATTATTTTACATAGTTGCCCTTTTGAGGTTGTTGCTTTGTAACCAAATAATAGTTTGATATCTAAATTAACTTAAACATCTTGGTACTACAATAACTTAATGGTCATGCAATAGTTCTTACTTTGTATAAAATTGGTTATAATTCAGCAGATAACCAGATAATTAAGAAAAAAAACATATGGGTCATATTGACCCAGCGCCATCGTCCGCGTTATTTTTTACACGTCATTAGCGCCGGGTTGAATCGACACTCTTTTGCTCCTTGGACCTTATCCTTTGCTCAATAGAATAACATTTAAAGTATAACATTTTTAAAATGTTTTAACAAAAGTAAAAGAAATGAAAAACTGTCCTACGAAACCAAGCCATCGTAGGTAAGTCCCGCAGCAGTTCTGTCGTGTCTCTGCTGCGTTATCGCGCTCGCCCGGTGCCGCAGCAAATAGGAAGCTCAGTCCTGCGACTTATCTGTAATTGCCTGCCCCGGAATGTCTTTCAAGAAAGCCTCGCTACGTGGACTCCATCTTGTCCACCATTCAGAGCTGCCCTATCGCACGGCGGCATCTGAACCGCCAACCGGGTCAAGTGGTTCCGATTCTAATGTTTATTTATTTAGTGGATTTCCTTACTACCAAACAAGTGGCTATTCACGATTAAGTCCACTAGAAATCAGGAGAATCGCCCTCGGGGGAACCTTTTTTGCGGTTTTATTTTTCCTTTTCAACTGTCTCTACGCAGTACCTATTTTCTTATCTCTACAAAGGTTTATAGCTTTGTATCCTAGTTTTCTTCTTTCTTTTCGTGTGGCACAATTAACCGTGCTATCCAAGGGATAGACGGTGGTTGACTGGTGTTGCACTTAGCATCACCCGCGGTCACGTGTAGGGCATTTAGATTTACACCTACGGACATGTGTAACGCGACCTTCATACACATCTGAATTCAGATGTGCAGATTTCCTTACGATGGTTTCCTTCACCGTTAAAACAATCGGTAATGTACGTGAGTTTCGAAAAACTCATTGGTACATTTGCCGACCGGTTTTGAACCCGGGACCTCTGGTTAGGAGGAACGAGCCGTTACCGGTTGAGCCACCAACGCTTTTTGTACCCTAGTGAAAATGCACTTCAATTTCTTCTTATTGCGGTATTTCAGCAGAGATGTTGAATAAAAGTTCTCGATTTCACCAGTAGAAGCCTATGTATTGTAGACATCTAATATCTCTACACTCGCGTATCGCACCTCGTGTGTAGTTGTTCTAACGGGGCGTCACAATTTAAACGTAAATTTAAAATTTGATTTTGTAAATAGAATTTCTGGAGACATTCTGCATTCGATCTTCGCCTAGGACGGATGTCCCATTATTTTTATTGAATACCTATTGAATTTTGTCTGAACAGCTACGAATTATAGATAGTTTACATCTATACCTAAGTACCAATAATAAAGCCGGCACAGCTTTATATAAAGTGAATAAAATAAGTAGATAAACTAAAGCAAAACTTTCGTTTTAGGGTTCAGTACCCAAAGGATAAAAACGGGACCCTATATTACTAAGACTCTTCTGTCCGTCCGTCTGTCTGTATGTATGTCTGTCACTAGGCTGTATTTCATGAACCGTAATAGCTAGATTTTCACAGATGATGTTTTTCTGTTGCCGCTATGACAGCAAATACTAAACATTATAAAAAGTTCAAACTATCAGTAGACTATACGATTAGTATTATGGACGGCGGCCGAGGGCGGCGTTCTTGAAAGATAAACTTTCAAGCTCATTCATTAAGTTTCATGCGCCTCACGTTTTTCCAGTTTACATGTAAGCATGTCTGTGGTGGAGTTGTATTTTATGTGTGTATGTCCTCTTGGGACATCAAGACCCCCGGAGGGTTATTTTATTCCTTTTAAGGCACATTAAAGGTGTTTTTAGATTAGTTTTAATCTTCATCAAATATTTTTACACCTTAATTGTCATTAATATTCAGCAGCGTCGGTAGCGCAACGGGAAGGGCCGCTACCTCCCATCCGGGAGGTTGTGGTTCGAGTCCTGCCACGTACCAATGTGTTTTAGAATTTCGATCTCATAATGTACGTTTATCCGACGCTCTTACGGTGAAGGAAAACATCGTGAGGAAACCTGTACACGCCTGCGGAGAAACTCGAAGGTTGTGTGTGAAGTAGACCAACCCGCACTGGGCCGACTAAAGCCCGATCACCCTTATTCAGGGTAGGCTCGAGCCCCTCGGTGGGGACGTATATATGAGTTGATGTGATGATTCAGCAGACTTATGCCTATAAATTGGCACTTACGTTCTTATCGGCCACTCGCAGCATGAAGTAGCGGCCCTTGTAGTACAGCTTGGAGACGCGCGGCCAGTAGTAGTTGGCTACCGTGTGCTTCCCGCGCAGCAGAAGCAAGCCACTCGGCGCCAGACCAAGAAAGTACTCCACGCTGTCCTCACCCTGATCGCGAAACTTTGTATTATTCAACGTTCCTTGTAAACATTACGACACAAGACTGTGATTACCACGGATAAGATAAATAAGGTTGGATTGGCAATAGTCACACTTTTGTTTGAAAACCAGCGTCGCCGCCTGTCTCCCACCCATCAACTCCACTACACAAGCAATAATAATACATATACACGAGTTGCGCGCACTACTTAATAAACAAAACCCACTTAGAACACAGGTCTTCAATTGTGTCTCACACCATTTCGAGAGTCTATACGTTACACACAACCACACGCAAATTAAAAGTATGAACGCGTGCTTCGGTTAAGCTTAAGAATGATTGTATAATCATACTTGAGGTGCGCCTGCCCAGCGCACATTTCCAATCCAACCTTATTTATCTGATCCGTGGTGATCACTATAGTTACCAGAACAGGATGCAGATCCACCCCGTACATATCCAGCCACTTCACTTTGTCCAGATAACTCAACTCAGCCTGCGCCGGGGATATACCTCTGCAAGAAGACGAAACAACTCTTCATAGCCACAGACAATTAAAAACAATTGTTATCCCTAATTTATTAGAGGGGGAGAGGCGAGAAAATTAACAAAAGGCTAAGTAACAATGAATAATCACGTCGTTGCGGCGCGGCGGCCGGCTAAGCCGCAGCTCACTTGCCGGCAAAGTGGGTAGGTACACATAATTTGCATGTAATTGACGCTCTTGCGACTCGTCGACGCGACACAGCCGCAGACTGCATCTTTTCACAGTTAAAAATTCATTCAATTAGTCGGGAAAGCGGAGAAGTTTAATTTCCGGGACGGGCGCGACGCTTTCGGCGTGAAACTGCTTCCTCTGAAATCTTAATTCCTTGGAACTCGCTTCTTGAGACGCGCTCATGAGCTTCTTAGTGGGTACTTGTACACGTCTAGCTTCGGTTCATGCCGCGGGCCGTATTGTTCCTTTGTTGGCGGCAATTAGATAGCTCTGGGTGAAGGATGGGAGGATTTAAATTGCGAAGGGTGGGAGCTTGGCGTGGGTAGTGAACGTACGTGAGCGTGCGATGGATCTCTGCGGCCCTGGCCTCCAGCTCGGGCGTCTGGTGTGCCAACAGCCGGAACTCTGACACGTAGCCCGGGGAGTGCCGCCTGGGGTCGTAGTCACCAAGTTCAGCTGCACAACAAAATGACTGATTAAGAATTATGATTTCTTAAAACAGCGTCGGTAGCCCAACCGGTAACGACTCGGTCCTCCTAACCAGAGGTTCGGGTTCAAACCCGGACCGCCATTGAATGTTTTTCGAAACTTATGTAAGTACATATACTTACCGATTGCTTTAACGGTGAGGAAAATCAGATGTGTATGAAGGTCGCGTTGAACACGTATTTAGGTGTAAATCTAAAATGCCCTAGGCACCTTTTTATGGTATTTTGATGACCTTAGTTTTTTCGGAGCCCCTCATCAATGATATGCCCGGGCATTTCATGATCTGGTCAATTCTAAGGATTGGGCCACGACATAGATGCTTCAAACTTCTAATAAATGTTTCCTCTCAACATATTTACGACGAAAAGCAAAACAAAGAGCCTATAAAACTAAAAAAAAACAACAACAACACTGTGTCATGTAAGTCCATTTAGTTGATGGCGCACTTCAAACAGAGCGGACAGAAATAAGCGGGGCGAGCAGGCGTTGACGTCGCGTCGGCACAACGCTCCGTTTTCCGAACAAAATGCCTTATTTAGATGATGGCCGAAAATACTCAAACACCCTATGCATCGGTATCTGTGTTATGACAGCGACCCGTCTTGAACAATCGCCATTAATTCAATATAATTTGGGTCCTAAACAAACAGGCTTACACTCAGCGTTTAACATTATAAATATAGATAAACACGTTAAAAAACCGACTTACATCCCATTTTTTTTTTAATTTTCCAAAAAAGTATAATACCAACTTTAATAAAATTTATATGGGACCAACTTGGCAGCATAACCTGTCGAATAAAAAAAAATCATGAAAATCGGTCCACAATATGCGAAGATATCGTGTAACAAAAATACAAATAAAATATGCAAAAAACATAAAGTCGAATTGATAACCTCCTCTTTTTGGAAGTTCTGTTAAAAATCGATAGTCGATGAAATAATTGAGATTGATAAAGAAAACCCACCGACAAAGCAACCTGAAGTTCTTTTATAAGCACAGAAATGCAAAATGAATTAAAGGTATTGTTGAAAACACTTAAGAGCCCGCTGGAGTTCATGAATCCCATACAAACGTAGTCTTTCATTCATTTGTTATCTAAACAATCGATTTGAGATTTTACTTCTTCTAATTAGTTCGTACATTGTACTCGCACTACTACATTGGGATTGGTTTATGTAGGTGCTTTAGTTTCGTTTAGTTTTTGAATTCTTTTTATGCTAAACTAATTTTGTGTATCGTTATACGACAACTTGCATTGCTCGTGGATATCTTGCATCAAAAAACAGCAAATTTAAAATCTTCATTCATTTATCGATATTGAAGAACACTAAATCTTGTTAGCTTGTACCAAAAATATAAAAGCTTTTTGGTACAAGCTTTTAGTGTTACGCGATATACATGCATGTGCACAATATCAGCTCAATCGGAAACTGGGAAATGGGTCAAATTTAACTTGCAAGATTTCATTACAGGCACCGGGACAGGTGAAACTAAATAAAAGCTTGTAAAAAGAGCGGTGGCTGGTTTTCTGGTGTATATTGTATTTTTTATATATTTTCTGTAAAGTGAGGTAGCAGCTAGCAGCAGGTTGGTATTTGTTGATGTCTTTTATGGGAAAGAATCTCCGTTTTATGCCCAAAGTCAGATGGATAGAGAAATGTAATGTCATGTAATGTGATTAAATTGAATTACCTAATGTCAATGTGAGATGATACCAGGGCTTTCCAATTGCATATTAGAAGTAAATGAATAAGAATAAAAGAGATTTCAAGTCGCTAAGAAATTTCAAGTCGCTAAGAAATATGACACGGCTTAAGGCTTTAAGATGCCTCAATCCGAGCAGGTTGATACGTGTTAAAATAATATGGAACGTAAGTCTATTCATTTTAAGTTCAAATCAATGCGGGCTTCAACGCGACTGTTACGTTGAAACCGAATGCCCAATTCTCGATGTTTACATGTTTTTATTACTTTTTTTCAAATAAGTTTAAAAAAAATTGTTCAATTAAAATGAAAGTTCTTAAAGTCACCGATTTTTGTGTGTTGGTTTCATTCAACATTAACTATTTTTTTCGAGAAATTTTGTAGTTAATGCCAATAACAGTATATTTTTTTACGTCAAAAGTGGTAATATTTTAAAAATTGTATTCAATAAAGTCGATTTTTTATTACTTTAAGTATACTGTATATATTTTTTCCTTAGTGGTAGCTTTACATAGTCTTTTAATAATTTTAATTGAATATTGTATCTTAAGGCCTTAACGACCGCAATTTCAGCAACCGCCCCAAACGGCTGAACGTCCCCTACAGTCGTCGTCGGGTACGACTTGCGTGTCGCGCCAATGACTATGTTAACCTGACCACAAGCGCGGTCATTACCTGAATAGGTGTTGCTGTTAGCCGCATTTTAAAACAAATTTTAAAGCATTTTTCTATATTAATTTAAAAATACTTTTCAGTTAATTAAATCAAAGGTACCTACTGAAATGTATCTCCCCCTCGTCACCCATATTGATACATATTGGTTACAGTTTGGTTGCCGAACGTATAGACATTCGCCGTCATTTTGTTTGTTCCGTCATTCCTTTTTTTAAATGTCATTTCTGTCCCGTTGTCTGAAGTGTCCAGGGTGTGTGTTAGTACTAATATGAATACTTTGCCTTGGCATTATCTCATCTTATGATTAGAAAATCTTTCATGGATGATCATAATACCTACAAAAACATTTATATTGGCTATTGTATTGCTGTCCAGCGGCGACCGACCCACAAAAAGTACAAGTGTTGGCTGACATCATTTCCAGTCATCCATCTTTTTGTCCTCGGAAATCGCAACATCTGGCAACATCTTTTCGCGCCAACGCCGCCGCCGTGGACAATTCATGGTTAGGTAAGTTTAAAGGAAAATGACAAATATTTGTATGAATTGTGTAGTTAAGTTCTTATTTAGTTTATTTTACCGCATTTACTATCAAAATAATTAATGATTTTTTGTAGATCTTATTACCTGACGCAACTACCAATATTATCATAAATGCGAAGGTTTGAAACTCATTGTCGCCGAAACAAAACGGGTTTAGATGCGGTATTTATCCGACGCTCTTACGGTGAAGGAAAACATCGTGAGGAAACCTGCCACACGCCTGCGGAGAAACTCGAACGTTATATGTGAAGTTGACACCAACCCGCACTAGACCCGCGTGGTCGACTAAGGCCCGATCGCCCTAATTCAGGGTAGGCTCGAGCCCCTCGGTGGGGACGTATATATGAGCTAATGTGATGATTTGAACATACCTGTAATGTACATTTTTTACAAGATTTTGTTTAACTTGCAATTTTTCGTATGTAAGTTGTCAAATCTTTTAATCGATTTTAGAGCGATTTTCAGGGGTCCGATTGAGCTGAAATTTAGTATGGTATTATTGGCTGTATTCCCGGTAACAACAGATCCTTTTGGTAAATTAAAGTTTATTTGATGATGAACTACAAAGGTGAAGTCATAATATGAAATACTGCAAGTCGCAGCCCGGCTTTTTTTAAACTTGGAATTAAGCACGCTGAACTTAAAAAAGATTGTCAAATAAAAAAGCTTATAGGTACTTAAAAGTTATTAGAATTTTCAAAATGAGCTTATGATCCAATAAAACTTATGTGAGACACGTTCCACATTACAATCTTACGTAGGTCCGGACAGTGAAAGAAATATTTTTTTAGATGATGCCAAGGGCTTATCAATTGTGAGTGAAAAAAAATCCAAGTAATTTTCAATAAAGTGAGACTATTTTAATTGATAAACTGATTTTATTTTATGAATCAGGACTGTAGAGATCTGATATCTCTACACTCACGTATAGTACCTCTCTTTGTAGTTGTCCTAACCGTGTAGTTTTTTTTTTATAACAATAGAAAATTATGAGAAAATAATGTTGTCAGGAACCTTCTGGAGACATTCTGCATTCGATCTTCGCTTAGGACAGACTTCCAGTTATTTTCTATTGGAAACGTACTCATGTTTCCAGAACAACTGCATTTTCTCATTATAATTAGAGCGAAAATATACATATAAAAGTAAAGTGAAAACAAAAGAAATAAAAAGTTAAAAAGCTTAACGGAGGTTGCCAATTTTTTTGTTAGGAATTTCAGTCTGAGGTAAATAGTATTTATTCTTTGGCCTGAGCTACACAGTCTGCACCTCCGATTGGTAAAAATCAATAACACACAAAATGTAAAATTATGTGGTGCATGTGTTAAAGCATAAAAACCTAATAAAATAAAAATGATTATTTTCTCCATATAGGTTATGCATTAACATGACTATCAATGGCTGGAGCCTCTTTTTAAGCTAAACACGCCTGTGTCACAGGAGGCACCGCTCTTCCTTATCTTTAAATGCTTTAGAAATTATACCTAAGATGATCATACAAAATCAATAAAAACAAAACATATTAAAAATTAAGGTAATAAAATTAAATGCGTGTATATGCGTGTGCATATGTGTGTATTTGTGTGTGTATTTAACTACTATAAGTGGTCTAATATTTTTTCAGTTTATTATTATTATTCACAATTGGTAAGCCCTTGACAACATCTCACCTGGTGGTAAGTGACGATGTTGCCGAAGATGGAAGCGGGCTTACCAAGATTCCCCAACGCAATGGGGAACTGGCTATCTTATCTTCATGCCGGAACACACCAATGATATCAACATTGATATTTGGCGGCAAGACTTAGATAAGATGGTGGTAGCTAGCCAGGCGGGCTTAGAAAATGCCCTACCACCAACCAAACCGAGTCTTACAATTGACCCCGCCGGGAATCGAAACCGCGACCTCCTGTGTAAAGCCAGTGAACTTTGCCTCTGAGCTACGGAGGCGGTTAGATCTTCATTTTAGTTAGTTAGTTTCATCATAATTCTTAGTTTGCAGCCATTTTATTATTGTTTTCTTGCATTCATAATATAATTTGCTATAAATATCAAGGTCTTTATTCATTACATTGTACAAATGAGACACACGTATATTAAAACTTTTTCCTAACATATTCCATTAGCCACTCACAGTCCTATTCTCTTTTCCCAACTAATGACATTTAATCTGCGGGACGCCAGCATCGTTACACAAGAAATCAGTAAAATTTTCCAAAAACCTAAAAACTTTTGGGTACAAGCTTTTAAGATAACATTGTCACGCGATATACATATGCATCGTCGTACATACATATACAAAATACATATACAATACATATACAAAAAAAGCGTCGGTGGCTCAACCGGTAACGACTCGGTCCATCTAACCAGAGGTACCGGGTTCAAATCTGGACGGCCAATGTACCAATGAGTTTTTCAAAAACTTACGTACATATCATTACCGATTGCTTTAACGGTGAAGGAAAACATCGTGAGGAAACCTGCACAGGCCTGCGAAGAAACTCGAAGGTTGTGTGTGAAGTCGATCAACCCGCACTGGGCCCGCGTGGTCGACTAAGGCCTAATCGCCCTGATTCAGGGTAGGCTCGAGCCCCTCGGTGGGGACGTATATGAGCTGATATAATAATACATATGCATGCAAAATTTCAGCTTAATCGGAAACCTAGAAGTGGATCAAATTTAACTTGCAAGATTTCACCCGAACAAACATACATACATACATTGCAAGTTAATTATAAGCTTTTAAAAATACGTGCCGGCCGGCCACAAAAAATCATGACAAGTGCCTTCAGTGAACATGTTCCAAAAACAAAAAAGGATTTTTCAACAAAACAATTGGTTAATCTGAACTACGAAAGGGCGTCGGCTTCTCCACTTTCATTTCCATATTTGGTTTTCAATATTACATATTTTGAATTCAGCTTTTGTTATGAGAAGTGTCTTCTATATCTATAACACAAGTATTTGAAATGCTTAGTACAGGTATAGGAGGTGTAATCTGTAAGAATTCAAATTATTCTTCATTATTGAAAATTGGAATCATGTATCTGTTGCGCTTACCATATTGTACTGTAACCAGTGACTTATATATTACTGTGACTGTAACATTTTTGGAATGTAATAAATTATTATTTTATTTTATTTTTGTAAAACAGTCTTGTCGAAGTACTAACAGCATGTATGATAAGCAAGCTATAACTTCATCTCTTGTAAGATAGGTGTACTTATTCGGATAAGCTTTAAGTTGAAATAGGATGCTACGATTCGTTCGCACTATCCCTTCTATAATTTATTACTGATTAATGTCGCCGTAAGTAGCTGGGGCGACCATAAATCTCCTTATTTTTAAACTACGGTATAAGTGTATAGTTTACGAGTTCTTTAAAAAAAAACTTTTGGGCTTGTACTATAAATTACTTTTGTTTTATCATGTACTAGCTTTTGCCCGCGGCATCGCCCGCTTGGAAATCGTTTTTGTGACTGCCTTAGACGGTGCGCGGTGCGTGGACATTTAAATTCTCCAGATCCCTCGGGAACTGTCAGGATATGCTTATTAGTAAATCATGTCATTTCCCACCCCCTCAACCATCTCTGTGCAAAAAATCACACAATCCATTGATCCGTTGCGATGTTAAAGAAATTAACCAAAAAGAATATATTATCAGTTCCTTCAGGAACTGCATCGGGCTATGCTATTTTCACGGGATAAAAAGTAGCCTATGTCCTTCCTCGTGACACAGGCTACCTGCATGCCAAATTTCATTAAAATTGGTCAAGGCGTTGAAGCGTGAAAAGGTAACAAACAAACATATCTTCACATTTATAATATTATAATAAGGATAGTTTTAAATAGAACAGATTGCCTTTTCTAAAATCAATCCTGGTTGAAGGTACGAGATGGGTTTGGATTTTTGTGTAACCTGCCGGACATGCTTACGTACTTATATTCATAAGAATATAAACAATGCCGCATACCGGACTTGAGAAGCACTCATTTGAGACATCAAAGCATTTTATCGAGCGATGGTTTCCATCAAAGATGGCATCGGTAAAAGTCAGGAGCTCGGAATCTGGTTCGCGTTTGGACGTGAATGATCTGTTATAGCTGGCGCACATCGATCAATGATGCAAAGGAGAAACGATCTGTAAGTATGGCGACTTAACTTAATGGCGTCTGTTGCTTGGACACGGTGCCATTTGAAGCAGTACCTACCTACAGACAAAGCCAATATTCTAAAGATTTTTTCACGTCACCCAGACAAAATGTAAAATAAAAAAGTAAAACGTATGTTGAATCATGCGCAAAGAAGGGTTCCGTAATATTTTATTGTAGGTAGGTGGTATAGATCAGTTGTATGAAAAATCTATAAACTTTTCACTTACGTACTGGCTCAAATATCAATATGTATATTTTATTAATACTAGCCCAAACATCAATATGTATATTAGTACTGTATTGTTTATCCGACGCTCTTACGGTGAAGGAAAACATCATCGTGAGGAAACCTCCACACAGCTGCGAAGAAACTCGAGGCCCGTGTGGTCGACTAAGGCCCGATCGCCCTAGTTCAAGGTAGGCTCGAGCCCCTCGGTGGGGACGTATATATGAACTGATATGATGATATTAGTAGTGACCCAAATATCAATATGTATATTAGTACTGACCCAAATAAAAAAAAAACCAAGATAGCCTACATATCCTTAATAAACTAAATATATACCCTACTATTTCCAACACTTTTTGGATTTCCTGAAACAGCGGTTTAGATGGTGGCCAAAAATACAACTTAAAAACGTATTTTCTTTATTCATTTTATTTCATATGTATACCAATCAAAAAAAAGCACAATTTAAACAAAATAAGTTGGGATTTGACAGTTTCAAATGTCAATTCCATAGTACTATTGTTTACGTTTTGTTTTTTTTTGATTGGTATAAGGTCGAAATTTGTATCCACACGACGGGGTACATAAATAAAAATAAGTATATAAAGCAATAAAAAATAAACAACCGGTCTGCATAAAAACTTAACCCCTCTTTTCTGGTCGGTCGGGTAAAAATATATCCTTTGTCACTTATGGTATTAAGAACAATCTAACGACTCGCACTCCAAAATCTATCAAGCCGTTAAGGCTCAACCCTTCTTTTGGTGAAGTCGAGTAAAAATCCCCCTTACTTTATATCTAGGGGAGGTACCATATATTTTTTACAGATTTTTTCCCATATGTTAAAAGCGTCACATATTTGTATCATCATATCAGCTCATATACGTCCCCACTGAGGGGCTCGAGCCTACCCTGAATTAGGGCGATCGGATCTTAGTCGACTACGCGGGCCCAAGTGCGGGTTGGTCGACTTCACACACAACCTGCGAGTTTCTTCGCAGGCGTGTGTAGGTTTCCTCACGATGTTTACCTTCACCGTAAGAGCGTCGGATAAACGTATATATGAAACCTAAATTCGAAATCACATTGGTACGCGGCAGGATTCGAACCACGACCTCCCGGACAGGAGGCGGCGGCTCAGCCGTTACGCGACCGACGCTTACTTATTTGTGTAAACATACCAAACTTTAGCTTAATAGCAAGTATTTAAGTGAAACGGTTGTGACATAACAACAGACAAACGAACATGGTGAACCTATTGACTACGGAACCCTAAAAGCGAAAGAAGTTCAAAGACAAAGACAAAAGAGTGAAACGATCAAACTTCGAACTGGATTTCCCACGAGGCATACCTGAGAGTAATGCTTGTGATTCTCACTTTGTGGAAATTTCTGCAATGGGTGATTTATTATATTTTAATTCTTGTCTAAAAGTTTCAGTCGGTTATATAACGTATCAGAGTACAAAGAGAAGTATTATAATGTATCAGAGTACAAAGAGAAGTATTATAATGTATCAGAGTACAAAGAAAAGTATTATAACGTATCAGTTTACAAAGGAGAGTATTATAACGTATCAGTGTACAAAGAGAAGTATCATAATGTATCAGAGAACAAAGATAAGTATGTATTATAATGTATCAGTGTACAAAGGAGAGTATTATAACGTATCAGTGTACAAAGAAAAGTATTATAATGTATCAAATGTACAAAGAAAAGTATTATAACATATCAGTGTGCAAAGAAAATTATTGTAACATATCAGTGTACAAAGAAAAGTATTATAAACACGTATCAGTGTACAAAGATAAGTATGTATTATAATTTTAATGTATCAATGTACAATATTATAACGTATCAGTGTACAAAGGTAAAAGTATTAATTGCTTGGAACCCTTACTAACATTAAAATGTAAAAACTGTGTTTGTTTGTTTGTTACTTCTTCAGGCCTCAACACATCAACGAATCTTGACGAAATGTGGCATGCACATAGTCTGTGTCATGAAAAAGGACATAGGCTACTTTCTACTAGCCGCTTGCGTCTCGCACACTACAAACCTTCAAATACAGTCAAAAACTATGTCCACAAAGCTAGTACAAAATTATTTTTAACCATAATTTCAGTAGGTACTTTTTATATGTAATTCACATAATATTCATCATATCAGCTCATAAACGTCCCCACCGAGGGACTCGAGCCTACCCTTAATTAGGAAGATCGGGCCTTATAGTCGACCACGCGGGCCTAGTGCGGGTTGATCGACTTCACACACAACCTGCGAGTTTCTTCGCAGGCGTGTGCAGGTTTCCTCACGATGTTTTCCTTCACCGTAAGAGCGTCGGATAAACGTACATATGAAATCTAAATTCGAAATCACATTGGTACGTGGGAATCGAACCACGACCTACCGGAAAGGAGGCGGCGGCCCCCGTTACGCCACCGACGCTCATACATAACATTAGAGCCAAGCATTTTGGTTTGCGGCCGCAAAACGTCTCATTTCCAGACTGGAGCTCGGCGTGACGGACAATCCATCCGGCTGATTAATGTGAGGGTCGAGTGCTGCCCTAGTCCACAAACTTGTTGCGAAAGACGGCCGCTCATCTCGCATTGTCTGTTTACGATACTTCCAAACCACGGATAAGATAAATAAGGTTGGATTGGCAATAGTCACACTTTTGTTTGAAAACCAGCGTCGCCGCCTATCTCCCACCCATCAACTCCACTACTCAAGCAATAATAATACATATACACGAATTGCGCGCACTTATAAACAAAACACACTTAGAACACAGGGCTGCAATTGTGTCTCACGCCATTTCAAGAGTCTGTACGTTACACACAACCACACGCAAATAAAAAGGATGAACGCGTGCTTCGGTTAAGCATGATTGTCTAATCATACTTGAGGTGCGCCTGCCCAGCGCACATTTCCAATCCAACCTTATTTATCTGATCCGTGTTCCAAACTAACCGAACCGACACACGTATGGGAAGATAACTAAAAATAGTTACAGCTGTGATTAATAGTAGGTGCTTGGACGTTGCTCGCTCGCAACGTTCTTTTTCTTTCAAACTTTTTCAGCTGCAGTCTTTGAGTCAAATAAATTGCTTCTATTTTTTAAACGAGCGACGGCGGCGCGGCCTGCTGAAATTATTTCAATAAAGTTACACGACGGTGATGTATAGGCACATTTTCATTCTTATCTGTAGAAAAAAGATGCTTGTAAACTTGGTTCCTATATTAAAGTATTGACACACCCTGGACACTTCACACAACGGGCCAGAAATGACATTTCAATAAAGGAATGACGGAACAAACAAAATGGCGGCGAAATCCTATACGTTCGACAACCAAACTGTATCAATCTGAGTGACGAGGCGAGGGGGTGAGGTCGCAATCTAGAGAGTGGCAGGGAGTGTACATACTGTATGTTAGTACCAATATATATAGGTCTAACAAAATTAGCTGAAACTATTTTAACTGGAGCTTGTACTCGTGAAACTGAACAACTTTCCCCAAGAAACCCATAGTCAATTCGCAAAATATTTTTGGTCTTCCATACAAAGTTTGCCCGCCATCGCCAGCTGATCAATTTGCTAGGAAGTCCAAATTTTTTTTTGCAAATTGACCATGGGTTTCTTGAGGAAAGTTGTTCAGTTTCACGAGTACAAGCTACAGTTGAAAATAAGTGCATACCTTTGTTCAGACCCCATACAGTATTGAGTGCAGACCTTTCGCGGCGCGGCTGATTCTAAGAATAAGGTTTTGCTTCATCGTTCATCATGCGAACGGCGAGGAGTGGCATTCCCTGCCGGCGCCTGTTTTCTCCGATTTAGGAATCTTCAATACGAGAGTGATTAGGCACTATTTGAGATTGCGGGTTATATCCTCGGCTGCATCGGCATTTACTATCAGGTGAGTTACAGCCAAACGCACTCATCTTTACTCCTTATTTATATTATAAATGTGAAAAGTGTTTGTTTGTTACCTTTCACGCTTCAACACCTCGACCAATAATGATGAAATTTGGCATGCAGGTAGCCTGTGTCACTGGGAAGGACATAGGCTACTTTTTATTCCATGAAAATAGCATAGTCCGATCAAAAATGCAGTTCCTGAGGGAACTGAAAAATTACTCTTTTTTGGTTCATTTCTTTAACATCGCAACGGAACAATGGATTGTTGTGATTTTTTTGCACAGAGATGGTTGAGGGGATGGGAAGTGACATAGACTGCTAATTGTCAACGGCCAAGGAGTAGAATTCCCTTCCGGCCTCTGTATTCCCCGATTCGTATAATTTAGGAATCTTCAAGACGAGAGTGAATAGGCACTATTTGAGCTCGCGTGTTACATCCTCGGCTGCATCGGCACTTACCATCAGGTGGCAGCCAAACGCACTCAAATTTTTAATTAAAAAAAATAGAATAACCCGATATAGTTCCTGAGGGATGTGGAAAAAAACTCATGTCCACGCTTGCGAGCATTGAGGGTTCAAAGACAGTCTTATAAACGATGTCCACGTGGGCGATGCCGCGGGCACAAGCTAGTATTTTTAATAAAAAAAGTAAGAATGTAAGTCAATTTCCTTAAAAAGAAATTTCCAGAAAAATCATTACAAAAACTCAATTTAAAATGAACAGTGCAAAGATGGCTTTATCGATGTGTGTAATATAATACTCACTCATTCAAAAACATAAGGAATGAATGAAATAAATAAATGAAATCATTTATTCTCAGGTACTTGCCCCATAGTCAATAAAATAAATTTATACAGACAAAAATAAATAAAACATAATGATAAGTTAAATTATAAATAAGAATTTAAAAAATAAAAATCAAATCAAAAAACAATGCGAGTAATTGTATGTACTTAATTACAGGTTCATGCTACCTATATTATTATTATTTAAATTTAGTTTTTAAAAAACACTATTCAATGTGACTATTCCGAATATCTTGCTCGTTTTATGAGTCATTTCCAGGGTTATTCGGGTCCCGCGGGCCCACGAGGGTCTAGCGGCGAGATTAGATGCAAACGACGCCCGCTGATGGCTCATTTACCTTCTGAATAACGCATTGATATTACACCCCCCACCCCCCACCCCCACCCCACCGCTGTGTTTATTACCACTAGCGACCGCCCGCGCCCTGGGCTATGTGCGAAATTTGGGATTTCATGTAACTACCTATTTCATTGTTTGTTACCAGTTATTGATTTACGCCAAACACGAGATCATACTGAGACTTACGTTTAAGTTTACAACAGAATTGAACCGAAACCTGACCGAACCTAACATCGGTCGCTTCGCGAGCTCATTAACAATTTGCCGTACGGTATTTTGACAAATTGCCTGGCTCGGCATTTTACAATCTGCGTACAGAATTTTACAATTTGCCTGACCGTTTATATACGGACGAATTATTACAATTTGCCTGGCTTGGCATTTTACAATCTACATAATGAATTTTACAATTTGTTTGACCGTTTACATACGGAGGAATTGTTCAATTTTCCTGACCATTTGTAAAATGACTAATAATCATACATTCGCTTGTTCATTTTACAATCGGCATACAGCATTATACATGTTGCCTGACCGTTTATATACGGACAAATTATACAATTTGCCTGAACATATGTAAAATGACTAATCATAGAATTTTTCTGCCACATATATACAGATATAGGCAATGTCATACAAGTTAGGTAGTGTTCGTATTTATCCGCACAGTTATTTAAACTTTATAAATTAACTATACCTACTATAATTAACTCATCATCATCTCAGCCGGAAGACGTCCACTGCTGGATACAGGCCTCTCCCGCAGCTCTCCACTCAGCACGATTTTGAGCCACATACATCGGTCCACCTGGGGGTGCGCTCTTATTCATTCTTTTTTCATCCCATCTTCTTTTCGTTCCATCTATTTCTTTTTCATACATCAGACTTTTCATTCAAAAATCAAAATATTGTCATCACAAATTCGGGTAAGTTATAATAATTG
This sequence comes from Coleophora flavipennella, assembly GCA_947284805.1. Classification (NCBI taxonomy): domain Eukaryota; kingdom Metazoa; phylum Arthropoda; class Insecta; order Lepidoptera; family Coleophoridae; genus Coleophora; species Coleophora flavipennella. Next base: position 1,243,061 of record OX369292.1, read on the forward strand.
TGATCCGTGATGATAATTGTGTAAATACTTTTCTAATTTTCGTGTCACTTTCTTTTTAGGTCTTATATTTTCTTACCTACAAATAAATTCATCTGTCCACGAACGGAATTTCTGAACCCACACCCTACTTACCTATCTATCGTACCCTACACTTATCCGCCGTGTGACAGTAGCGTTCAAACTACGTCGGCCCTATACAAAACTGCATTAAAAACCTTTTAAAAAATAATTTTGAATCTTATTTCACTTCGGAATAACAAGGCTCCCAAACGTTTTAAAGGAAAATTAACTAAAGTTAATTACAAATATCGAATCCTGACACGAAAGCCGCTCAAAAGTTAATTAGATATCTAATTTAATACTCAAATACTTCAAAGGTTAAATAATATTTTATAATTTCCGTAGCTTCATTAAAAATCTTCTTGCAGAGGATCAAGTCCATTCAGGATATTTTAATATGTGATTAGAAGGTAGAAAAAAAATGCGATTCAATCCAAAACGGAAGGAAACAAAGCAAAACAAAAGCTTCTCTGTAATCTAAATATAACATAACTTCTTCTTCTTCTTTTCGTGTGACACAATTAACCGTGCTATCCAAGGGATAGACGGTGGTTGCCTAGTGTTGCACTTAGCATCACCCGCGGTCACATGTAGGGTATTTAGATTAACACCTATACGGACGTGTACAACGCGACCTTCGTACACATCTGGAATCAGATGTGTAGGTTTCCTCACGATGTTTTCCTCCACCGTTAAAGCAATCGGTAAGTATATATTACGTAAGTTTATAAAAACTCATTGGTACATTGACCGTCCGAATTTGAACCCGGGACCTCTGGTTAGGAGGACCGAGTCGTTACCGGTTAAGCCACCGACGCTTATAACTGTACCTAATATATGGGGTGACTTTAAATTAGTTCTTGAAAGCAAAAGTTATAAATGTAGGTATACTCGTGATTACAAACAACTTTCCCGAAGAAACTATATATTATGTCACATATGAAAAAAAATGTTTGATCCTCGATACATTTTTGCCGATTTGATAAATTGTCATGTATCGAGGTTTAAAAATTATTTTTCATATTTGACATATAGTTTCTTTGGGAAAGTTGTTTGTAATCACGATTACGTTAATATCCTTTGCTATAAAGAACAAATTAAATGTCACCCTGTAGATGATACAAATAAAATATTCTTTTCGAGTAGATTGAATCTGTTGTGTAAATAGCAAAATGCAATGGTGCGATAATATAAGTGCATTTGCGGCGGGACCCGCGAGTCTCGGTGGTGGACCGCAGCCGGCATGCCCCGAGAAGAATAGCTCTAACGATGGCTGCCGGCAGCGCGTACGCATCCAATTGATCCAATGCAGTATAAAACCAATTCAGTGAATGAGAAAAGAACAGACTAAGAAAAGAATCCGACATCGCGAAGCATTTCCATTCTAGTTTTGCAGAACAATGCATCTGAAGTAGCTTTGTTGGCATTGGTTTAAGGAATATTTTTTGTGGCTCATCAAACAACTAATCACCTATCAATTTATTTTCATCATTTATTTATGATAATCATATCAAAAATACGGATTGCACATTAAATTATTTATCCTTCTCAACTGGACTAGAGTTGAGCGAGCGAAGCGAGCGATAATAGGTTCGATTAGGTTTGATTGATTATACCGTCGAGGAGCTTCGCGAATCCTGGGTGGCGGATCTGACTTACGAAATAATAAAACAGTTTTCCTTAAACCAGATAAACGCTATACTTGTAGGTAGATAGTTGTGCGCCACCAATTCTAATATTATAAACGCGAAAGTTTGTATATTGTATCCATGTATGGATGTTTGTTACTCTGTCACGCAAAAACTACAGAACGTATCTGGATGAAATTTAGTATGCAGATAGATTAGGACCTGGATTTACATAGAGGCTACTTTTTTTTACGCTCACAAAGTTATGTTCACGCGAGCGAAGCCGCTGGCAAAGTCTAGTTAATTATATTTTGAGGTAAGTATTTTGCTGTACAATCAGTAACTTTGATGGGAACTGGGATTATTATTTCACCTGTATGTTTGTATGTAACCGACTCCTTTAATCGGACAGATTTAATTCAAACTTTGTAGACTTATCAAGAATCAGCGACAATATAATAATTTCATAAGTTTGAACTAAAAAATAAAAAATAAATAGAGTTTAAAAAACACGCTTTTAAAGTACATCAAACTAAAAAGTAGAAAATAATAATTAACAAAAAATACTAGTATTATTGTGAAAAAGTGTGGGTTGCTCGATAGACGAAAAATATGGCACAGAGCGCCAAAATTATACAAAAAGTAGTGTTTTTGGTTTGTGTTTAAATACTACCCTTGGTTTAATTGCAAAGTCTGTACGTTCTGTAGACACTCGTAATTCTTACGCAAACCAATTTCAGAAAGGCGACCATACTTATTTAGAGTTACTGGCTGTCTATTCGCTTACCTGTGGTCAATGTATAACTAACAATCAAGAGAAATATGTGTACGTATCATTACTAATGTTGGAGGCGCTGCCTGTAAGCACTTTAATGGTAACGTAACGCAAGGTATATATGATTGAGTGAGCGGTCATTACTTGCCGCCGCTGGCGATGAGTCAACGTACCCACTCTCGCAGCTCCCAGCCACTTGGCGACTTTAAATTGTTCCTTTGCGTGTAGAGTGTACAATTTCGGTGTGGAATGCTGGACCGATTGTTACAATAATTAGGCGGATACTCAACCTCACTGCTTGGTTCCCAACCAACAAAGTCAGTACAATAAATATACACTTATCTTTCGAACTGAGTCACATTGTCGACGTAAACATTTTGTCGATTTTCAGGTTTGCGAACTTCCAAAGATAAGCCTTAGCCTCCGCTGTCCGTCTGTAAGAGGACTGTTTTCATGAAACGTAATAGTTAGAGAGTTATAATTTTAAAAGAATGTGTATCTCCATTTACCTAATTTAAAAAAGGGGGGTGATGAAGGATTCTAAATGATCTAACGCCATCTGCCGACGGTAAAACTAGGACAAACTGTACGCTGGACAAAATGCGTGTTGGACTAAAACCTTGTTGGACGAAATGCGTGTTGGACTAATACCTTGTTGGACGAAATGCGTGTTGGACTAAAACCATGTTAGGCGAAATGCGTACTAAACGAAATAAGACTTGATGACCGTTTGGACGAACTGCGTATTAGACCAACGGCTAACAAATCTCTATTTCCACTATTGTAACAAATAATAAAATTTAAAAATAGTGAAAAATTAAGGAGGATATAAAAACAAAGAAAAAGTGTTTTATATGTATTTTTGATTTAACTCTATCATAAAAACGGTAATATACATACAAGTGTGAAAATTGGTTTGATTATTATTATAGTACTAAAACCGACATTTTATTTATTTTTTTATTTATTTATTTACGTTTACGCACATGAAACGAACAATAATAAAAACCTGCCAAGTGTGTGTCGTACTCGCGCTAGGAGTCCGAACTTAATGAAAAAAAGCATATTTCTGTCGCTCGCGTCGATGTCTTCTGTATGTAATGTGTATAGGGATCATTTTCATAGTGTGGTGGGGTTTTGGGTAAAAAAAAATTGGTGCAGGACATTAACTGGAAATTCTAATCCTCACACTGAATTCAATTTACCAATTAAAATTTTCCCAAGGAACTCATTCTCATTCTCCATACAGAATTGGGAGCACTTTTTTACGAATTTTCTATGGGTATCTGGTAGAAAAAGATTCAGTATGAAAAGTAGAAGTCGCACACTAATTTTGTTTCACTACGTATTGCAGACAATGTTGCTGAAACGGGGTTGCAGGTGTGTTGCCTGTAAATGGCGCGTGGTACTGAAGTGGCTCGTAAAAGAGTCGTTTCTAGCGCCGCGCGAGGTACTCAATCAGCCCAATAAAATGGGTGAAATAGTAACCAGGTCACCTTCACCTGGAATATGAAACTGTCCAAGTCAACCATTTAAAAACTGAACATTACGACGCCAGCGCTTCGTTCTAGGTAAGTACGTACTATTTTAAGAAGATTTATAACGGGTGGCCAACTTACAGGTATACAACTTTTTTGTCGCCATTTTGTTTCGGCGCCAAGTTTGTATTTTTTTTTATAACAACTATTTAAAACAGATATGGCAAATTTGTCATGGAGCATTTTTCAGTTGAACAACGTGTTTTAGTTTTCAAAACCTTCTACTCAAATCAATCTTATGCTGCGGAAACGCTGATAAAATGGCGCCCTACATTCGGGAAAAACAACTTACCTTCGCGAAAGACAATTACTCGTTAAATGAAACATTTTGTTACCTCAAATCAATGATATCGATCTAGAAACCACGTGGTTTCATCAAGACGGAGCCACACGTCACATAGCGCAAGAAACAATCCAACATTAGGCAAAATGTTTCCAGGTCGATTGATCTCGAGTAATGGTGACATCGATTGGCCCCCAAGATCACCGGATTTAACAGCAATTGACTATTGTCTGTGGGGCTATCTAAAAGGACATGTCTATGCTAATAGGCGGATGAATTTTAAAAACTTAAAACAAAATATTCAAGACGATGTTAGAGGGATTTTATGCCAAAATTTGATGACAAACGCGATGAAAAGAACTCGCATTTGTTATGCAGTGAGAGTCGTACATATGACAGATGTCATATTCCATACTTATTTGCCAAGGCTAAAAAAGTATCCGTGGTAAAATATCTGTCATTTTTGATTTGGTGTAAAAATTTTAATGTTGGGTCGTTGTTATTTGGCCTCTACAAGCTTACCGTGATAGTTAGTTTGCGACAAATCTTGGTAGCTAAACTAGAACCACTTTCCTATTTCCGATTGAGCTGAAATTTTGCGTACACGTTAACTTTGAAGCACCATGCATGGTTATTTAAGCGACGTTATTTTAAATCCAATTTGGCATCATCTCACCTGATGGTAAATGACGATGATGCCGAAGATGGAAGCGGGCTTACCAAGAATCCCCAACGTAATGGAGAACTGGCTATCTTATCTTCAATCCGGAACACATCAATGTTACTAACACTGATGTTTGGCGGCAAGACTTAGATAAGATGATGGTAGCTAGTCAGGCGGGCTTAGAAAATACCCTACCACTAACCAAACCGAGTCCAAGTTGACCCCACCGGGAATCGAACCCGTGACATCCTGGTGTGAAGCGAATGGAGTAACCATTACGCTACGGAGGCGGGCCTTATTTTTTATGCATTTTTTAAAGGTATCAAAAGAAAGAGTTTTCTGAGAAGAATACGAAATGATGAAAATTCTTTTCAATTTAAAGCTTGTACCTAAAAGTTTTTAGATTTTTCGAAAATAATTATACTTTACTTAGAGAATGACAATTGTATGTAATCCTTACTTCATTACTATAATATTATAAATGTGAAAATGTGTTTGTTTGCTACCTTTTCACGCTTCAGTACCTTGACCAATCTCGATGAAATGTGGCATGTAGGTAGCCTATGTTACGGGAAAGGACATAGGCTACTTTTAATCCCGTAAAAATAGCATAGTTCAATTCAGCTCCTGAGGGAGCTGAAAAAATACTCTTTTTTTGGTTAATTTCTTAAACATGGCAATGGAACAATGGATTGTGTTCATTTTTCGCACAGATACTGTTGAGGGGGTGGGTAATGACATAATTTACTAATTAAGTAATTATCATATCCGGACATAGTTTCCGTGGGATCTGGGAAAACTCATTTCAACGTTTGTGCACTTCGACGTCGCAACGAATTAAGTGATGTTTTATATAGAATTAGTTGAGGGGTTGACTGCTAATAAGAATAGCCCGAGCTGGGATAGGGATCTGGAGAAAACCTATTTCGACGCTCGCAAACCGCTTGCGGCTCGCGCACCACTCACCCTCAAACACAGTCATAAAAACGAGCGACACCGCGGGTAAAAGCCAGTGGTAAATAAAGGTTAGTGGCCGCGGTCCATTAGTAGGCGAAGCACGGCCGCGGCGCGGATTTGGCCGCCACTCGAATTGCCCGAGAACTTGATGTCTCACTCGTGTTGTATAGCAATACCTCAGGAAACAGGCTTTATTGCTATATTCAGATTAAAAATAAAAGGCAGATTTAGTGTTAGCGCTTTGAAAACGGGGTTTTAAAAACTCTGCTCCAATCACGACTAGGGTTGCCACCCGTAATCTAATATAGAGTATTGTCCTCTTTTTCGTGTAGGTGTACTTTATAATCTACGACACAAATAAAGTACGCTAAAATACTTTATTTACCTCAATCTTGACTGACATTGGCTCATTACTGGTTATGAGCACTAATGAGATCAAATAAACTGTAATCGAACGCCACAAAACTTGGGTGTTTGATTGAACGTTTGAAACGCAGCCATGCGAAAATAAAATGAACATTTTGAAAGTGCAATTAAAGCATTTAATTTTCAAAAACTTGGAATAGTTATAGATTGTTTTTCTCACCTATACACGGCCCAAAAGTGGCAGTACATATTCTATATAAGTGAAGATTTTCCAAATACGTACAAATTTGTTTTATATATTTTGTCTGTGCCTGCAACTTCAGCATTCACTGAGAGAGTTTTCTCTCTTATTAATGTAAAGTGAAGGGACGAAAGGAGAAAACCTTCACTTAAGTTTAGGGAAGCTTTTTTCCTTTAAAAATAAGGTGATCATATATTTTAATTGCAAAGAGTCTCCAAATATCTTAATGATCGACAAATAAGTGAAAAATAAATTAGTACTTTTATTTATGGTGTGTACTTTATTTTTATTTTACCAAAATGAAAAAATACTCTATTTGTCCCAATAAAGGCGGCAACCCTAATCACGACGGAGCAGAGTTTTGCTTTATCTATCATTTATTTATCATGCCGAAATATGGTACATGTCTCAAATGCAACTGTCTCAATTACAGTGAGGGATATGACCTAACACGTGTCGAAACATTATTCGAGGTCACCACTTATGGTAAAGATGTATACGTATATATAATATAACAAGCGTTACCCCACTTTTTGTTATGATTGTTGTAAGAAACTCAATATCTAATTATTTTTAATCTGAGTTATTATTTTCTAAGTCATTTATTTGTATGAGGTGGAGATTTTTAGTGTTTATTAGGCTAATAAATAATATCAGGGCATCCTTCTTATTAAAAATTCTTTCTTTTTTTAATTCACAATTGATAAGCCCTTTTCATCATCTCACCTGATGGTAAGTGATGCTGATACCGAAGATGGAAGCGGGCTTACCAAGATTCCCCAACCCAATCAATCATTGACGTTTAATGCTGTTAACACTGGTGTTTGGCGGCAAGACTTAGATAAGATGATAGTAGCTAGCCAGGCGGGCTATGAAAATGCCCTACCACCAACCAAACTGAGTCTTAGAAAGATGACCCCGCCGGGAATCGAACCCGCGAACTCCTGGTGTGTAGCGAATGGACTACCATTACGCCACGGAGGTGGTTAGCTCACTAAATAGTGGATAATCAAGAAAATCAAAAGAAGCTATTTAAGTAATGAATGACAAAAAATAGTAAGAAGTCGTCTTCTTAGAAGGAAAGTATCTGAGTAAGAAAAACCCCTTTTCGATACAAATAGAAGATAACAAAATCTAGAAAAGAGAAGAACCGATTTAAATGAAACTTGCTTCACATATTAAGTAAGACCTACAGGTATTGTTTTCAATTGCATTGACAACTTTTTCAAAAAATAGCGTTGTTAATGAATTAATTATTATTTAATAAAAGAATTTTGAAAAATGGGCAATACTTTGAAAAAAAAAAGAAAAAGTTTCATTAGCATCGGCTTACCTATTTTTAAAAAATCGTCATCTTTAATTTGTACGGAAAACGGTAATGGGTAAGGAGTCTGTTAAAATATAGTTGTGTACTCACATTGCAGTACATAAGCAGCCAGTTCCGAAGCGAGATCGAAGTTGACGGGCAGTCTCCCTCGCAGCACGTCCTGCTTCAGCTGCAGGAACAGCTGGTACCTGCACAGCACATGTGGGTTCTTACTCCAATGGAAACTTGAATGGCTTACACTAACCATTGGAACACGGATAAAATTAAACGACCAAGCAACGTCGGAACTTTCATTCGAGCAGAAATAATGCAATATCATCAAAAACATTGAAAAGTTCTCAAAGGAGCAGCTCGACGGAGAATGCTCTTATGAAAACTCGAGAATTCTCCGCAGTGAGTAACGAAACTTTCAGATTTATTTTTGCGCGAGCAAAGAGCAACGTTGAGGAAGTGATAGCGGGTTTTGGCTGCCAGCTTACAACAACTGTTTAAATTATAACAAGTCAAAAGAACAAATGATAAACTTTTGGGTTTTAATTTTACTGATTGTCCCATTGTTAAAATTCTTAAAGAAGCGAACATTTTTACCCAGGTTTGAAACTTATTAAACTTAAAGGATTAAATTCAAAGATTGTGAATTTAATTCTAAGTGGATACTTAATGAAAAATATTGGATATTTATTTGTGCGTAAGAAATAATTGTTGTCTAAATCCGTCTGGACTCGAGACGAACTACCACACCACTGTCTACGAGCTTTAAGAGACACCCCGCCCTCTTCACTATTATTAAAGTTAGTGTGTACTAACATACAGTATGGGCACTCCCTGCAGCTCTCTAGATTGCGACCTCACCCCCTCGTCACCCAGATTGATGCAGATTGGTTATAGTTTGATTCTCGAACGTATGGGATTTCGCCGTGATTTAATTTGCTTCGTCATTTGTTTTTAGAAATGTCATTTAACGACCGTTTATATGCTGTGTCCGGGGTGTGCTACTATAGTCGTGAAAATTTAACAGTTAAAAATAAAGTTAAAACGTTTTCAGGCACACGCTGTACTCACAGTTTAATTATGTTATATTACTTACACTTCAAAGAGCTCTGTGATACTTTACATCCATAATTTTATAGTGAAAATAAAGGGGAGAACCTTTGTCATTTATTTAGTACTTAACTGCTTGTACTCCACCGGATCCGACTGCCAAGATGACATTAATAATTTACTGACTACCACATGAAACACACATGACTGAGAAAAAATGAACTGGCCAAAATATGTGCGAAGTTCTTATTTCTTTTAAAACCAAGCGTCACCATATTTTACAGAGTTGTTCCCACATGTATCGAGTATAGGATTTGGAAATACTGGTGTCCCACCACATGGCGTGGTGGCAGATAATGACGACACTGTTAATTCTTGATCCACACAGTGATTGCCACCGCCATAGTCACTTCCCATGACGTAAGTTTTAATAGAGTGTACTTCTGTGGGATTCTTTATCTGGGATCGAACGCAGTCATTGTCCTATACGTTTTTATTTTTATCTTTAAAGTCGAATGAGAACATTAAACACGGAAACGAGATAGTACGGTCCCTATCTAATTGAATTACTCTCTTAGATAAATGGACCACTGTATTTTTTGCTAATACATGAATATGTTGATAGAGGTTCGTAACACAGTGGAAACTCTATATAACGTCACTCGATATGACGATTCACTCTTTGAAAGGTCAAAATTTTCTGGACTTAGTTGGTTTACTTTAACGCTAATTTCTCTCTGTATAACGAAAACTCTCAATAACGTCACAAAATGCCCTGTCCCTTAAGTTTCATTATATAGAATTTACACTGTTATTTATACGTAATGCCCAGACAAAGGTTAGCAGAAGGGTATCTTCGACGAATTGATATGGGTGATGCTGAGTGCGCTGAACACTGAACAGGACCGTGTAGCGCAGATGTGTTTTATTATCACTTCCCATTCGCGATGCCCTTAGCTCTAACCGTACCAGTGTGAGATTTACAACCTGTTGACGCGTGCAGTAATACAGGGTGAAAAGATGAAATGGGGCAAGTCGGTAAGCTACCAAAAACATCTGAAGAAAATGTATGTTTTGGATAATTTTGTTTCTGCATTCACAGATTTTGGAATAAAATTACAGTCAGCAAGACGATGAGCTATTTACATTATAAACATTTTTATGATGCCATTCGATCCCGTTTCTTACTGGAATCAAAAGTCTCTATTAGACCAACGGTACTAGAAATGTCGGATTCCCAACAATATTTTTCCCACGCATTTAATATAAAAAATAGAGGACCTTATGTTCTACTCTATAGATTCCAATTGGTCCTGTCTCTGATAAGGAGCAAAAGACTTTATGGAACCAAGTTATGTAAAAGTAGAAAAAGTAAGATCGCCAAAAATCTTTTTCAATCGTTTTTTTATGCGAGAATTTTTCGTGACAGAAATCACTTTCCTGTACTCTAAACTCTAAGCCATTGGTCTTAAAGTGTATTTGGACCCTCATAATGAACAGGATCAGTTGTCATCGTTAGAGGAGAACATAAAGGTTTCTAATTTTTTGCACATAAAATGTATATTTAAATTTATTTGCGATTTCATACATTTCTAGTACGTAATCTAACTTTAGTTGGTCTAATAGAGACTTTTGATACCAATAAGAAACAGGATCGATTGGCGTTATTTTTTTGTTTAAATTACCCTGTCTACGCTACGTTTTCCGGTGCGCGGTCGCCACTCGAGAACTTTACTTTCCCAATAGCCATCTGTTCTATACGTGTTATATGCCCTGCCCACTGCCACTTCAGTTTAGCGATTCTGTGACCTATGTCAGTTACTTTGGTTCTCCTGCGGATCTCCTCATTTCTGATTCGATCGCGTAGGGAGATACCGAGCATAGCTCGCTCAATTGCCCTTTGGGTGACCTCCCACGCGGTGGAGCGACGATCTGGTGAAAATCATGGGCAGCTACTGGATACGGACAGCACAAGACCGGTCGTCGTGGATATCCTTGGGGAAGGCGTTTATCCAGCAGTGGATGTCTTTATGCCGATATGATGATGATGACGATGAAATTACCCATTTTCTTGATGAATGTATATTTTTTCAAAATCTGAGAATGCAAAAGCAAAAAACTCCGAAAGTTCGTGTTAGCCTTCTAAGTATATAAATTTTCTTGTAGATATATTGCTTCTAGTAGCTGTCCGGTGCGCCCCATCTCAACATTCCATCACCCTGTATACAATACACACGAGGCTTTGATGGAAAACCGATGATAAACATCACACACGGCAAAATATTAAATTTGAAATTTTAATGCGTCTCCCGTTAATTTGGTTTTCACATGCAGTTAGCGGTTCCGGTCGGGCTCATTTTAATAACAAATTCCGAATCTGACCATTCAGAGTGAATATTGGTCAGTGGTGTGGCTTCTCAGATGTTTTGATATTGAAACAGGTTTTATTCAGGATAAATATAACGGTCACGGTTTATGTTTTTAATGTTTGTAAAGTTGCTTGTCTACTTTCTTCATCGCTTTACTGATAAGAACTAAGTATATAGCTGAAGCTTGGGTTAAAGCCGGTATGCGCTCAAACTTTTTTTTTACAATTGGTAAGCCCTTGTATCAAGAAAATGGCATCATCTCACTCAGATAAGATAGCCAGTACACCATTGATAAGCTCGATCAACAATGGTGTACTGGCTATCTTATCTTTAAGCCAGAACACATCTATGCTGTTAACATTGATGTTTGAAGCTGGCTGGCGGCAAGACTTAGATAATATGGTGGTAGCTAGCCAGGAGGGCTTAGAAAATGCCGTTATACCAACCAAACCGAGTCTTACTAAGTTAGACTCCGCCGGGAATCGGACCGGCGACCTTCTAATGTAAAGCTAATGAATTTAACCATTACGCTATGGAGGAGGTTTAAAAATTGAACCGCACTGCAAAAAAAATACCTATAGGTAGGTTAAAAAACACGCTTTTAAAGCACATCAAACTAAAAAGTGATAAATAATGCTTAATATAAGCTGAAAATAAAAATGAAAGAAAACTACTAGTATTATTGTGAAAAAGTGCCATTTTTTCGTATGTCGAGCAACCCACGCTTTTTTTACAATAATGATGATGATGACATACCGTAATATTACTAAATGATTATGTTCAGAGAGCGTCGGTGGCGTAATGGCTAGGGCCGCCGCCTCCTGTCCGGAAGGTCGTGGTTCTAACCTGCCACGTATAATGTGATTTCGAAATTAGATTTCATATGTACGTTTATCCGACGCTCTTACGGTGAAGGAAAACATCGCGAGGAAACCTGCACACGCCTGCGAAGAAACTCACAGGAGGTGTGTCAAGTCGACCAACCCGCACTGGGCCCGCGTGGTCGACTAAGGCCCGATCGCCCTAATTCAGGGTATGCTCGAGCCCCTCGGTGGAGACGTATATGAGCTGATATGGTGATGATGCTGTTTAGATACCTGGTGATCTCTTCGAGCAACTTGCAGGGGTCCGCGGCGTAGAACTTCACTCCGAAGTAGAACGTGTGGGTGTCTGAGTCCCGCAGCTGCCGCCGAAGACGCTTCCCAGCATCCAGCCAATGCTAATGTTTAAAATTTCACTTCATTTAATACTCAGTAAAAGTGGCCAAAAACAAACAAACAAACATAAACATTCTGATCTGGGACAAATCACACATGTTCATCTGGCCCCAAAATAGGATTCCCGTGTTATGGGAACCAGAGACTGGTATAAAAACTTATATACGTTTATATACATACATATATAGATATCTAACACCCAGACACAGAGCAAACAAATCTGCTCATCACACAAATGAGTGGGGATCCCTGGGTGGGGATCGAACCCACAACTCACGGATCAGCAGTCAAGAGCACTAACAATTGAACCACTGAGTCAGTCATAATAAATAAAACAAAATCAAAATAAATGTATGTTCTTAAATTAAAGTTTTTTTTAACCCGGCGACAATGACGCTGGGTCATACTGACCCGAGCGATTTTCAATTCGGGAAATTTCGAAAAAAACATATTATAATCTTTATTGATTTTCTCAGTAGCTGGAGACAAGACCTCAATTCATATGATTTGTACCATAGTGTAGTGAGCAAGCGCCAGTGAAGAATGGTAAAATCCCTTTTCTTGAATAAAACGGGAGTAAAACGGCTACAGCTCCATACATTTTTAGTTCCCAAAGAGAAATTATTTTTGTTGCCCTTTTCGGGTTGTTGTATTAAAACCAAATCATTATTTGACATCTAAATTAACTTAAACATGTTGGTACTACAATGTCTTCGTGGTCATGCAATAGTTCTTACTTTGTATTAAATCTGTTATAACTCAGCAGATAACCAGATAATTAAGAAAAAAAACATTCGGGTCATATTGACCCCGCGTCATCGTCCGCGTTATTTTTTTTCACGTCATTGGCGCTGAGTTAAAGTATCATACTATGAATAGAAATAGGCATTTTGACTATGTTTAAAATAAGTAACAATTTGTTGTCATCCTAATAAAATGTAATGTAAAAAGCATATTTTATTAATTTTCTAAAAAAAATTAGGACATTTTCTGTATAAAAAACATAAATGAATTTTTTTTTGTGCTTTGATCACGGATCACGTGTTTGAAAACGCTCTGTGGTTGGTTGCAACTCTGATGACGTCACACAGAAGTAAACATTAGTTTCAGTGCGTGCTTTCACTGTTACAGCAGTTTGTTGTTTACTCATGTGTGACGTCATCTGTCAGAGCAACCAGCCGCACTACAGATCTCCAGGAAATATTGATATGGTTTGCATTTTATGCAATAACAAATAATACAAAACTATTTTCCAGTAGTAGTCAAATAGCCTACTAGCATTATATCGTTGTGCGATAAATCATCTGAAAAATTTGTGTGAAACCCAGTCATTTATGTAGTTCTAAAGGATAGTTCTCATTGTACCTAACTGTTAGTGTAATATAGTTTAACTAGTTTTGTATTTTATTTGCTAATAAAGCTGAGAAGTGGCCATGGCTTGCGGTAATGGCATACACAGTACTCGTGCGTACCACCCACCTATTGAAGTTATGTCAATCGAAATTCAAATTACTTTTCATCCAACGCGAATGGTATACTTTTTATTATTATTATTGGGTAAGAGGGGAATAGGACCAAGGGAGGGCCCTAATGGATCACCGCGACCTACAAGATCTATTGTGTGTGATCACTGCCCCTGTTATATAATTTCCTCAAGGCCAATAGTTCTGATGAACTGGACGATGCACTTGGGATCGAGCTCCCTGCAGATGTCCTCTGGTGCTACCATTGGCCCACCCAGGGAGCGACTTCTGGCTTCGACGAGTGCCTCGCACTCACAGAGTAATCTTCTTCGAGGCAAAATCGGCACTTGTCTGAGAATGATATACTTACGTCGCTGCAAAAGTGGGAGGGTGAAGATATGTTCCTAGTTCAGATTCGCAAAGTTTATGGCAGGAAAAGGCGAGGATGGATAGTGGTGTTACAAGAAAATAAGAAAGTCGGTATAAAACTGGTAGTGCGACTTCTCGCCACATTCTCGCGCAGCGTCTTCACATAGTGGAGCAAAACTACTTATTTCCTATCTTATTCTACATTGCGATCTTTGAAGCTTTTCCATACATGTCACCTGTATTACCTTTTTTTTTGCTTGTGTGGGGGCTATGAATAAATGCTTATCTTATCTTATCTTATCTATCTGTATGTTATTTACGAGTCATTGTTACCTACTACATAGGCACCACCTACACGTTAAATCTATACTAATATTATAAAGAGTTTAAAGGACAATGTTTGAGACCTGTCTTGAGCTTATATAATATTTATTATTTTATGTACATATTTATTTATATGTTAGATTTACTAGGTACGTTAAGTTTTTATTTATTAAAATTAGATTACTTAAGTTTAGATGTAATATTAGTTGTATCCATGTTCTTTACTGCTTTGTACGTAATTAAGTGGTTCTTTGTCCTAGTTAAGTCATCTATTTATTATTTCAAAGGTTGATTGAAAGAGATCCCTCTAAGGGAAAAGTCCGCCTTTGTACTTAAGTTTTTTTAAATATTATTTTAAGTGTATATTTTGTACAGTAAAGAGTTTACAAACAAAGAGGAAAGATTTGATTCTTTGTTTTGGGCTCCGAAACTACTGGACCGATTTGCTTGCTATCCACGGTTGCTGTAGACTTTAATATATTTTCAAAAAATTAGGGGTCGTAAACTCAAATATTGTAACCCAAGGTGTATAAAATGATCTAAAAATTCCTGCAATATCTACAAAAAGTGGTGTAGTGTAGTGTAGTGGTAGTGGTAATGTAGTGTAGTGGTGAATGGTAGTGTAGTGGTAGTGTAGGTAATGTAGTGGTAGTGTAGTGGTAGTTTAGTGGTAGTGGTACTGTATTGGTAGTATAGTAGTGGTATAGTGGTAGTGGTATTGTATTGGTAGTGTAGTGGTAGTGGTAGTGGTACTGTATTGGTAGTATAGTAGTGGTGTAGTGGTAGTGGTATTGTATTGGTAGTGTAGTGGTAGTGGTACTGTATTGGTAGTATAGTAGTGGTGTAGTGGTAGTGGTATTGTATTGGTAGTGTAGTGGCAGTGTAGTGGTAATGTAGTGGTAATGTAGTGGTAATGTAGTGGTAGTGTAGTGGTAGTGGTGGATGGTAGTGTAGTGGTGGTGGTGGTGGTAGCGGTTGTGTAGTGTAGTGTAGTGTAGTGTGATGCGGTACAAAGTTCGCCGGGACAGTTATTAATAATAATTAAATTCTAACAGTTAACGTGAAACGGGGTAAAATATGTTATATGGGCGCAAACTTATTTTTGTTTTACTGTTTTGGTAGGTAAATTAAGTATGTACATACAGTACATAAATAATATATCTATGTTTAGGTATATACTACATTTGGCTAATCGTATGTCCGTCCGTTCGTCCGACTCGGTTTTATTCTGAGTTTTTTGTCAGTAGTTCACAAAGTTTTTTAAAAAGACGAATTCTACAATTTGGCTGCGACTTACATTTAAACTTTAGTATAGATACAGGCTTACCGTTTGATTGTCCTGATCCACGTAACGTAACCCAAAATACGCGGTCTCCAGCAGGTCCAGGTGTCGGTACACCACGTCCAGCAGAGCTTGTCCCGTGCTGTTGTCCTGAAATTAAGACCACAATCAGTGCCTCACAAAAAAACAACAATAAAGTGCACCAAAGAGTTCGAATACGTTTAAAAACTACACCGTCTCTATCCTTATCCCTTGGATAGCACGATAAGAGTAAAATTTGAGTAAAAGATAAAATCTAAATTTGAAATCACATTGGTACGTGGCGGTATTCGAACCACGACCTCCCCGGACAGGAGGCGGCGGCCCCAGCCGTTACGCCATCGACGCTCTAGAAAAAAAAAACTTGTATACCTAAAAGTTTTTAGATTTTCGAGGAAGCGTCTTCACATATAAATTGGTTGAATGTTGACAACCAGGCCCGCGCGGCACAAACCAACATTCTATATCTTACATTTAATTTTCTCTCTACAGTGAAAATCACATCTCCCCTGAGGCATGACACAAAAGTCTCTGCGAGCCCCTCAAAAGAGTATTTCCCTTTACAAATTAGTTTTATTTTGTTAACTTTCTTAGCGAAATTAAATAAAACGTTTGATGTTTGTTTACACGAGCATGGGCTACCGTTTATGTGGGAGATTGCTCGGTAAATTGTTGATAATTGATTTCTTAATGAGCAAAGAACGACTATTTCAATAGAAAATACGAATCCCATAATTGATATTGGCATTTTTATTAATGTTAAAAAAAACGGCCAAGTGCGAGTCGGACTAGCACTCCGAGGGTCCCGTACCACCACACCTCTCCACACAACTACATAGTAAAATTACAATGATACTTATTCACGCGAGCAACAAAAATATGCTTATTTGTCATACGGGTCCAGTACAATAATGTGTTCAGGATGATGTTGAGGTTGCCCAGGTTTTGCAGTGCTTCAGGCATGTTTGCCGCAGCCGAAGTAGACGGATTTCACGCATTAATGCGCAAAAAAATAGACTCGGTCCGCAGTAGAATGCTGGGCAGCAACAACACCATCCTGAGGGTGCTGGCAGACAGACCTGACAGTGTGCTGCAGAAGCACTGGGTGTCAGCCCTGATTCACCCACACGCTGGGCAGATTTTTTATATTAATTGACTTCTTTATTTTTCACGTCTTACTAACATAGTCAGTAAGTTTTTTACTAACATATCATGGGCCCATGTTGTCTGGTAAATAAAATAAATTAAAAATTAATTAAATTAAAATTCAGTTCGGACTCCTTAGCGCAATTACGACTCACACTTGGCCAATTTGTATTATTTGTTGTTTTATTTTAGTACTAGTTCTATAATCACACTATATTTACACCAAGTTTCACGCTTGTATGTTTTTTTTATTATTCACAATTGGTAAGCCCTTGGCATCATCTCACTAGATGGTAAGTGACTATGATGCCGAAGATGGAAACGGGCTTACCAAGATTCCCCAACGCAATGGAAAAGTGGCTATCTTATTTTCAAGCCGGAACACATCAATGTTGTTAACACTGATGTTTTGGCGACAAGACAGATAAGATGGTGGTCTAGCTAGCCAGGCGGGCTTAGAAAATGTCCTACCACCAACCAAACCGAGTCTTTCAAGTTGACCCCACCGGTAATGGAACCCGCGACGTGAAGCGAATGGACTAACCATTACGCCACGGAGGCTGTTAAAATGTATGTAAGTATATGTATGTTATGTATTAAATATTTAGGCCTTTGTCCAGCAGTGGACGATTTGTGGCTGATATGATGATGATGATGATGATGTATTACGATAGAGCTAAATAAAAATACTTCTAAAACACTATAAAACACTTTTTTTTTGTATGGAGACCCCTTTTACTTCTTAACTTTTTCTAATTTTTAGTATTTGCTGTTATAGCGGCAACAGAAATACACATTCTGTGAAAATTTTAACTGTCTACCTTTACGGTTCATGAAATACAGCCCGCTGACAGACGTATACCGAAGAGGAGACTCTAATCGTATCTAATCTCCTGCGAAACGAAGAACAAGACTATCTCCAATTAGCATTTCTGAATGCTTTCCACAATTAGACTCATTTGCACACGCTATAGTGGACCAGCAAAACCAGTAGTCCGCGGTGATGTGGTATTGGCATTATAATGAGCGGGTGTGCGGGTGTGCGGCTGGGCTCTCACGCATGCTCACGTCACGCGCACCCGCGTCTGGAGAGCGCACTGCGCACTGCTTGCGTGTTTGGTTTGCGCGTGACGTGATAACCACAGGGCAGTGCGTCTTTGTAGTTCCTACCTCAGAAGCGCTTTTAATATTTTAATGTTCCTAAGAATAAAAACTGGTCAAGTGCGAGTCGGAGTCGCGCAAACTAGGGATCCGTATTATTTTCAAAATTGTTTTTGCAGTTGATTGTAGATCATTTTGTGTGGAAAATCTATGACCTTTTTACAAATCCAACTTTTAAGTTGGTCGACTATTATTAGAAAGACCTATTCAATGATCCCCCATACGTCATAAAAAAAATCACCCTCACTTTACGTACCTAAGCCAAAGTACAGCTTTCTAGAACTAGTAGTCTCTGAGCTAATTCGCGTTCCATCTTGACTACGGAACCAAAAAAACAAACAGATGATCAAACGAAGCCCGCCATTTATTTTATTCTGTATTTATACTCCAATGTTATCTGAACATTTCAATTAGTCTGGTACATTAACGATTGATATCTCTAGTTTCTCATTCAATATTTGAACAGTATAGAGTTAATTAACGTAGATATTAGACCACAAATTAGTTAAAATCTATTACATTCTATCACAGATTACTAATTAGTTACTAATTTTATCATAAGGCCGCCCGGCCGCGACCTGCGACATACTCGTAGTTCGAACAGACCTGGACCTGCGAGAATGCTACGAAAATTATGAAAATTAGTCAAAATAAATAGATAAATATTCTGGGACAAATGACACATGGTCATCTGGTCCCAAAGTAGCATTGCCTGTGTTATGGGAACCAGACACTGATATATATATATATATACTTATATACGTTTAAATACATACATAATATATAGATATTTAACATCCAGACACAGAGCAAACAAACCTGCTCATCACACAAATGCTTGCCCTGGGTGGGGATCGAACCCACAACCCTCGGATCAGTAGTCAAGGGCACTAACCACTGAGCTACCGAGTCAGTCAATAAAATTAATGACCCCATGTACGTAAGTATGTTTTCTTATCCATAGTATAAGTTCCTTATCAACGTGCAAAATTGCACTCAAAACAATTCAGTGTTGTCTGCGTGATGCAATGCTCAGACACTTACTTCTCAGTACAGTTATATTATCCTGCATAGCAGCTATCTACTTTGTTGCTTATTTTACCACCCTTACTAAAATTATAAATCCTAAAGTTAGTATTTATGGATGTTTGTTACTCTTTCACGGCACAACAGATAAACGGATCTGGATGAAATTTGGTAGGTAGACGGATATTCACGCGGGGAACCGCTGGCAAAAGCTAGTTAAATATATAATGTTAAAAAATATTACCTCTAAATATCTTTCATCCGGCTTCCTAATTAAATATATGGGGTCACTTTTAATTAGTTCTTGATAGCAAAGGATATGAATGTACTGATGATTACCAAAAACTTTCCCAAGAAAACTATATGTCAAGTATAAAAAAAATGTCCTTTGTACATTTTTGTCAATTTGATAACTTGTTATGTATCGAGGACCAATTTTTTTTTCTGATTTGACAAAATGTTTCTTTGGGAAAGTTGCTTTAAATCACGAGTACATTCATATCCTTTGCTATCAAGAACTAATTAAAAGTCACCCTGCACTGCAATCTGCATAATGATAAAACAAATATCTATTTCAAAATATCTTTCACCCGGCTTCCTAATTAATTAAATATATAATAAACCGAATATTTCAAGACAACAAATAATGATGAAGTGATAACGAGATTGATTTGAGCATAAGTCGCGATTAATTGACAATTACGCGAGTCGGTAACAACGTGCCCTGGAGGTGTGGGTGGTAGTTCCATAAAGAGCAAGGCCTCCGCATGTTTGTGGGAAAATTGCGAAACAGTTCGCTGGACTGAATAATAAATGATTTAATAACAGTGTGCGTTTGCTCCAAGCGGCAGCGGCGCGGGTAGCGTACGGTGAGTTCAAAAAATAACATGCGATTTCAAAGGGGTTTACCAATTGTGAATATAAAAAAAAAGACGTGTGGCACTCGGGGACTGCCGCGGTAAAGCTATTGCATAGCATTTTTATCAACTTTTAACACTAAGAAAGTTACACCAGTAAAACGTAAGTTTTTTTAGAACGCGATAAGTGTTAGGTTTTTTCGTTACGGAATTTCTTGATTCGGTCGCCGCGCTCAAAGCCCGCGATAAAAGCTATGCAATAGCTTTAAAAAATGTGCCCCGTGGATACGTGTGCAAGCGATCTCTACAGATCGCCCGTTGGCTATTCGCGCCGCTGCTGCTCTGAAATATTATCACCTTTTAGGTAGCTCCATTTGATTTGGAATTACACAGTTTAAGTGTTTATGTTGAAAAAAGTAAGTGTAAGGTTTTATGAAACCACGGTAAAAGTGAAACTTTACAGAGGACGAAACGATCACGGCTGCTCTCGCTACGGTACCTACAGAGGACAAACGATCATACCGTCAGACGAAAGCGACCGTCACGCGACATGCAACACACAGACGAAAAAATGTGAGACGATGTTATAAAAGTTTCACTTAATTCTAGAAAGGCCTAAAAACTTTTAGGTACAAGCCTTTTTTTGAAAATATTTTTTTTATAATTTCTTACTTTTCTCAGCAAACCCTTTCATTTGATACATATGTTCGGGGTGTACATAAAAAAACGGCCAAGTGCGAGTCGGCCTAGCACTCCGAGGACTCCGTACCACCGCACCTCTACACACAACTACATAGTATAGTAACCGGCCAAGTGCGAGTCGGACTAGCACTCCGAGGACTCCGTACCACCGCACCTCTCCACACAACTACATAGTATAGTAACCGGCCAAGTGCGAGTCGGACTAGCACTCCGAGGACTCCGTACCACCACACCTCTCCACACAACTACATAGTATAGTAACCGGCCAAGTGCGAGTCGGACTAGCACTCCGAGGGTTCCGTACCACCGCACCTCTCCACACAACTACATAGTATAGTAACCGGCCAAGTGCGAGTCGAACTAGCACTCCGAGGGTTCCGTACCACCACACCTCTCCACACAACTACATAGTATAGTAACCAGACAAGTGCGAGTCGGACTAGCACTCCGAGGGTTCCGTACCACCGCACCTCTCCACACAACTACATAGTACAGTGACAATGATACCTATTCACATTACAAGCAAAACACATCAACGTCAGCGACAAAAATATGCACTTTTTGTTATTCAGTTCGGACTCCTTAGCACGAGTACCACTCACACTTGGCCAATTTTTATTTTTTGTTGTTTTACTTGAGTATTAGTACTATAATCACATCAAGTTTCACGTTTGTATGTATTACCGTTTTTGCGATACAGCTAAATCAAACATACTTGTTGTCAAGGGTTTACCAATTGTGAATAAAAAAAATAAAAAAAACTTCTAGACATATAAAAAAAACACTTTTGTTTTTTGTGTGGAGACCAAAAATTATTATTGAATATCTTCAAATTTTAGTATTTGTTGAAATACACATTCTGTGAAAATTTCAACTGCCTATACTTATTACGGTTCATGAAACGGACAGACGGATAGACTGCGGAGCCTTAGTAATAGTATGTCGGTACCAATATGTATACTTTGGTAAAAGGGTCCCGTTGGTCACCCGTTAGGTGCACGGAACCCTAAAAATACTGGTCCGCCATGTTGGATTTAGAATGACGTCACTCAGGTAACCATGCATTGTGCTTCTAACGTGTATGCAAAATTTTAGCTCTATAAGAAACCGGGAAGTGGTTCTAATTTAGCTTCCAAGATTTGTCGTTTGTAGTTTGTTGTAAAAATAAAGCTTGTAAAAATCAACAAAAAATTCTGTTACAAATAAACAGAACTGAAAAGAAAATACAGACTTGATAATAAAGATCAGCTCAGGCGGCGGAGTAAAAACACCATCAATAAATAAAGCCGAGCTTGGGTCGCGGCGCGCTGCTGCACCGGACCGGGGGGAGGAGGGGGCGGGGGAGGCACCGGGCCGTGAAACGTTGTCGACTCAATTTGCCGCCGAGCCACTCGCGACAATGACAGCCCGACACTAGGGCTCACTAGGCCCGCTCCAGAAATTGCACAACAATTCTTGGCCAAAATATATACAGTGCGATAAAACGATTCACTCTTTAAAACGTCAAAATTTTCTGGCTCCAGTTGGTTTACTTCGACGCTAATTTCTCTCTGTATAACGAAATCTCTCAATAACGTCACAAAATGCCCGGTCCCTTGAGTGTCGCTATAAAGAGTTTACACTGTATATTAGTCCTAACGGAACTTGTCCATTTCTTTCGCGTTCGGTATTTACGAGTAAGTTAAGGCGGTAATATTACAGATTTTCGTAATTTTTTGACGTCAATTACTCCTAAACGACAGTAAACCGAAGGTTAAAAAAAATACCCTTATTGTTGATGATGTCCCTTAAAGTCAAAAGTTATTAGAAACACGATTGAGTAGTTTTACCTCGGTAGAAAAAAAACCCAAAGATAGTTTAGGCGGTAATATAACAGATTTTCGTTAATTTTGACGTCAATTATTCCTAAACGACAGTAAACCCAAGGTTAAAAAAATACCCTTATTGTTGATGATTAAAGTCATAATTGAAAACGCTAAACACGTTAAAAAACCGACTTCCATCGCAACAAATTAGTACATTTTTGCATTATTATTTTTGGTTTTTGTTAATTTTCTACTAAAGTACTACACCGATTTTGATAATATCTATACGGGACCAACCTGGCAGCATACCCTATAGAATAAAAAAAAACGAGCTAGCCTTACAGTAGTCGCATATGATGTGTAGGTAACGTGCCAAAATATGAAATTAATGAATTATCCGGTCGTACATTCATGGGCCGGGCCTTCAGACAGTTGGTCATCTATGGCTACATGGCCATGTTACCTTAGCCTATGTAAAAAAAACGTTCGCATTTCCAGTTACACTGTTTCGTCCCATTTCACAAAATAACTCCCACAAATTACAGAAAAGCGAGAGGAAAGATCAAAAACAATCATGCAAAACCGGCCAAGTGCGAGTCGGACTTGCGTAAAGTATAAAATAAATTATAAAAAAATTTAATTAATTAATTATTTAAAATAAATCGTTTTTACCTACGCTATTATCTCGTATTACATGTGAAAATGTTGTCTTCTTCGAGTGGTGTAATGTGGCCAAGTTTTGACCATGTAAAACAAAAGTGGTCGACGTTTATCAAGAAGCTTAAACAAGGCTTCATCGCAAGTGAGATCGACGACTCGACTGACAAAGCCGGTATTCGTAGAAGAGCAATTTTGCTTAGTGCACTCAGCGATAATACCTATCAACTAGCCAGTGATCTCGCGTTGCCTGGGGAATTAGAAACAAAATCGTTCGATGAGATAAATAGTCTGCTCGATGCACACTTTACACCGAAGCGTTGCGGGTTCGCGGAACGTTATCATTTCTACGCGGCGGCACAACAAACTGGTGAGAGCCCGACGGACTGGGCGGCACGTTTGAGAGGGCTGGCTGCGCACTGCAACTTTAAGCACTTGGAGGACTCGCTGTTGGACAAATTTGTGATGGGCATGCAGCCTAGTCGTGAGCGTGAAAAGTTGTTCGCGCAGGACATCAGCGATTTATCTCTGGCGAAGGCGGTCGACCTCGCGGAAAGTGTACGTTGCGCGCGCTCGGGCGCCGCGGCAGCGCCAGGCGCGGACGGTGTGAGTGGCAGCGGCACCAGCGGCAGTGGCGGTGTTATCAACGAGACGGTGTTTAAAATAGGAACATCGTCTAAATCAAAATTTGTGCGTTCGGAAATTAAAAAGTGTTCCGTGTGTGGCCGTGAAAATCACGATACTAAGCAGTGTCGATTTGTAAATTACAAGTGCGGTAAATGTAAGGTTAAAGGTCATTTACGGAAAATGTGTACTGCGAAAGTTAAATATGTGGAATCGGGTGAGGTGATCGAGGGCGATGACGGTGAGTTATTCAATATACGTTGTTATAATGGAGCGCCTATGACCGATTCAGTTACTATTTGTGGTACTCAACTTCGCTTTGAAATTGATAGTGGGTCGGCCGTTACAGTGATATCTGAGTCTACCTATATTACTCATTTTTCAAATGTGCCATTGTTGCCCGTTCAGAAAAAATTACTAAATTATACGGGAGGTTCTATACATTGCATCGGGATTATTCACGTATCTGTGACGTATGCAGGGCAGTCGCGCGACTTGGACATTCACGTGGTGCGAGGAGGCGGGCCGCCGCTGCTCGGTCGAGATTTTATTCATACGTTCAATTTACAAATAGCGCCCATTAATTTTTGCGATCATTTAAATTCAACTAAGGAAAATAGCATCGATGATTTATTACTAGAATACTCAGATGTTTTCACTGATAAATTAGGTTGTTTTACGAAATATAAAGTTAAATTACCTTTAAAACAGAATGCCCGACCGATTTTCATGCGAGCAAGACCGGTAGCTTTTGCTTTAAGAGACAAAGTAGACAAAGAAATAGACCGGTTAGTTGAGTTAGGCATAATATCTCCAATAGAACATTCCGAATACGCATCACCTATTGTCCCGGTCCTCAAAAAGAATGGCTCAGTTCGTCTTTGCGCGGATTATTCACAGACTGTAAATAAACAGCTGTTAATTGAAACATATCCACTGCCGACTGTTGAAGAGCTTTTTTCAAGGTTGCATGGTGGTGAAGAGTTTTCCAAATTGGACATGTCCATGGCTTATAATCAATTTTGTTTGGAGGATCCATTAAATATTACCACTATAAACACACATCGTGGTTTATTTAAGTTTAACAGAATGGTATTTGGTTTATCATCGGCGCCGGCCATTTTCCAGCGAGCGATTTCAAGTGTTTTAGCTGGTATAGAGGGTGTTCAATGTTTTCTTGATGATATTATTATTACTGCGCCAGATAAAATATGCCATGCCAATAGACTCAAGTTAGTGTTTCAACGTCTGCGTGATGCTGGGTTAACTTTACAAAGAGATAAATGCTTATTTTTTCAGAGTGAAATTTCTTACCTGGGTTATATAATAAATAAGTCAGGGGTAAATAAATCACCAGAAAAAGTAAGGGCTATTGTAAATGCCCCTGTACCAAAAAAAATGTCCGAATTGCAGTCATTTTTAGGACTTGTAAATTATTATAGGACCTTTGTACCTAGTGCTTCGGCAGTGCTTTGTCCTTTGTACAATTTGTTAAGGAAGGATGTAAAATGGTCTTGGACAGAAGATCACGAAAAAGCTTTCAGAGATATTAAATCTCTATTATCTTCTGACCAAGTGTTAGCCCATTTTAATCCTAAGGCTAAAATTATTCTTACTGTAGATGCTTCACCAAAGGGATTGGGGGCAATTTTATCACAAGTTGATGCTGATGGCTGTGAAAGACCGATTTCTTTTGCTTCAAGAACCTTAAGTTCCGCTGAGAAAAATTATTCGCAGATACAAAAGGAAGCGACGGCTATTATTTTCGGAGTTAGGCGTTACCACCAATTTTTATATGGCAGATCAAAACCATTTATTTTACGCTCAGACCATAAACCCTTAATATCCATTTTTGGCCATCGTCGTGGAATTCCGGAAATAACGGCTAATCGCCTGCAAAGATACGCAATTTTTTTATCTGCATATAATTACGAAATAGAATTTGTTAGGAGCGAGAACAACAGCGCGGATTTCCTTTCACGCGCCACATTGCCGGAAACCGAGTTGCAAAGCTACGACTGGCGCGCCGACGCCGGTGTGGGGGAGGAGTCAGCAGCTTACATCAACTTTGTGCTAGAAGGAGATAGTAACTTACCGATAACGGTTGAACAGTTGCGGGAAGAAACCAGTAAGGATGATGTTTTATCAAAAGTTATAAAATTTATTAAAAACGGTTGGCCGCGTAAGGTAAAAGATATTAACTTAAAACCTTTTCATCTGTGTAGGTTACAGTTAGACGTAGAGAATGGTTGTGTGATGAGAGGTCACAAGGTCGTGATACCTCGATCACTACAAAATAAAGTGATGTCAACTATTCATAGTTCTCATATGGGAATTGTAAAAAGCAAAGCTGAGGTACGGGCGAGATTTTGGTTCCCGGGCGTTGATAGGGTTTTAGAGCAAATCATTAGCTCCTGCGCAATTTGTATGCAGCTGCGCCCCTCACCCCCGCGAGCACCACTAGCCCCATGGCCCTTCCCGTCTGAACCCTTCTATAGAATACATTGCGATCTACTGGGTCCCATAAATAATCGTATGTATTTGGTGATTGTGGACGCTCATACAAAATGGGTGGAATGTTTCGATATGAAGAATAACACTACCAGTGTTATGGTAATCGCTAAGCTATACGAGTTCATGTCACGGTTTGGAATGCCGCGGATTCTGGTGAGTGATAATGGCACGTGTTTTACGTCGGGAGAGTTTAAAAGTTTTTGTGAACGCAACGGAATATCACATGTAACGTCTCCCGTCTATCACCCGGCTAGCAACGGGCAGGCGGAAAGCTACGTTAAAGTAGTTAAAAGAGGCATTAAATCTGCATTGTTGTCTTGCAAAAATCAGTTTGATATTAGTGTAAAGCTGTTAAAATACTTGTTTGACTATCGTAACTCCGTCCATACTACGACCGGTTTTTCGCCTGCTCAGTTGGTCTATGGCAGGCAGTTACGGTCTGTGTTAGATCTATTAAAACCTAACTCAACTTTGCCCTCGCTCTCCGAACTCACTAAATCAGTGGAAGAAAAACAGTCCTTGCAGATTAAAAATTACGGAGGAGTACCTAGAGAAGATTTCAGCCCAGGAGATAAAATTTTATACAAAAAATTCATAACTAAAAATAAATATATTTGGACGAAAGGAATCATTTTGGAGAAGATAGGTGAAGTTATGTATTTATTGAAGGATTTAAAAGATCTAAACATGAAAATAAAAAGGCACGTAAATCAGATAATTCGTTATTCTAGTGCTGAAAATCTTGAACTTGGAAAGTGTGATGATGAGAGTAAGAATTTAGGTGGAGGGAAAAGTGATGTATCACAGCCACAAATGGTTTACCTTCCATTACAACCTTGGTTCGTAATTTATTTAATTAATTTTTTTAGATTTTTTTTTTTTTTTTTTTAACTGGTAAAATTATAGGAGTGAAATGATACCGCCGGTAGTTCGTTATGCACTGCCTTTTAATCGTCATTCAGATACCCTCACACAATATACATAACATTCCCTCCACCTTTAAGTAAGAATATACAACTTAACCCTAATTATTTACTTAACAAAGTTCTAAAAGAATTTACGAAAATCTACGTTTTTCCTATCACGTCGAGGCCTAGTATGGATTTGCGCTGTTTCTTCACTTCTCTGTTCCGTTTCCACTGGTTGAACAGAATTGCTTTCTACAGCTGGAGTTTCCGATTGACAGTCTGCAACCGGTGCTGTAGGACAGTCTTTCATTGCCATCTCTGTCTCCACTGTGCGTGGGTGAGAACTTGAACTCTCAATTGAGTCGCTCGTCTGTACGAACCAAGGTTGTAATGGAAGGTAAACCATTTGTGGCTGTGATACATCACTTTTCCCTCCACCTAAATTCTTACTCTCATCATCACACTTTCCAAGTTCAAGATTTTCAGCACTAGAATAACGAATTATCTGATTTACGTGCCTTTTTATTTTCATGTTTAGATCTTTTAAATCCTTCAATAAATACATAACTTCACCTATCTTCTCCAAAATGATTCCTTTCGTCCAAATATATTTATTTTTAGTTATGAATTTTTTGTATAAAATTTTATCTCCTGGGCTGAAATCTTCTCTAGGTACTCCTCCGTAATTTTTAATCTGCAAGGACTGTTTTTCTTCCACTGATTTAGTGAGTTCGGAGAGCGAGGGCAAAGTTGAGTTAGGTTTTAATAGATCTAACACAGACCGTAACTGCCTGCCATAGACCAACTGAGCAGGCGAAAAACCGGTCGTAGTATGGACGGAGTTACGATAGTCAAACAAGTATTTTAACAGCTTTACACTAATATCAAACTGATTTTTGCAAGACAACAATGCAGATTTAATGCCTCTTTTAACTACTTTAACGTAGCTTTCCGCCTGCCCGTTGCTAGCCGGGTGATAGACGGGAGACGTTACATGTGATATTCCGTTGCGTTCACAAAAACTTTTAAACTCTCCCGACGTAAAACACGTGCCATTATCACTCACCAGAATCCGCGGCATTCCAAACCGTGACATGAACTCGTATAGCTTAGCGATTACCATAACACTGGTAGTGTTATTCTTCATATCGAAACATTCCACCCATTTTGTATGAGCGTCCACAATCACCAAATACATACGATTATTTATGGGACCCAGTAGATCGCAATGTATTCTATAGAAGGGTTCAGACGGGAAGGGCCATGGGGCTAGTGGTGCTCGCGGGGGTGAGGGGCGCAGCTGCATACAAATTGCGCAGGAGCTAATGATTTGCTCTAAAACCCTATCAACGCCCGGGAACCAAAATCTCGCCCGTACCTCAGCTTTGCTTTTTACAATTCCCATATGAGAACTATGAATAGTTGACATCACTTTATTTTGTAGTGATCGAGGTATCACGACCTTGTGACCTCTCATCACACAACCATTCTCTACGTCTAACTGTAACCTACACAGATGAAAAGGTTTTAAGTTAATATCTTTTACCTTACGCGGCCAACCGTTTTTAATAAATTTTATAACTTTTGATAAAACATCATCCTTACTGGTTTCTTCCCGCAACTGTTCAACCGTTATCGGTAAGTTACTATCTCCTTCTAGCACAAAGTTGATGTAAGCTGCTGACTCCTCCCCCACACCGGCGTCGGCGCGCCAGTCGTAGCTTTGCAACTCGGTTTCCGGCAATGTGGCGCGTGAAAGGAAATCCGCGCTGTTGTTCTCGCTCCTAACAAATTCTATTTCGTAATTATATGCAGATAAAAAAATTGCGTATCTTTGCAGGCGATTAGCCGTTATTTCCGGAATTCCACGACGATGGCCAAAAATGGATATTAAGGGTTTATGGTCTGAGCGTAAAATAAATGGTTTTGATCTGCCATATAAAAATTGGTGGTAACGCCTAACTCCGAAAATAATAGCCGTCGCTTCCTTTTGTACCTGCGAATAATTTTTCTCAGCGGAACTTAAGGTTCTTGAAGCAAAAGAAATCGGTCTTTCACAGCCATCAGCATCAACTTGTGATAAAATTGCCCCCAATCCCTTTGGTGAAGCATCTACAGTAAGAATAATTTTAGCCTTAGGATTAAAATGGGCTAACACTTGGTCAGAAGATAATAGAGATTTAATATCTCTGAAAGCTTTTTCGTGATCTTCTGTCCAAGACCATTTTACATCCTTCCTTAACAAATTGTACAAAGGACAAAGCACTGCCGAAGCACTAGGTACAAAGGTCCTATAATAATTTACAAGTCCTAAAAATGACTGCAATTCGGACATTTTTTTTGGTACAGGGGCATTTACAATAGCCCTTACTTTTTCTGGTGATTTATTTACCCCTGACTTATTTATTATATAACCCAGGTAAGAAATTTCACTCTGAAAAAATAAGCATTTATCTCTTTGTAAAGTTAACCCAGCATCACGCAGACGTTGAAACACTAACTTGAGTCTATTGGCATGGCATATTTTATCTGGCGCAGTAATAATAATATCATCAAGAAAACATTGAACACCCTCTATACCAGCTAAAACACTTGAAATCGCTCGCTGGAAAATGGCCGGCGCCGATGATAAACCAAATACCATTCTGTTAAACTTAAATAAACCACGATGTGTGTTTATAGTGGTAATATTTAATGGATCCTCCAAACAAAATTGATTATAAGCCATGGACATGTCCAATTTGGAAAACTCTTCACCACCATGCAACCTTGAAAAAAGCTCTTCAACAGTCGGCAGTGGATATGTTTCAATTAACAGCTGTTTATTTACAGTCTGTGAATAATCCGCGCAAAGACGAACTGAGCCATTCTTTTTGAGGACCGGGACAATAGGTGATGCGTATTCGGAATGTTCTATTGGAGATATTATGCCTAACTCAACTAACCGGTCTATTTCTTTGTCTACTTTGTCTCTTAAAGCAAAAGCTACCGGTCTTGCTCGCATGAAAATCGGTCGGGCATTCTGTTTTAAAGGTAATTTAACTTTATATTTCGTAAAACAACCTAATTTATCAGTGAAAACATCTGAGTATTCTAGTAATAAATCATCGATGCTATTTTCCTTAGTTGAATTTAAATGATCGCAAAAATTAATGGGCGCTATTTGTAAATTGAACGTATGAATAAAATCTCGACCGAGCAGCGGCGGCCCGCCTCCTCGCACCACGTGAATGTCCAAGTCGCGCGACTGCCCTGCATACGTCACAGATACGTGAATAATCCCGATGCAATGTATAGAACCTCCCGTATAATTTAGTAATTTTTTCTGAACGGGCAACAATGGCACATTTGAAAAATGAGTAATATAGGTAGACTCAGATATCACTGTAACGGCCGACCCACTATCAATTTCAAAGCGAAGTTGAGTACCACAAATAGTAACTGAATCGGTCATAGGCGCTCCATTATAACAACGTATATTGAATAACTCACCGTCATCGCCCTCGATCACCTCACCCGATTCCACATATTTAACTTTCGCAGTACACATTTTCCGTAAATGACCTTTAACCTTACATTTACCGCACTTGTAATTTACAAATCGACACTGCTTAGTATCGTGATTTTCACGGCCACACACGGAACACTTTTTAATTTCCGAACGCACAAATTTTGATTTAGACGATGTTCCTATTTTAAACACCGTCTCGTTGATAACACCGCCACTGCCGCTGGTGCCGCTGCCACTCACACCGTCCGCGCCTGGCGCTGCCGCGGCGCCCGAGCGCGCGCAACGTACACTTTCCGCGAGGTCGACCGCCTTCGCCAGAGATAAATCGCTGATGTCCTGCGCGAACAACTTTTCACGCTCACGACTAGGCTGCATGCCCATCACAAATTTGTCCAACAGCGAGTCCTCCAAGTGCTTAAAGTTGCAGTGCGCAGCCAGCCCTCTCAAACGTGCCGCCCAGTCCGTCGGGCTCTCACCAGTTTGTTGTGCCGCCGCGTAGAAATGATAACGTTCCGCGAACCCGCAACGCTTCGGTGTAAAGTGTGCATCGAGCAGACTATTTATCTCATCGAACGATTTTGTTTCTAATTCCCCAGGCAACGCGAGATCACTGGCTAGTTGATAGGTATTATCGCTGAGTGCACTAAGCAAAATTGCTCTTCTACGAATACCGGCTTTGTCAGTCGAGTCGTCGATCTCACTTGCGATGAAGCCTTGTTTAAGCTTCTTGATAAACGTCGACCACTTTTGTTTTACATGGTCAAAACTTGGCCACATTACACCACTCGAAGAAGACAACATT
Source organism: Coleophora flavipennella (assembly GCA_947284805.1). Classification (NCBI taxonomy): domain Eukaryota; kingdom Metazoa; phylum Arthropoda; class Insecta; order Lepidoptera; family Coleophoridae; genus Coleophora; species Coleophora flavipennella. Next base: position 1,274,717 of record OX369292.1, read on the forward strand.
TTCACATGTAATACGAGATAATAGCGTAGGTAAAAACGATTTCGTCGCCAAATGTTCAGTATTAAACTGGTAAAATTATAGGAGTGAAATGATACCGCCGGTAGTTCGTTATGCACTGCCTTTTAATCGTCATTCAGATACCCTCACACAATATACATAACAGTTCCGTAGTCTTTTCGAAACATGAATGTTTATTTTAAAATACAAAATTATATTTGCACTTGGTAATAGAACATAATATTGTATGAAAATTCTATGAACTTTTACAAATCGAACTGCACATTTTAAGGGCCGCCAGGAGGCTCGAGTTTCCATACAAACGTAGTTGCGCTTTAATACAAAAACTACATGACAGATTGAATCCAAACTTTGCGAATATATTGAGGAGACACATATCGATGTTTGTAATTAGTTTTCGATGTACTAATATAAAACGGAAAAAATAAGAGCAGTATCAAACTTTCAGTACAAAACTAATTTGAGCCTTCGTTTAGTTACGTTAAAATTTACTACGATGAAAACTAATTACAAACATCGATATGTGTCTACTCATTATATTTACAAAGTTTGGATTCAATCTGGCATGTAGTTTTTGTATTAAAGCGGAACTACGTTTGTATGGAAACTCAAGCCTTCTGGAGACTCCTAAGTTGGTCGACTATTTCTCCTAAACTAAGAAAGCCTACTTAGCCGTGATAGTTTTCCTTTTAAACTCATTATTTTAAATGCCTCCGTAGCTCAGAGGCATAGTTCACTGGCTTTACACAGGAGGTCGCGGGTTCGATTCCCGGCGGGGTCAATTGTAAGACTCGGTTTGGTTGGTGGTAGGGCATTTTCTAAGCCCGCCTGGCTAGCTACCACCATCTTATCTAAGTCTTGCCGCCAAATATCAATGTTGATATTATTGGTGTGTTCCGGCATGAAGATAAGATAGCCAGTTCCCAATTGCGTTGGAGAATCTTGGTAAGCCCGCTTCCATCTTCGGCAACATCGTCACTTACCACCAGGTGAGATGTTGTCAAGGGTTTACCAATTGTGAATGAAAAAAAAAATTAAAAAAAATATAGACTACTTTCATGATTTTTTTCAAATTTACAAATACAGCGGTTTAGTTGTTAGGGGGTGGGGACACTCGACTCCAACAAAATTTAGCACTTTCAAGCCAATTTTTAAAAAAAAAAACTGAACCCTAAATTATAAAATGGTGTCAGAAGACTCACAACTATTTTTTAAGCTCTAAACCAAGGATACCCCACACGACTTGGTTTGACGAGAAAAAAAATCATCCCCACTTTACTCTCCGCGTTATTATTATATATATCTTTGCCGAATTTCAGTTCTTAACTACTAATAGTCTAGGAGCTAGGCCACAGACAGACAGACGGACAGACAGACATGACGAAACTATAAGGGTTCCCTGTTGTACTACGGAACCCTAAAACGGTTCACAATCTACTAAGACATTACGTAACAAACGTACAAAAAAAAGATACAGTCGAATTAAAAACCTCCTCATTTTTAGAAGTCGGTTGAAGATGCTCGCAGTACTTACCAAATTGTAATCGTAGAAGCGTTGTACGGTTCAAAGCGTTTTTTTTTAAAAAAAATTGTAAGTTAAAACACTCAAAAGCAAATGGGACAATCGTTTGAAGAGATAATGTGACACAATGAGGTTCTATATTATTAGGGATGCACCCGATACGGATATATCGGCGATACTTCGGGTTTGCCGAGATATCTTTATGGCAGATTCAACGATACTTTTCAAATTTCGCGCTTTAAAAATGTAATGTAAACGCGCGTGTTGTCCCATCTATTCCGTTGCAAACGAGGCATCTGTCGCATCTGAGAGACTATTTTCCACCGCAGGTCTTATTCAAACAGACTTGCGAAATCGCCTTTGCCCGCAAAACTTAAGAATGCTTTGTTTTTTAAATAAAAATCTTATAAATTTTAATTTTGATTACTAAAACTATTAATTAATTGTGCTTTATTTATTCTACCTTGCATTTTGAAATCAATAAGCGTATCGGTATCGGTATCAGTATCGCCGATATTTTTATAAGAGTATCCGTATCGGTATCGTATCGGCAAAAAGGCGTATCGAGGCATCCCTACTCTATATCTTAGAGATGCAAAATGTTATTACGACTCGACGGAAAAGTGGAATCAAATAAAAAATTCTAAGACGTAGCTGAGAAAAACAAACTATAGGGAAATTACTCTCTGTTCATTCTTACTACAGAAATCTATGAGGAGTATGCCTTATACTTATAAGGGAACTTGTAACTTATGGCGTACTCCAATATGGAGCTAATTGTTGACGTGACAATGAATCTGGAAATATATGTACTCATTGATGTGACATGTTTAATTTTTATTGTACAGCTTTGTCACAGTATTACAATATAGCGGCGTACAGACTCCAAACTCCGCGAGTTTGCCAGGCTGGCTACAGGCTACAGGCTAGCACCTACGCCGTGGCGGCATCGCGCGACATCAAAGACGTTGCGCTACTGTAAGCCATATCGTAATACTATTGCTTTGTCCTCTCAACACACCTAATTAAACTTTGTGTACTACTTTAGTGTATTAATTTCTCAATACCTATGTAAGGTTCACAATTTCCAAGGAGCTAGGTAGGTACCTACATTAAGGCTTCTCCGTCCTTAAAATTAGTAACTCGATTCACGATGTTTAAAACATCGAAATAAATAGCTTGGAAATAAAGTTATTGTCAGCTCGTACTGCAACGTGGCTTTTACGTCAATCGCTGCGGACAAATCGAGCGAAAACTGTGGTTTTTAATTCATTATAAATAAAACATGAAAAATTTCCAGTAAGTAAGAAAACAAAATCATTTTATATTGTTTTGTTAAGAAGTTCATAAATTATCAATAATGTTTCGATTAAAATTGCAGCAGTTCTATGGTTACAACCAGAAAAAAAGGGTGCTTTAGAATACTTCTTTAGTTACGTGTATTAAAATAGAATTCGAGGAAATCTAAAGCACTCCACGTGTCTTGTAAATTACCATACTTTTGTTCGATATAAAAATCCTTAATTGAAGTAAAAAGTGATTTAAAAAGTAAGTGTGTGGTTTTATGAAACCACGGTAAAAGTGAAACTTTACAGAGCACCAAACGATCATGGCTGCTCTCGCTACGGCACAGAGGATGAAACGATCATACCGTCAGACGAAAGCGAACGTCACGCGACATGCAACACACAGACGAAAAAATGTGAGTTTCACTTTAAAAGTTGGTCCTTGGCGGCGGTAAAAGCCTTTACATAAGGGTCTTTTGTATGGACATTGGACACTCGAGCCTCCTGGCATAGTAAAAATAAATTATGCTCCTGGGGACCCTTAAAGAGGTACCTACTTCTTTGTGTCAAGTTATGATGATGAGATTCGTTCATGCATACCATCAGATTTGGTGTTTGGGAGCATGAATCATGATCGCGCGAGATAGCTCATCTTACGGTCAACTCGTGCGTTGAAATCGCTGAAGCGTCTCATCTATAATTTTCTGTAATAAACACAATAAGAGCTCGAGCTCAACCAATTACAGTCATTCCTCAAAATCGAATTTCACGTATAATCGACAACGGAGGCCTCCCATTCGCCTTAGTAACCAATTTAAATTTCCCTTTGCTAATATACCTACGTATACCTATATTCTATCATCATAGATTTATACCTCACTTCATATAGGGGGTGTTGTTTTTCGTCAGCGCCCTTTCCAGTAGGGCTACTACTAATGAAACTTAACTTTTTTTTTCTACAACTTTGCTCTAATTAATCGCAAAAAAATGAACATTTCTTAATCAATTTCAAAAAAGGAGGAAGTTCTATGTTCCACTGTTTTTTTTTTTAGTTTTTTTATGTATTTTCACCGATTACTCTGTCAATTATGAACCGATTTTCAAAATTCTTTTTTTATTCTGAAGAGTATACTTTCTAGGTGGTCCCATTGTCACCAAGTCATGATCTGATGATGGAATCCCAGAGAAATGGACGGCAACCCTCAAATTTTATAGGCATGTACTATGTATTTTTTTCTGAAGCTATTCCAGTTTTTTCGTCTGGTAGTCATCATCTTATGTTGATGAGCTGATGATGGAAGGTACAACTCCTTAACGATTAGGAGTTGGATGATAATTATTTAAATGTTATACATAGATACGTAGAGACCGATAGTTGTACTTGTCACCAAGTCAGGATTTGATGATGGGATCCCAGTGAAATCGAGGTAAGTAGCTGTGTGCTGGTATCGAACTCGAAAAAATTGTTGGCCCCTAATTTGATTCGTACCTACCTTTGATTTCATTATTGGTTGTTAATTTCGTGTACCTATTAATATTTAAAAATATTATTTCATACTTTTGAGTTATTTTCTTTTTAAATCAGTTTTCAGTTTTTTATAACTTTTTTTTATTTTTTTTTGTGATAGTACTATCTATGTAACAACGTTAAACCCAATCACCTACTCACCAATAGGAATTATCATATTATAATGCATATTATGTTTCATTAACCGATATAAATACAAATATAATTTCATACTTTAAGTTAATTTTTTAAAATTCGATTTTGAGTTTTATTAAATTTATTTTTGTATAAAATTGACTACTTACATGTTCATTTGGGAAAGTCGTTCAGTTTCATGAGTAGAAGCCCTCCTGAAAAGGGCGTTGTCGACCAAAACAACATCCAGTATGTAAGAAAGGATTGAAAATACTCATTTGTTAGACACGCATCGACCGTAAATATAAGATATCGTTATAGAAAAGGGGAAAAACGTTGTCGTTAGATCCTGCCAAGACAAATGTTCCTCTACAGATAGGAAAACTGTGAGAAAAGGGCGACGATTTACCAAAAACACCCATACAATTTAGCGAAGAAATGTCGAACTCTCGTCGCAGCCTCTTTGCCTAAATTGAAAGATTGTAGCCCGCGATATATCTTGGGAGTTTGTGTTATGTTACGAGCAAGTTGTGGGTCGCCTTTTGCAGCCAAACAAAAGCGGTGGGACAAATCCTTCGGTTGTTTACGGTTATGACGAGGAGTTCGTAAGTATATCTGAATGACTGTGCTTTCGTTCAAAGTCTTATGGTCTCGAATGTTTCCAAGTTTCCGAGACTTCTCGAGATAATAGAGTATCTGGGCAAAGTATATATATTAGTACTAACATACAGTAAGGACACTCCCTGCCGCCCTCTATGTTGCGACTTCGCCCCCTCGTCACCCAGATTGATACAGATTGGTTACAGTTTGGCTGTCGAACGTATAGGATTTCGCCGCCATTTTGTTTGTTCCGTCATTCCTTTTTTGAAATGTCATTTCTGGCCCAGTGTATGAAGTGTCCAGGGTGTGATCTGGGTAAGATCGGCGCGGGCGGCGGCACGGAGCGGCGGGTATTCTCGGCTGAGCGCGGCGCGGAGTAGGGGGGGGGGGGGGGGGGGGGTTGTTAGTGGTGGGAGAGATACTGTTTCTTTGAACAACTTTATACAAAGTTCTCCTTCCGCAATTAATTTGGTGTGAAGTGAAAGATAATACGTCGATATTATAAATCACTTCCTTCCGGTGGCGGCTGAAGTTACTTTAATTTAGTGTTTCTCGAATTACAAAAAGATGATAACTTTTAACAAGGTACAAGATGTAATGTCGGTTGCACAATAATCTTCAACATTTATTTCATCATCATCATCATCATATCAGCCGAAAAACGTCCACTGCTGGACAAAGTCCTCCCCCAAGGATTTACACGACGACCGGTCCTATATGCTGCTCGCATCCATCGGCTTCCCGCGATCTTCACCAAGTCGTCGGCACACCGCGTGGGAGGCCTATCGCTACGTTTTCCGGTGCGCGGTTGCCACTCGAGAACTTTACTGCCCCAACGGCCATCAGTTCTACGAGCTATGTGCCCTACCCATTGCCACTTCAGTTTAACGATTCTGTGAGCTATGTCGGTTACTTTGGTTCTCCTGCTGATCTTCTCGTTTCTGATTCGATCACGCAGAGAAACTCCGAAACAATTTATTTGAAAAATAAAACTCGGCTGCATAAAACATTACACCTCTTTTTAAGACAGTAGGTTAAAAATATATCTTAAGTCACTTTCGGGATCAAGACGATTCTGACGACACCTCGCTCTCCAAAATTGATGGATGTAGCTAGGGAATGCAATCCCGCAGCAAAATTTCAATTGCTGGATCCCGCGGGATTGAGAGGTTCGATCCCGCGGGATCCAGGTATTTGCGGGATCCCGCATGTTTTTTGAAAGTCATTGAAAAAAGAGAGGAATCCTGTATCATAAACGAGTCTATAGAACTTAAAATGAAACTAAAAATATTATTGACACTATTTATTAAGTAATCAAATAATTAATCAGAAATAACAGTTTCAAACAAAGGTCAAAAACTATTCTTACAAACAAACAAAAACAACTATCCATTATTTAGGAAGGAGCTGCGCAAATGCACTTAAAACATAGCGTCTCAATAGTTTTGTGAAAGTGAAACTATTTATAAGTAATCAAATCAATCACTAATTAGAAATAAGAATAACTATTACAAATAAACAAAAAACAATTATCCATTATTTTGGAAGTAGCTGCGCATGAAACATAGCGTGTCAATAGTTTTGTCAGCTAAACGGCTTCTTACTTTGCATGCTTGGTATCCGGCAGCAGAAAATGCCCTTTCCGCTTCCACGCTGGTGGGCACCACTGTTAATAACGCATTGTAGACGAATTGAAGATTTGAGCCCACCAGACTCCAAGAAATTAATTTCTTTCCTGATTATACCTTCAAGAGAAGAAGATCGACCAGCGGTTTTAGAACGTATGTCGCTGCGCAGTCCCGCAAATCCCGCGGGATCCCGCACGATTTAGGCGCGGGACTGGTCCCGCAAAAATGGTGCGGGATCCCGGTATTTCGGGATCCCGGTATCCCGGTATTGCATTCCCTAGATGTAGCCGTTTAGACTATACAGGGTGCAAAAAAAAGGTGTTAGACCCGTTTACTGGGGGGTTCTACTCATCTTACTGAACAACTTTCCCCAAGGAACCCATAGTCAATTCTCAAAAAAAAAATTGGACCCTCCATACTAAAATGCACAAAATTGTCCGATCAGCTGATCGATTTGTATGAAGAGTAAAAATTTTTTCGCGATTTCATCAAAGTCATAGAACCAAAGTTGTTCAGTATGATGAGTAGAGGCCCTAGTTAACGGGACCTACACCAGTTTTGTTACACCCTGTATACAGACTCCAGCCAAAGAAACGGACTACATACATATACTCGAAAAACATTACCCTTCTTCAGCAGGCAGTCGAGTAAAAATGGAGACTCTGATGTGATGATATTTTTTTTGAGAATTTACAGCTAATTAGTAACTTTTCTATATCCTAGCACAGTATATATATTAGTATCCTAGTTTAGGGATGGCGAACCTTTAGGATCCACGTGCCATTTTTTCTAAAAGAGTATTTAATGAGGGTCGTAGTTTGGGAAAATCAACTCAAAACTCTATATTTACTACCAATAAAATTAATTTTTCACTGATAAGTAACACATGTTTCAATAATACGTACTTAGCAAATTAAAAAAACATTAGTGTCACTTTTGTTGTTGCAGCTTAGATGACAAGTAACGGATATTAAGGTTGTAAGATGTTAGTTGTTAATAGCTAGACTAGCTGTTTCGATTCGGTTTAACACAATTTAACTTATTTGACAGGACTAAACTAAATTTAAGCATGCTATCCTTGTCTTTTCGATACAGAAAGTAAAAGACGGAATGTGTAAAATTAGTTTAATCCTGTCAATTAAATTAAGTCGTGTAACACCGAATCGACACCATTAACAAGTTTTCTCCAAACTAGTACAACCAGAAATGAAAAAAAATATTGTGATGAGGAAAAAAAGAAAGAAAGATACAAAATTAAAAAGGACAGATGAAAGAGAACTTACACTTACTCGACTGACTCGATGGTTGAGTGGTACGGTCTGCCAGCTGGGCCCCAGAGTCGTGGGTTCGATACCCACCCAGGGAACATTACATAAGGCCCAATACGCCTAGGAACAGTTGTCTCCATCTTTTTCTTTACGTGTAAAGAGTAAAAAAAAATTCGAGCGAGACCTACAGTACTCGCATATGATGTGTAGCATGTGACAAAATACTTTATAAAAGGACGGCAAAGATACGGCAGTCGGCAGACTAGGCTGTATGGTCATAGATACCTTTGCCTTTTCCGCGCTTTTAAAGCCTGAAAAAAGGACGGCAAAGATACGGCAGACTAGGCTGTATGGTCATAGATACCTTTGCCTTTTCCGCGCTTTTAAAGCCTGAAAAAACGCGACTTCCTGTTACACATGGGACACATTTCCGTCCCATTTCACGAAATCACTCCCACAAATTGCAGGAAAGCGAGAGCAAAGATGGTACACATCAAAAATAACCACACTTTTGCACTTTTTCAAGGTTTTTTTCGTTTTAACTTAGATATAGGCATTTTTGCAAAAAAGTGAGTCCGACAATATGTCAGGATTTTATTGAGGAATAAGAGATAAAAAAATAAGGTGCTTTAACTAACTTTAGTGAAGTAAAACTGGTTTTGTGAGCTAAAGTTTAAACAGCAAAAATTTATAAATTTAAGCGAACTTTGCAATTTTTTTCCATAGAATTTTTTTTATGAAATCGTGTTTTGGCCTTCTACACACGCTAGTACTCTTTATTGTACTGTGGCTACACTTTGTAGCAGACATATTGCGATAAATTTAAACAAAAACATTAGTATATAAATGTATTGCAGTTTCAACCGCAGAAAAATGACTTCTTCCAACCCTCGATTCAGGGTTTGCATTATTTTCTGAAAGGGTTTCGCCATAAAAGATGTCAGTCAGCACATTATTTCCGTTTATGAAATAGAAACACCGTAATCTTCCGTAGTCCCTAGCTCGCTCTTGACGTGTACTCCCCCCACAATCCCCACTCAACGACAATACTGACTAAATAGAATTTAATATTCATAGACGACGTACGATTCAGTGAACTCGTCGTCCGCACCTCGGCCCGAGCTTCGCATATAAAAGACCTTCGAGACCCCCCCCCCCCAATCCCCCCCGGGCATACTTCAAATAATTCGTCTCGCAATAGCTGAAACCTGATGTGGGAAAGGAAAAAAAACTACACACGTTTCGTTTATTTTACTAGAGAAAATTGGAAAATTCTGTCGGCGTCCATGGGGACGTCCGCGAGGGCAAAAGTTGATTTTTGGAATAATCCCTCGTCAATTTCAATCGTGTAGGGGGGATGAGAAAAAAGTTTTATTGAAAAACGTCCGTGAACAAAATTCACATATGAGTAGGCAGTAGAAGCGTCGGTGGCTCAACCGGTAACGGCTCGGTCCTCCTGACCAGAGGTGCCGGGTTCAAATCTGGACGGCCAATGTACCAATGAGTTTTTCGAAACTTACGTACATATACTCACCGATTGCTTTAAAGGTGAAGAAAAACATCGTGAGGAAACGCGCACACAGTTGCGAAGAAACTCAAAGGTTGTGTGTGAAGTTGACCAACCCGCACTGGGCCTGCGTGGTCGACTAAGGCCCGATCGCCCTTATTCAGGGTAGGCTAGAGCCCCTCGGTGGGGACTTATATGAGCTGATATGATGATGAGGTAGTTGTAACAATATTCACATACGAGTAGGCAGTTGTAACAAAATATAATATAGCTTCAAACAAAATAATTCTGCATGATCATACCTACTAATTAGTTATATAGGAATGTTTACTAATTAGTTATATAGGAATGTTTAAGTTCACTTCTTAATTGTTTTAAAATTTGATGTCATCTAGTTTTCTTCATTCTCATTTAAAAAAAGAAAAAGCAACAATATATTTACTCCGTTTCTCATTCACATATTGCCCCAATCAGGTTTGCTTAAAAACCCCATTTTTTATGTATTAGAAATGGGTAATATGGAACCAGGCGGAATAACTCATCATCTGGCTTAAAGAATCTCCATACCGCTCATTCCAGGGAACACAGTACAGCTGTAATTATAAACAAAGCCTCGAACAGCTGATTACTACAGGCACAACAATAATCCATTCAACTGATTTCTACAAACCACGCTGGATTGATAACTTTGCCTACCGAAGTTCAACTTCGCCCACCGACGTCAAACTTTGTCCGCCGACGGAGTATTTTTTTGGATGCTGCACTACGTTCCGGCATAACAGGGAAGTACCTACCAAGCTGCCAAGTCAATAACAATTGAAAATTTACAACTACCTTCCTTTAGGCTTAACCTCAAAAGAAAAAAGAGAAAAAATTTCAGAAAAAACTTTTGTTTATATTTTTCTCTTTCTTTATGCTCCGTGTGGCCCTCTAATCGTTCGCACGCGACGCCATATAAAAATATTATAGTGTAAAATTCTGTACGCAGATTGAAAAATGCCGAGCCAGGCGAATTGTAACAAATGCCGTACGGCAAATTGTAATGAACGAGCGAAGCGAGCGATGTTAGGTCCGGTAAGGTTTGATTGATTTAACAGTCTAAGAGCGAGGCTCCCCCCCCCCTCGTAATTTTATAATTTGCCTGATTATTTGTAAAATGACGGATCATACAATATGCCTGCGACATATACAAGTTGATTCATAAACCTTGCTTACATGTGTTTTAAAAAAAAAACGCTTAACACGTTAAAAAACCGACTTCCATGGCAACAACTTAGTACATTTTGGCACAATTATTTTTGGTTATTGTTTATTTCCTAATAAAGTACTACACCGATTTTGATAAAATTTATATAGGACTACACGGGAAGCACTAGCTTTCAAATAAAGAAAAAATCATAAAAATCGGTTCACCCAGTCAAAAGTCTGAGGTAACACACATAAAAAAACATACAGTCGTATTGAGAACCTCCTCCTTTTTGGAAGTCGGTTGAAAAGCGTCGGTGGCTCAAATAACTAGAAGTCCCGGGTTCAAATCTGGATTGCCAAGGTACCAATGAGTTTTTCAAAACTTACGTACAATAATTACCGATTGTTTTAACGGTAAAGGAGAACATCGGAAAAGCTGCACATCAGGTTCCAGATGTGTATGAAGGTCGCGTTGCACACGTCCATAGGTGTTAATCTAAATGCTCAACACGTGACCGCGGGTGATTCTAAGTGCAACTCCAGGCAACCGCCGTCTGTCCCTTGGATAGCATGATTAATTGTACCATATGATAAGAAGAAGAGATATATTTTGACATAAAATAAAACGTTTCGAAACTGTTTTAAAAAATCAACTTTGCCTACGTACCTTACCATTTGTAAATATTATTTTTGAGTAGGTCTAACATTGCTAGTTACTTTAGTACCTATATGTATATACCAGATCCACACTCGGAAAATCCACTTCCATACCAATCTGGTGATGTAATTTACCTAATCATTATCATCGGGCTCTGCGCTAGGCTTTTCCCATTTATTTGGGGTTGGCTCTACTTGACCTCCTCGACTTTATCTCATCATATCATCATATCAGCATGTACGTCCCCACCGAGGGGCTCGAGCCTACACTGAATTAGGGCGATCGGGCCTTAGTCGACCACGCGAGCCCACAGTGCGGGTTGGTCAACTTCACACACAACCTGCGAGTTTCTTCGCAGACAGGTTTCCTCACGACGTTTTCCTTCACCGTAAGAGCGTCGGATATACGTACATAATATGAAATGTAAATTCGAAATCACATTTTTGGTACGTGGCGGGATTCGAACCACGACCTCCCGGACAGGAGACGGCGGCCCTAGCCGTTACGCCACCGACGCGCCACAACTTTACCTACCACTGTAATTTATTTTTTTAAGCAAGACGTGTCGTTACCTGTATTTCATGGAGCAACTCCCTCTCGTCCAGAAGCACGACGCGGCAGGGCAGCGTGCGTGGCGCCGGGCACAGGCATTCCAGCATTCTGCCCCCGCTGACCGCGCCCGCGGCTCCTGCGACCAACAGTTACAAATCAAATGACCATCCACTGCACATAGAGTTGCGAACGTGCGAAATATCTTCATTATCTGCCTTCAAATTCAGTGCAGGCGAAACCTCAGGACTTCATAACGAGTCCACATTACTCCATTTTCAAATTATCCACCTAGGTGCCCTAAAGCAGTGGTAACGGCTGTATTCTGTCTGCGAAGCTTGGAGTTGTTTGAAGTCAATTACGAAGTTATTTGCAGTCAGACTCAATAGTAAATTCACCAAAGGGTTGGCAGAAACCAAATATATCCTCGTTAAAAGCTGGCCTGAGAGCAAACGGCGAGGTCTGTTTTAATAACTTTATTTTAATTAGTAGCAGCGTTCTCCTTAATAGACGGATTCGGTTCGACGGTGCGCTTGCGATGAAGGCATCGGTGCATGCGATCCGATTTTTATTTACCCTCCCTGAATTTGTTTGCTCTTTTCACTTGTTCATTTTTCACAGTTGTCAATTTAAAAAAGCAAAATTAACTGCATGAAACCGTTACCCTTTCATAGGACAATTGGGTTAATATGTATCTTAAGTCACTTTCGGTATCAAGGCGAATCTATCGACACCTCACACTTCTAAACCTACCAAGCCGTTTAAGCTACAGGCTCAGCCAAAGAAACAGATATATATGTACATCATACACACAAACATCCGAAATACATTACACTCCTTTACGAACAGTCGGGTAAAAAAAAGTATAGTTTGTCCCAGCGCTACGGGCCATTCAGGAAAAGTATAGTTTGTCCCAGCGCTACGGGCCATTCAGGAAAAGTATAGTTTGTCCCAGCGCTACGGGCCATTCAGGAAAAGTGTACTATGAATACTCACTCATTGAAAATGGGTAATAATACTCTGAAGATACTTTATTCACCCCCGACGTAAGCAGAGTGGTGTTACAAGTTTAATGTCTCCATAATTTGGATTAAAAAAAATTAAATTTATAGTTATACCTATTTTATTTTTAAAAACAAATGGAACTATTGTGAGATTTTTTAAAAATCGCTTGCTTTAGCTAAGAATAGCACCGGCGGCGGCGCGGCGAAATGTGAAAAATAATGTTTTTCATGGCATGGTCCTTTTGATTTATGTCCTTACAGTTTTTTTATAAATTTATGCTTATAATTGACTCTATTAATTGGCCTTGTAAAATGCACGATGTTTTTTTCTTTCTATTTTACTGGTCCAACTCCTGCCAAGGCAAGCACTTAAAAATAATCTGAATGCACTTTTACTTATTTTCAAAAATTATATAAATTCTTCAATTATTATTCTTTAATTTTGCTGGTATGATGGTCAGCTAAGGCATAAAATTTTTGAAAGATATTTAAATGCAGTTCTATTTGCTTTAAAAAAAGTAAAGTCTCCTCAGAGGTTTTTTTTTTAATTTTCAATATTTAAAGTAGGTATAGTTACCGACATTCCCTCCACGGCTCATAGCGCTAGGACGGACACCATTGTATATTCAACGTATTCTAGTAAATCTTCAAAACAATCGCATACTGAGTGTGAAAATTTTTTTCTCCATCCAGAAATCTAAACTACGTTTTCATATTTGTCGTGAGAGAGACTACGTTTTTCGCTTCCCAGAACTCCCTCCTCCTAGTGCGGACCCACGTTTTCACTGTTTCGTTCAATTGGATTTTAGGTACCAATAAATAAAAAGTTATTTTTGGCTCTAGTTATTTTTTAAGATTTTTAAAGTTCGTAAACTGATAGAAGTTCGTAAAATGATAGAAATTAATTAAGTTATTAAAAAAATTGCGTCGGTGGCGTAACGGTTAGGGCCGTCGTGGTTTGAATCCGGCCACGTACCAATGTGTCGAATTTCGATTTCATATGTACGTTTATCCGACGCTCTTACGGTGAAGGAAAACATCGTGAGGAAACCTGCACACGCCTGCGAAGAACTCGAAGATTGTGTGTGAAGTCGACCAACCCGCACTGGGCCCGCGTGGTCGACTAAGGCCCGATCGCCCTAATTCAGGGTAGGCTCGAGCCCCTCGGTAGGGACGTATATGAGAATTAATTTTGTAATTAAAAAAATACACGTTTTACAGTACAAAATCAAATATAAATGTAAATTAATCAGTTCTAAAAATAATATAACACTAATAACAATACCTTAAACACCTTAAATAAAATACCTTAAATTATGTATTATAAAATTCTGAAATAAAGTATGTATTGATGAGTGTAAATAAATAAATAAATAATAATATATCTTAAAACTAATTGCACCTGACCTCAAAAGAACTGTCTGGTATAATAAAAAGAAAGTAACACCTCCAGGACACTCCATCTCCAACACAGCGATGCTCACAACGCCACTTACAAGTGATGTAGTTCCCCGGGAAACTTTTAACAACCGAAACAGAACAACGAAGAAGTTTGGGGAAACAAACAACGGAGACGGCAATACGAGTCATTAATCCGAACGATCCCGACAAAGATTAGTGCTCCAGCTATTGACCCGCGCCCCGCTCCACCGCCCCACCGCCCCACCGCCCCACACGTAGAAAACATTTTCCTGGCATTGTCTGTGCAGGAAGCAAAAAAGAGGATCCGCGATTGACATCACGGTCTGCGAAGCGACCCCACCGGCGGGATGCGAGCCGGAGCGCCCCATTCGCGCCTCCGCTATTATTTTTCTTTTTCATTTTGCTTCGGAAGAAAAAGTATACGAGTACCTATCAAGTTGGATACGGCAATGTTTTCACTTCACAATCATGATAACATCGTTTCCCGCTATATTAAGTATTCTTTTCCCACACGTTTGTTGCCATTTCCCGTGTGCGCGCCGAGATAATGAGACATTACTGCCGACAATAGAAGTGTACATCTTTTTCTTTCAAGATTGTTCATAGTGTCTCGTCTGTTTTCAGAATTTTGCTTCCTTGATTGCTTTCCTCAAAAGCCGGTTAAGGCCTTAAAATGGGTTAAATGACAATATTCAATTTAAACTAGTGAAACACTGTGTAAAGCTATGTTAAAAAAATATAGAATATACTTAAAGTAATAAAAAATCGATTTAATTGAATATAATTTTTAAAAAAATAACCACTTTTGATGAAAAAAAAAATTACTGTAGACCCTGTTTTTGGCGTTAATTGCAAAATTTCTCGAAAACAAATAGTTAATTTTGAATGAAACCAACACTCGAAAATCGGTGAATTAAACACCTTTCATTTTAATTAAAAACATTTTTTTAAACTTTTTTTAAAGTGCCGAAAAGTAATAAAAAACATATAAAAATCGAGAATTGGACGTTCGGTATCAACGTTACAGGCGCGTTGAAGCCCGCATTGATTTGAACTTAAAAAACTTTTAACACTTCAACCTGCTCGGATTGAGTCATCTTAAAGCCTTAACAAAGAAAACGAAAATGTAACTAAACAACTTTCCCCAAGGAACCCATGGACTCTGCATAGTAAAATGCACAAAACTGGTCGATCAGCTGATCGATTTGTATGAAGAGTAAAAATTTTTTTTGCGATTTCAGCAAACTCGTAGAACAAAAGTTGTTCAGTATGATGAGTAGAACCCCCAGTTAACGGGACCTACACCAGTTTTGTTACAGCCTTTATACAAGAAAGTCGTGTTAGTTACACCATTTATAACTCAAGAACGGCTGGACCGATTTCACTAATTCTTTTTTTTGTTGAGTACGCCATTTTCAGGAGAAGGTTTTAGGGTAGGGTAAGGCGGATGGAACGAAGTTCGCTGGGACAGCTAGTATAGCAATAAAAAACTTTTGATTATATATTACAATATAGATTATGTAACGGCGTTTTTAGCAACGGCGAACTTAGCGCCTTAAAAACGATATCACAGTAACACGGGCTATTATAAATGTGACAATAGCTCATCTGGTGTCATTACGGTTTTATGAAGAACTAGCTTTTTCCCGCGGCTCACCCCCGTGTACAGAGGCCAGCACATCAAGCTGTACACTCGTAGTGCGATTCTGATCCATACGCATTCGGCATATGAACGGTACAAATCCCAAAGTGTGTAGCTTGATGTGCTGGCCTGTGTACATCGTTTTAATGACAGTCTTTAATTAAGATTAGTAAATTATGTCGTTTCCCACCTACTCAACCATCTCTGTGCAAAAAATCACAACAATCGTTTTTTTTCCCTCAGGAACTGCATCAGATTACGCTATTTTCCCGGGATAAAAAGTAGCATATGTCCTTCCCAGTGACACAGGCTACCTGCATGAAAAAATTCATAAAGATTGGTCAAGGCGTTGAAGTGTGAAAAGGTAACAAACAAACACATTTTCACATTTTTATAATATTAGTAAGGATGTATTACGATTTACGAAGAATGTATGGGTAGACAGTGTTTCTTCTATCAACGCTATTAATAATATTAAATAGTAATAAAACGTGGAAGCGACGAGACATGACAGTATAGTACTTTTTTAATTAATATTTTTATCTTAGCATTGACATGAGTGGTGCATTGCGGGTGGTGGCGCATCGGGAGCCGGGTCGTTCATTTCCCTCTAATAAGGTTGAGAGGAGCGATGACTGACTCTAGCGTTAAACTCGTGACCGGGTGCTGTCCGTGTGAACTGGCCTACTCTTGTCAAAGGCGTTCATGACATTCAATGATTTAATGTATAACTTCTCGTGTCATATTGTTTTCATGTTCTAATGACATTAAATGTTTTTTTTATAGCAAGGATTGGATTTTGACGTTATTAACTAATGATTGTTTATTTCTTGACTTTTTATAAATGAAATTATGTAATCACTATTTTATGACTATCAGAAAGAGTGTAATTTGCACCTATTTTGAATAAATATCTTGAATAGCAATAACAACATAAAGTTGTAGGATATACCATGCCATAATTTATATTCGTGGACCGTTCAGACACTATAGCGATTATGGTGTTGTTAGCGGTGGAGGGTTCTGTCTGGTTGGTTTATACTTGCATTTGAATGGTGTTCCCATTTCGTGGTTACAAGTAGTCGGCAGTCACCGGCACTGCTATTGGATTGTGGAGTTGCATTAGTGTGCACGTGCAGGCGCAGTTAAGTGCATTAGCTTCACATTGGAGGTCGCTGGTTGGATTCCCGGTGCAGTCTAACTTTGTAAGACTTGGTGGAAGGGTTTTCTTAGCGCGCTTGGATAGCTACCACCATATTGCCGTTAAACATATTGATATATTAAGTTATTTGTGTGTGAAGTCGACCAACCCGCACTGGGCCCGCGTGGTCGACTTAGGCCCGATCGCCCTAATAAGCCTACTTATCAATCTACCGCTATAAACTGCCAAAAAGCTGTCATATTTGTTTAAAAAAACTATCAAATAAATTTAAATAACAACTGTAATTATAAAAATAGTAAAAAGAATAGATAACTATTATTAAAAAAAAACAGTAAAAGAATCGAAAAGTGTGATAAAAAACAATTAAGGACAATAAAAGCTCTATTCTATGCGCTGTAAAGTATAGAGATAATATTTCTTCTATATCCTGTCAAAGGTGTGTTGAATATATCTAGATCACAAAACTGTTCATTAGTGTAAGACAATCAATCCCCATCAAAATTTCAACACCGACTTTTTTTGCCATCACTACTTATCTATCTTGTTCACTCGCTCCCGCTCGCTCGCTCGCTCCTCAGTCGCTCGAAAGTAAAAAAGTAGTTAATGTATCAATTATTGGAAACCAACATAACCGACAATGTGAATACAAAATCGAGTTTAGTGTAATACCGTCCGATAAAGGCATATATAAGTATATGTAATAGTAAGCTACGGCATGGAACACCGCGCACACGCATACCGACACGCGCTATCTTGCGCATAATGAACGACGCATGAGTGGCTGGCTGCCTGTCCTCGCCTGCCCTGGACTTGCGTGGAGCCGCAAGGAGGATATCTACTTACTATATACGGTGACTTTTAATTCGTTCTTGATAACAAAAGATATGCATGTACTCGTGAATACAAACAACTTTCCCAAAGAAACTTTATGTCAAATGGGAAAAAAAATTTGGTCCTCGATACATAATAAAGTTATCAAATCGGCAAAAATGTATAAAGGACCAAAACTTTTTTTCATATTTGACATATAGTTTCTTTGGGAAAGTTGTTTGTAATCACGAGTACATGCATATCCTTTGCTATCAAGAACTAATTAAAAGTCATCCTATATAGTTGTCGAGAGGTACGATAAAATTAACGCAAAAATGCGTTCAAATTTTTAGGTTAAAAAGAAAACAAATCTCGTAAAAAATGGTGAGATGAAATAAAGAGCTAAATCTAAGTGAATAAAATAAAGTGACTTGGCCGTTAAACATTTTGTAAGTTAACCGCCTCCGTGGCGTAATGGTTAGTCCATTCGCTTCACAATAGGAGGTCGCGGGTTCGATTTCCGGTGGGGTCAACTTGTAAGACTCGGTTTTGGTGTTGGTAGGGCATTTTCTAAGCCCGCCTGGCTCGCTTCCACCATCTTATCTTAGTCTTGCCGCCAAACATAAGTGTTAACAACAGTGATATGTGCCGGCTCGAAGATAAAATAGCCGGTTCTCCATTGCGTTGGGGAATCTTGGTAAGCCCACTTCCATCTTCGGCATCATCGTCACTTACCATCAGGTAAAATGATGCCAAGAGCTTACCAATTGTGAATAAAAAAAATAAAAAGAGAGTAGTAAGTCTGGGTATCTACCACACCTTAATATCTATTAGGTAAAAAAAAATATAAGATTCCTTTTCTTCTGATATATGTACCTAGATTTACTACTATGAAAAATGTTTAAAGTTTAAAGGCCAGGGCACATGGTTTTTTTTTATTCACTAAGACTGGCTCTTTATTTCATCTCATTCTTTTTATTGGCAAATAATCTAAATTTTGCAGATATTTTTTTTTTGTGATTTTACTTCTTTGCCTGAACCAAGATGCAGGTGCTCGAAAATGGTTCTAGAAAAGGTATTACAGTAGTGCTTGCTTTGCGCTGGACTTAGCGGGGCACAACCGAGTTCCCAGATCAAGAACTGGCACATTTTTACAGAATATTTTTGTTGGGCATTCACTTGTGTACAAACAACATTTTCTGGTGGATTGTTTTTGTATTTTGAGTTTGATTACGAATCATAATGAATAACTTTAGGTATGGCGTATGTACATATACTTACCGATTGCTTTAACGGTGAAGGAAAACATCGTGAGGAAACCTGCACACGCCTGAGAAGAAACTCGAGGTTGTGTGTGAAGTCGACCAACCCGCACTGGGCCCGCGTGGTCGACTAAGGCCTAATCGCCCTGATTCAGGTTAGGCTCGAGCCCCTTGGTGGGGACGTATATGAGCTGATATAATAATAAAAATGGCGGCATTTCTCTATCTCTAATAGTTTACCTGTTCTTTAGGGATATGGTTCTCAGAACTCAAACTAAATATCTCTCATTGTACATAAAAATAAACAAATATATGTAGAAAACAACATTAATAACTAAGAGACGAACAATTTTGGCGATCTTATCGGTTCTTATCAGGTAAATTAAAAATTAATTTAATTTAAATTTTAAATATTATTAAGTTAAGAGGGATAAATTAGGGGCTAATCCTCATTTTGAAAGTTTTTCCTATGGGCACTAAAACTAAAGTACTATTGGTAATTACAATTTGGGGCTAGTCGTAGAGTCAGTACTATTGGTAATTACAATTTGGGGCTAGTCGTAGAGTCAGTACTATTGGTAATTACAATTTGGGGCTAGTCGTAGGGTCAGTACCATTGGTAATTACAATTTGGGGCTGGTGGTAGGGTCAGTATTTTGGGTATTTACAATTTTAGACTATATCTAGAACTATATCTAGAACGGGAGTTGCTTCAAGAAAACGCTAAACACGTTAAAAAACGACTTCCATCGCAACAACTTAGTACAATTCTGCATTATAATTTTTGGTTTTTATTAACTTTCTAAGAAACTAACACTACACCGATTTTGATGAAATTTATATGAAAAAACTTGGCAGCATAAAAAATAATCACGAAAATCTGTCCGCAATCTGCAAAACAAACATACAATTTTAAATAATTGGAACCTCGGGACATCAACAGTATGTTAATTATTACTAGCTTTTGCCAGCGGCGTCGCTCGCGTGAACATAGTTTCTATTAGCGGCTCGCGAGCGTAGAAAAAGTGGCCTATATGTTAACTCAGGTCCAAATCTGTCTATCTACCAAATTTCATCCAGATCCGTTTATCTGTTGTGGCGTGAAATATCCATACGTATACAAACTTTCGCGTTTATAATATTACTATTAAGGATTTAAGAGGACTGTAAACCCACGGCGAAAATTCTACTTTTCATACAAACGACGATAACGATTATTTGGACCAATAATTGACAGGTTGTCATTCAGAACAAAATCTAGGCTTATACGTATCGTTTTTTAAATTACTGGTTAAATTTTAAAAAAAGGCCGAAATTAGTTTCTTATGAAAACACGTGAACGACAATAAAATTAAACTTATTAAGTTTATCGAAAAAACAAAAACGTATAAGCAAAGTATTTATATATATTAGTACTAACATACAGTATCGACACTCCCTGCTGCTCTCTAGATTGCGACATCACCTCCTCGTCACTCAGATTACTACAGATTGGTTACAGTTTGGTTGTCGAACGTATAGAATTTCGCCGTCATTTTTTTATGAACAAAATATACTATTGTTGTAGATAAATCCTTAGTTTTAGATAACTATAAGTGTAAAAACAATAGCAGTTTGGGTGTTCTCTTGTTGTATTTTAAATAAATAAATAAATAAGTGTTCAGGGTGTGGTGTAACTGGTATAAGCCTACTTTTTGTTCTGACTGACAACCTATCAAAAATTGTTCCAAATCACTTTGCAATTTAAGAGGTTAAAATCCTTATCGCCGTTTGTACGAAAAGTCGCACCTTCACAATCCGCTTAAAAGTAGATATAAAAAAAAACTCAGTACAATTAACAAATTAAATTTCGAATTTGCAAAACGGCTACACTATACGTCTTCGTATCAAGCCAAATGACCCACCTCGAATTTTATGTGGCCACAACTTGCACGCAGCCACGCAGCTCATGTGCTGTGTAAAGGGGAGATTTATCCGTGTACTCTAACACATAGCATTTGTGGCATAGCCAAGTACCCATATAACGCAGGATATAGGCAAAGTACCAACCCGCACTGGGCCCGCGTGGTCGACTAAGGCCTAATCGCCCTGATTCAGGGTAGGCTCGAGCCCCTCGGTGGGGACGTATTTGAGATGATATAATAAAAAAAAATAGGCAAAGTATATAATATTGGTACTAACATACAGTATGGACACTCCCTGTCGCTCTCTAGATTGACACTTCATACAACGGGCCAGAAATGACATTTCAAAAAAGGAATGATGGAACAAACAAAATGGCGGCGAAATCCTATATGTTCGATAACCAAACTGTATCAATTTGGGTGACGAGGGGGTGAGGTTGCAATCTAGAGAGTGGCAGGGAGTGTCCATACTGTATGTTAGTACTAATATATATATACTTTGGCCAAGTACCCATATTACGCAGGATATAGGTAAGTATTCTGTGTGTATATATACGCAAACTCGACACACCGGCGGGATGTGCCGGGATGTCTGGGAGGCCGTATCCTGGCGGATGGACAGTGTTAGTGAGCACTGAGCACTGAGCACACATACTGCACTTTTCGTGCTTCAGAGTGGTCTAACAGCCTCGTCTCGAACTCGAACAAGTACGAAAATTACCCAGATGAGGTTAATGAGCAAAATGGCAAGAACTAGTTTCCATCTCAAGACAGGTCGTTTATTTGTGTTTGACAATTAGGGTTACCAGATGGTCGGGATTCGTCGGGATAATCCCGAATTTTCTTTCATATGATATCCCGACTCCCGATAAAACGCAAAATCATCATCATCATCATTATCATATCAGCCGAAAATACGTCCACTGCTGGACAAAGGCCAAATACAAAATATCCCGATATAAAAAAAATACAATACAATACAATATTCTTTATTGCATCACAACATAAAAAAGGAATTAACAAAAAAGAAGAAAGCCTATACAATAGGCGGCCTTATTGCTAGGTAGCATTTTCTTTCAGGCAACCTTTGGGTAGGGAAACAGCGATAGAATAATTTATATACTTAGAATAAATTATATACTCGCAGGTAGTTAAAAAAGGCGCGCGATCTTGCTGTGTGTGTGCCGAGTAAATTGCTGAAATTTCAAGTCACTTTAAGGTACACCACAAGGTAAGAAATTTTGTAGAGTCTGTGAAATCAGACTAAGTATATGTGGAAACATAAAAAAATGATTTTTTTAAGATTTAAATTTTAAAATTAAAAAGTAAATTAGTTGTTTTATTTTTCCCGATAAAAACCCCCAAATCCCGACATTTGAAAAATTTATCCCGAGATTTCAATTTTCTGATCTGGCAAGACCAAGGCCAATAGACATAATTGACAAACAATATGTTTTGACGAAAAACTCCTTTGACCTGAGTCTATGTTTGACGAAGAATAACCTTGACCTATGTCTCCCAAGTCCGAAGAGTCGGTAATAATTATTTTGTGCACTGAATTTGTAAAATAAACTTATTTAGCCACCTCATGAACCGGCCAAGTGGGATTTGAACTTGCGCACTAAAGGTTCCGTACCACCACACCTCTCCACATAAAACTAAAAACTAAAGAAAACAACGCGAGTAGGTTAGTAGGTACTGTACCTACTATTCCTTACGTAAAAAAAAAACATCAAATAATAAAAACTGATCAAGTCCGAACTGAATGAGATAAAAAGCATTTTTCTGTCGCTCGCGTTGATCTTTTTAAGTTTTTAGTTTTATGTGGAGAGGTATGTTGGTCAAGAACCTTTAGAGCGCAAGGATATATTATTTAAGTATAGACTTAATCACACCAAGTTTCACGCTTGTATGTATTATCGTTTTTACGATAGTGCAAAAACAAAAATCCTGTAAAAAACTAGTCTTATTATATTTATTGTTAGTTCGCAAATCACCTATAATGGTACATATTCTGTGAAGGTTTCTGCCAGATATTAGGTACGGTTCCAAAGGTAGCCTTTTGAAGGTCGAACAGAATGATGGACGGACGGACAGCGTAGGCTTAATAAGAGGGTTAGTATAAAACAGAAAAAATAAGAGAAGTACAAAACTTATTTAAGCCATAATTCAGTTATGTCTCAATTTACTACGATCAAAACTAATTACAAACATCTATTATGTGTCTACTCAATATATTCGCAAAGATTGGATTCAATCCGGCATGTAGTTTTTAGGGTTCCGTAGTATAACAAAAAACCGTTATAGTTTCGTCATGTCTGTCTGTCCGCGGCCTAGCTCCTAGACTATTAGTAATCCCTACTAATATTATAAATGCGAAAGTAACTCTGTCTGTCTGTTACGCTTTCCCGCAAAAACTACTGAACGGATTTGGCTGAAATTTGGTAGGTAGACAGATTAGGACCTGGATTAAGACATAGGCTACTTATTACCACGCTCGCGAGCCGCTTGCGGCTCGCGCACTGCGCACCCTCGAAAAGTCATAGAAACATGGTCCACGCGGGTGAAGCCGCGGGAAACAGCTATATATAATAATAAAAAAATCGAGCGAGACCTACAGTACTCGCATATGATGTGTAACATGTGACAAAATACTTTATAAAAGGACGGCAAAGATACGGCAGACTAGGCTGTATGGTCATAGATACCTTTGCCTTTTCCGCGCTTTTAAAGCCTGAAAAAAGGACGGCAAAGATACGGCAGACTAGGCTGTATGGTCATAGATACCTTTGCCTTTTCCGCGCTTTTAAAGCCTGAAAAAATGCGACTCACTGGGACACATTTCCGTCACATGGGACACTTTTCAGGCAAATTGCAGGAAAGCGAGAGCAAAGACGTTACACATCAATAATATAATAATATGATTTATTTCAGAAATGTTTCCATACAATTGTTATTACTTACAAACTAAGTTGGTTAGTAGCAATATTTACTTACAGGCTATGATAGTATTGTTAGAAATTATAGCTAAAAAGGGTACAATTTTAATTTAATCGTAATAGTAGTTAAGAGCTGAAATTTAGCAAAGATATATATAATAATAACGCGGAGAAAACTGTAAAAAAATTTTTGGAATAAAAACTTTTTTGAAGGTACCTCCCCTACAAGTGAAGTGGGGATGATTTTTTTTCTCGTCAAACCGAGTCGTGTGGGGTATCGTTGGTTAGAGCTTAAAAAATAGTTGTGAGTCTTCTAAGACCATTTTATAATTTAGAATTCCGTTTTCGAAAAAATAGACTTGAAAGAGTAAAATTTTGTTGGAGTCGAGTGTCCCCACCCCCTAACAACTAAACCGCTGTATTTGGAAATTTGAGAATTAGATATGGACGCGATAATGACAACTACGGAACCCTACATGCGCGTAGCCGATTTTTGTAATAAAGCGGAACTACATTTGTATGGAAACCCCCCTTAAAAAAATATCTTGAAAAACATTCCTGGTGATAGCTGAAAGTACACAGAGTGTATTACATTCTTAAAGTTGACTTGAATCGAAGAGTGCAACTGTATACGATACGTGGCTGGACCTGAGCCAAAACTCCAAGTTGCGAATTGCTTGCGTATGATATAAAACCAATGGGGACATGCTGAACGTTGGAAAAATGAAAAGTGCTAGCGAACATTACGAGCGCAATAGTTCTCGTAAGGGCTTGTGCACAAATCACGCGAAGTTTTTTCGGCTACTTTTTGACCCCCTCCCTCCCCCTGGTGATATTTGGTGAGGTTCTTGGCTTTTCCCCCCCCCCCCCCTCACAACCTCATGTGTGTTTTTTTTATTTTAAATGAAACCGAGAAAAACTATCTACTCATGTGGTGTTAGATTTTTAAGCTATTGCTTAGCTTTTATCCGACCGAATCAAGAAATTCCGTAACGAAAAAACCTAACACTACCGCGCTCTAAAATACTTACAGTGCCATTTATTAGCGATTTGCGGTACTAAAAGGACTTAGTCAATTTTACTGGTGTAACTTTCTTAGTGTTAAAAGTTGAGGAAAAATTTTATGCAATAGCTTTACCGCGGCAGTCTCCGAGTGCCACACGTCTTTTTTTTTGTTCGTTCACTGTAGAAAAGTACACGTGAGGTCTGCTTATAACCCCCCCTCCCCCAACGTGATCTGTCGTGATTTTTTCGTGACCCCCCCTCCCCCTATCGAACCCGTGATTTGTGCACAAGCCCTGAGCTGAGAGTTTTTGTTAAAAAAAAAAGTTTAAAGTATAATTGACCAAACAGCCTCGAGCTCGCGGGTTAATCGATGCTGAATCAGAGATAATCTGTTCGCTCGGATCGCTTCAACGAAGAAGTTAAGGCTTTTTTCTTTGAAATTAGTGGGTACATTTTAATATTATGAGTGATCTGTTGGCTCTCAAATTAAGGCAGGTAGCCGGCGGCGGCGGTGGAGGCGCGGATGCTGCGCGCCGCGCAATCAGGGAGGACCACGTGAAGGCTCACCTCGGTACAGCTCGCCCGGTCTCGACTGATCCAGCGCTGAGCTCCGCCCACCATTTAACATTTTTAGACCCACAAAGAGGATACTATTAAACTTTGTATTGTTCTTAGTTTCGAGCGGCGAAGGAGTGAAAAAGAGGTATTGTGATGAAAAAATATCAAAGTTGAGATAAAGAGTCTAAAAAAAAAATGTGTGTGTGTGTGTGTATGTGTATCCGTCTAGTGCTCTAGTTCCTAAACTACTGGACGGATTTTGGTATAATTTAAGTAAGAGCAATATTATTTTTACATCTCCAGGCGGTTTTTTTTATTTTTTAGGGTTGCCACCATAGTAAAAAAATATGTTTTATTTTTCTTCTTCAAAATGGCTTCACAGCTTTGGATGAAACTCTGTATGTTACCTACTATGACTTTATATTGCCTACTATACGCTAATGTAGTCCGTTATTCTGGGAAAATTTGCAATAAGGTAAACCTCCCATACAAATCTAGGTGTTTTGTTACGTTTTCTCATTCTAACGACTTTAATTAAAATTTGTGAATAACGAAGGACTTAATTAAGGCCGACTGCACTGGGTAGTTCAATATTCTAGAAAAAAAATGAGTAAGGTACCCCCCAAACAAACCCAAATTATTCCAATCTATGAGTAATACTCTTTTTTTTATTGTTAATAGGCTTACCTAGTAGGAATGTTTAGCTTCGTGAGAAAGTATTCACAAAGTGGCTGTACAATTTATTTTATTGTAGACTAAGGACATGTCGGTCCGCCTCCAGGACCACAACTCAAACCCTATCCAGTTGCAGCGAGGGGTGAGACAGGGAGACGTTATATCTCCGAAACTGTTCACCGCCGCCCTGGAAGATGTTTTCAAGCCTCTGACTGAGATGGATTCGGCATCAATATCAACGGCGAGTACATAACCCACCTCTGATTCGCTGACGATATCGTCGTCATGGCTGAGACTATGTAAGACCTAAGCACAATGTTCGATGGCCTCAGTAAAGTCTATCGACAAATTAAAGTCTTAAAGTCTTAAAAATAATGTTAAATGTCCGTGTCGCACCCACCCCTCTAAAGGTTGGAGACTCTACACTGGAAGTTGTTGAGGAATATGTATACCTGGAACAAACAGTCCAGCTAGGTAGGTCCAACTTCAAGAAAGAGATCAATCGACGTATCCAAATCGGCTGGGCAGCGTTCGGGAAGCTTCGCAATATCTACACGTCCCAAATACCGCAGTGTCTTAAGACTAAGGTCTTTGACCAGTGTGTGTTTCCAGTGATGACTTACGGAACTGAGAGATGGTCGCTTACTACAGGCCTCATAAGAAGGCTCAAGGTCACCCAAAGGGCAACGGAGCGTGCTATGCTCGGATTTTCTCTGCGTGATCGAATCAGAAACGAGGAAATCCGCAGGAGAACCAAAGTAACCGACATAGCTCACAGAATTGCTAAACTGAAGTGGCAGTGGGCAGGGCACACAGCTCGTAGAACAGATGGCCGTTGGGGCAGTAAAGTTCTCGAGTGGCGACCGCGCACCGGAAAACGTAGCGTAGGCAGGCCAGGAAGCCGATGGATTTCCACGAAGACCGGTCCTGCGCTGCCCGCATCTAGCGGTTTATTTCACTTTTTATATACATTAAATAATAAATTAACTACAAGTACAAAAGTCTGTAGTCTCTATAACGAATCTGAAGTTCTGTGAATGTCATCGCCGAGACGTCGATAACAGTCGATTAAACAAATTAATATTTCCAACTAAATCGCTCCTTTATCGAGAATAAAATTTTCATTCGCCAAATGAAATGAAAAATAAGAATCTTGAAACCCTCTGTGAAATATTCATAAAAAAATTTAATCTCACTTTTTACGAGCTTCGTAACCATGGGAGGGGAGAATAGAAAATCTTTTTGAGACGTGTTAATATCAGTTTTAATTAAAAAGTTCCAGTTATCACATAAGGACGGGCTCCGGCCGGGCTAAATGGGATTTTAACCTTCGGTGTACGAGGTGGGGTCTTGCGCACCCCAGCCTCAGTTTTTGGGGATTACTTCATTTTTAAGCCTAACAGGTTCTAGTTTCAGGTAATCTCAACATTTGTAAAGCAGATTTTGATAGAATTACAGTTTTTTCATAATCTGCAGTGACTATCAAGATATTGACACCTGGGGTCTGTGTGTTTCATGTGCCCCCAGTGTTTGTTGCCACGAGAAGAAGAAGAATGTTGAATTGAATTTTTTTATAATTTATTTATTTTAATTTGAAAAACATGAATACCCTCCTTTGATATCAACTTACTTTTATTGTAATAATACCTTTTTTTGTGCTTCTCGACACCTATTCCTGTTTAATTTTTTTTCTATCATTACAAACTTTTCTTAATAATCTGTATAGTGTTATTATAGACTATATTGCAATAAAAAAAACATGTATTTGAATCACGGTTTCATAGATAAACTAACATAAAGTTAAGGATCATTGGGGTCCGTCGGAACCCACATAGTACACGGCGTTACTTTGTTCACCTCGTACACCGAGGGTTAATAATGCCTGCGCCCTCGCGGCGGCACATTAAGATAACATGCCGTTGCACACACACTCCCCGACTATTACCTCCTTCAATATTTTACTTTCCGTCTCTAGTAATAGTTTTGAAGAGGCATCGTACAGAAACTTCTGCAGGGTTGGCACGTGGCACCGCTCTCCTATATCTCTTTATGTTCATTTTAGCGGGATGTAGACACAGCAATGCTGTTTTAACATCAGACTTTCTTAAATAAATGTATGCCACTTAGATGTCTAGCGGGGATTTACTGTCGCCAAAGGGTACTCTGCAAGGCGAGTGCCTCGTTGAAGAGAACCACTACCTACTGTCCGGGTAGGTCCCGGACAAGCGTCTTGGCGGCAAGACCTACCGTAACTGGTCCTTGTCTTCACCTTATGGTGTTGGCAGGAATAGCGGCCCTCACTATAAGACTTAGCTGTCGGTGAGTGAGGAGTAGTGAGGACGCTATATCATAAACCTGGTAGTTTTAGCGTATCTGGTAGATATACGAGAGGGAAATGTCGTCAAAGAGTTTGGGTGTAATTTAACAACGCCTTAAATAAGTAAGTAACTGCGTAGGTAGGTGCCTGTTTCTAATGGCTTCTTGATAGGTAGTCACGTCGCCGCCTCACTTTTACTTGATAACTAACTTCTAGCTTAATTTAAAGTTCAGAACACCTTTTGAATATAAAGTTAGAAGGATGTTTACTAAGAATAAAGTTTAACACATTCACGATTAACATATTCACGGCGGCGTTGCGTTGCTCGGCAAAGGCTCAACCTGCGCCAGCGAGTGAGCAGTGAGCAGTGAGCAACTAACGAAGAACCCCTCGAAACTTTGCTCGCCAGGCTTTGTGAATTAAAAGCGGCTGCTTTCGCACTAAAACGCCCCTTGATGAATCGGGATCGTCGCAAATTCGTCTAAATTTCCGCAACAATGAGCAAAACGCAGATCGCAAACTGTATAGGCCACGGATAAGATAAATAAGGTTGGATTGGCAATAGTCAAAGTAGTAGTAGTTTTCTAAGCCCGCCTGGCTAGCTACCACCATCTTATCTAAGTCTTGCCACCAAATATCAATATTGATATCATTGGTGTGTTCCGGCATGAAGACAAGATAACCAGTTCCCCATTGCATTGGGGAATCTTGGTAAGCCCGCTTCCATCTTCGGCAACATCGTCACTTACCACCAGGTGAGATGTTGTCAAGGGTTTACCAATTGTGAATTTAAAAAAAGTCACTTTTTTGTTTGAAAACCAGCGTCGCCGCCTGTCTCACACCCAACAACTTCCACTATATAAGCAATAATAATACATATACACGAATTGCGCGCACTAATAAACAAAACACACTTAGAACACAGGGCTGCAATTGTGTCTCACACCATTTCGAGAGTCTGTACGTTACACACAACCACACGCAAATAAAAAGTATGAACGCGTGCTTCGGTAAAGTATGATTGTCTAATCATACTTGTGGCGCGCCTGCCAAGCGCACATTTCCAATCCAACTTTATTTATCTGATCCGTGGTATAGGCAAAGCTAGGTATGTGTGTATGACGGCTGCCCGCATACCGAGAGGTTAAATTAAATAACAAGTAAACTTGGAGAATCCTTGTTTTCCGTCCGTCTGCCCCTGCTCCGCGATACACCGGTATACCGTGAAAGCTGTATAATTATAATATTATCGATTTCTATTGTGACTTTCTGACCGTAAAACTGTTAGCGACTGCTTCTTGAGTAGGGAATCTTACCCTTGTATATATATATATTTCTGTTTACAATACAATGTTTTAAATTAATTTTTAATCTCGATATGGAACAATGGTAAATAAATGTATAAGTTATTTGCAACAAGTTGCCTACAACGTTTCAAAAATAATTAATAGAAAGTACGTCAACATGGTAGCGTCGGTAGCGCAACGGCAAGGGCCGCTACCTCCTATCCGGGAAGTCGCGGTTCGAGTCCTGCCACGTACCAATGTGTTTTCGAATTTCGATCTCATATGTACGTTTATCCGACGCTCTGACGGTGAAGGAAAATATCGTGAGGAAACCTGCACACGCCTGCGAAGAAACTCGCAGGTTGTGTGTGTAGTTGACCAAGCCGCACTGGGCCCGCGTGGTCGATTAAGGCCCGATCGCCCTAATTCAGGGTAGGCTCGAGCCCCTCGGTGGATACGTAGGTATATGAGCTGATATGATGATATGATCATGACGTCAACATGGACGGACAACTTGAGGGAGTGGACCAGACCGGACTTGACATGGTCGTTGTCGCCCTCCTTGGCAGAATCGCGATTATAGACATTGACGTATCAATAAAACAAACAGTAACTAATGGAAGTACGTTTGAAACGCGAGGTAAATCAGTTCAAGCAAATTATACATATACGGATTTATTCTATATTAGGTATAGAGTTCTATTTACCCGACTGAATCAAAAGGAGGATTATGTTTTTCTAGTGTATGTATGTATATAAAAATAATAAATATAATGTGGAAATACTCTATCAAATAAAAAAAGAATCAATCAACGAAGATATCGCGTAACAAACATACCAAAAAAAAACCATACAATCGAAATGAGAACCACCTTTTTGGAAGTCGGTTGAAAAGGTTTCATATTGGAGCAGTTCAGTCGATTATTGGAACGAAAACACTGACGGTAACGATTCAATCTGGTAATCGGAAATGGGCATTGTGCAACAAAGGGTCTATTGTACTCGTCTGCTGCCGCCGCCGCTGTTCGCCGCTGTCTGCTCGCCGCGCGGCCTCGAATATTCATACAGTGATAATATACCGCTCATACAGATTCCGACATGTCCACGGTGCCACGGTGTCCGCCAGACCGTCACAAACCCTACTACATACATTTTGTGACCATGTATCGCTCGCATACAAAATTAGCCTACGAATCACCTTAACACACGATATGGTGAATACTATAGAGGTACTACTGCTTCATATGTATACCTATATATAAAAGACTGCGTCAAAATTTACGGCTAGGGCCGTCGCCTCCTGTCCGGGAGGTCGTGGTTCGAATCCTGCCACGTACCAATGTGATTTCAAATTTAGATTTCATATGTACGTTTATCAGACGCTCTTACGGTGAAGGAAAACATCGTGAGGAAAGCTGCACACGCCTGCGGAGAAACTCGCAGGTTGTATGTGAAGTCGACCAACCCGCACTGGGCCCGCATGGTCGACTAAAGCCCGATCGCTCTAATTCAAGGTAGGCTCGAGCCCCTCGGTGGGGACGTATATGAGCTGATATGATGATGATGATAAAAGAATTTAGAGTAAAATTAATTTCCAGTAAGATAGCAAGATAAAGTAAACTTTATATTATAGCAGAATAGAATTAAACCTATTTACATTTTCTGATTCATAATTTAATTTCTTCAGGCTTCAACTGAATTTTCATGAGGTTAGCACTTTAATTTTAACAAAGCGCTGAAACTGTGCGATTTTAGAGATTCAAGGCTCCAAAAATTTATGGTAAATTAATAAAGAAATAAAAAGAAGAAGTGCGAAGAAACTCGCAGGTTGTGTGTGAAGGCGACAAACCCGCACTGGGCCCGCGTGGTCGACTAATGCCCGATCGTAATTCAGAGTAGGCTCGAGCCCCTCGGTGGGGACGTATATCAGCTGATATGAAAATAAAGAAGAGTCTTCAGATAAAGAAGATCTAATTTTGAAAGACATAAGTACGTTTATATTATTACGAGAATATCAGAAATAGACGATGATATTGTAAGGGCGCGATTCGCGATTTACGAGTCTCTACAGAATGTGGACAAGAGTGTACTTGACTGACCCTCTCGAGCCCGACCAAGGGGTCGTCTCCATTTCGCTTCCTACTTTTAACCGAGATTGCGACCAACAGTAAATTAATTCCAACAAGAACTTCTGCTTACATTGAAAATAAAAACCTTTATCTGATCACATAAACAATTAACTCTGCGTAACAAGAAAAGTTTTGTATCTGGACTAATTACAGAAAAAGTATAGGAAACCGGCCAAGTACGAGAGTCAGAACCGCACACATAGGGTTCCGTACCATCATACTAGATGGCGCTAGTGTCTTCACGTTTTAAAAAAATATTTTTTTCACTTTTTTATATTTGAGTTGATTGAATGAAAGGTAAAATGCGGTTAACGATTTATGACGTATTAAAAAAAACTACTTACTAGATCTCGTTCAAACCAATTTTCGGTGGAAGTTTGCTTGGTAATGTACATCATATATTTTTTTTAGTTTTATCATTCTCTTATTTTAGAAGTTAAAGGGGGGGGGGACACATTTTACCACTTTGGAAGTGTCTCTCGCGCGAACTATTCAGTTTAGAAAAAAACGATAGTAGACACCTCAATATCATTTTTAAATACCTATCCATAGATACCCCACACGTATGGGTTTGATGAAAAAAAAATTTTGAGTTTCAGTTCTAAGTTTTTTTCTATTTTTGTGTGAAAATCTTAATGCGGTTCACAGAATACATCTACTTACTAAGTTTCAACAGTATAGTTCTTATTGTTTCGGAAAAAAGTAGCTGTGACATACAGACGGACAGACAGACAGACAGACAAACATGACGAATCCATAAGGGTTCCGTTTTTTGCCATTTGGCTACGGAATCCTAAAAAGTACAAAAATGTAAAGAATAAGATAAATAAAAATGGCGGTTACCTGTAAAAGGCAGACGTGCGATTTCAGATGAGGACTTATAGATGAGATCGACCTCGTTATCACTGACAGCGGCAGATCGAAGGAAGAGAGATGGCAGTCTCCAGGGAGACCGGCGTCAAAGGAACGAACCTTTCACTATGCTTGTACATTTAATACCTTTATCGGATTCGGAACGGGTGGAATAGGTATGAATCGAAAATATTACTATCGACGTCTTAAATAAATACGTGAAAGCTGAAGGATAAAATAATGTTACAGTCAAAACCACTTTTGACTGCGAATATCAGGCGAAGACAGTTTTGACTGATTTTGTAGTCAAAAGTCGTTTTGACCAACGTTCTCAGTTATGAGTGATTTTGACCAACGTTCTCAGTGATGAGTGGTTTTGACCAACGTTCTCAGTTATGAGTGGTTTTGACCAACGTTCTCAGTGATGAGTTGTTTTGACCAACGTTCTCAGTTATGAGTGGTTTTGACCAACGTTCTCAGTGATGAGTGGTTTTGACCAACGTTCTCAGTCATGAGTGGTTTTGAAGAACGTTCTCAGTGATGAGTGGTTTTGACTAACGTTCTCAGTTATGAGTGGTTTTGACTAACGTTCTCAGTGATGAGTGGTTTTGACCAACGTTCTCAGTTATGAGTGGTTTTGACCAACGTCCTTAGTCAAAAGTGGTTTGCCTGTTTCAAAGTATCGGTCGGTTGGGTAGTGCTACATGAACAGCAACTGATATGGAGCTTTTCATACATTTCAAATTTCAATGTACGCCATGAAAGACAATTTGTAACAATATTATGATAATTTTAAATAGCCTCTCTAGCAGCTGGACAGTAGACTCACAACTGGACAGATTTCTTTCTTTCTTAGCCGGTAGATCTGCCACTCAAGAGGGGAGTTTCACTCCGCGAGGTTCTTCGACCGTATCATTATCAATTCTAACGAACCTATTATCGTAGTCTTCCAGTCAAAAATAGTTTTCACTACCATTCTTGATCAAAACCACTTATAACCAATATAATTTTGTCAAAGTCACTGTTATCCAATATTTTTGCAGTTATTAAAAGTGGTTTTGAGCAATGTACTTAGTCTAACTAATTTTGCTAGATTTTTGCAGTCAAAAGTGGTTTTGACCGGTTATGAGTTATGACTGTAACATTGTAAAGAGAAATACTTCGAAATAAAAATTTGGGTAGGTACCTTATCGATAAAGTAGGTCCCTATCGAGTTAGATGTCCTAAAAATATATATATTTTTCATGGAATCACACAAAGGAACTTACGATATGTCTGGCTAGCTAATTTTTTTACCTATCAATATTTTTTAGGACATCTAACTCGATCGAGTTAGTAAACGACGAAGTTATTCGCGAACACACATAAAAAAATATATATACGGTCAAATTGAGAAACCTTCTCCTTTTTTTGAAGTTGGCTAAAAAATCACTTCAAGCCGTTGCCCGTTGCGACGTGAAAGAATCAGCCAAAAAATTGGTTTTTTTTTCTCAGTATCCCTGGAACTGTGTCGATTATCGGACTATATGCTATTTTTAAGAGATAAAATGTAGCTTTGTAGACTTAGCTTTCGAAGGGATAAATGGTAGCTTTGTAAACCTATCTTTGTAAAACTTCGTAAACTATCTCTGTATAAAAATCACGTTAATCCGTTGCTCCGTTTCAACGTGAAAGAAAGTAAAGAACAAACAATTACACCTTCATCATATCAGCCGAAGGACGTCCACTACTGGACATAGGCCTCCCCCAAGGATTTCCACGACGACCGGCTCTGCGCTGCCCGCATCCAGCGGCTTCCTGCGACCTTCACTAGGTCCTCGGTCCACCGAGTGGGAGGCCTGCCTACGATACGTTTTCTGTTGCGCGGTTGCCACTCGAGAACTTTACTACCCCAACGGCCATCTGTTCTATAATCTATGTGCCCCGCCCACTGCCACTTAAGTTTAACAATTCTGAGAGCTATGAAGGTTACCTTGGTTTTCCTACGGATCTCCTAGTTTCTGAATCGATCACGCAGAGAAATTTACACATTCATATTTATAAATTACAAAGCAAGAATAAGTTCCTGATAATAAACTATCAACGAATAAACTTAATAAGTAACTGAAAGAAATAAAGCTTTGTGTTTGCAGAACTATGGCGGAACTTTCTATTATCTTACTATATCAGACATACTATTGCGTGCTATTGCCAAGGTGAGGTTAGATTGTTGGACGCATGCAGCGCGCCCGGCTGCGCGCGCGCCGACAGCGGACATTCAACTCGGCCGCCGCGCCGCTGTACTCTCGCGCACCTCTAGTGCTGTCCACTGTCCACAAACCACGGTGCCGTTATCGTTATCTCACCACATACGTACTTAGGTAGGTTCTATATATGCAGAAAAAAATGAAGGCACTTGAAAACTTTCTATATTTTAGTCTGTATTCTGCACTGATGCTTGCGGTAACGCTTAAATATATATTTTTTACCTAATTAGATGTTTAAAAATCTTCTGCAATTTACGACTTTCTTTCTTCAATTTATACTAGTTATAATAATAAAATATAAATTATTTTCATCTTTACATTTGATAAAATTCCACAGATTTTACGCAAAAGCAATAAGGCTGCCTTAATTGTTAATAGGTAAGATTCAGTTTAGTAGACGTTTATATTTTAAGCAATAAAAGTAATTATAGTTCTGAATAGAATTGATTTTATATAGCACTACTATGTAAGTAAGTAGAGTTTGCATGAAAAGGATAAAAAGAGCCTAGCCTGTAAGTTAATCCAAGTCCTAATCTCTCTAACTACCAAATTGTATCCAAATCCGCTCAGTCGTTTAGGCGTGAAGTGGTAACAAACATACACACACACACAAAATTACTCATATGAGACTAATAGAGTCCGGTCACAATTAATATATTTTCACAAAAGAATTAATCAAAATAGTATGGGATAATCATCTCTACTCCAGTCTGATTCCCATAAAAATAAACACACACACTAACTTTTGCATTTAAAATATTACTACTGACTGATACAAATATGAGACTAATAGAGTCGGGTCAAAATTAATTTATACGTTCACAAAAGAATGAACCTAAATCAAAATAGTGTGGGAAAATCATCTACTCCACTCTGATTCCCATAAAAAAATAACTCTAACAGATAATTAACGGGTCCCTTATCGGTCTCTACATCTAATTCATATTGTAACGAAAAAGCTTTATAAATCACTGTGGTTACTGGCCATGAGAATATACTTACAAGAAAAAAAATATTCACAGTTCAAGATAAGTTTCACACGAGCGCAATCCATGTAGTAACAAGTAACGTTGGTGACTTGAGAAAATTTTCGCACTTAAATTGTACTTAGCGACATTGCCGAACTTGTTGGCCTACTCAAACACACACAAATCAGAATCACTGAAAGTCCACATTTTTTTCATGAGAATGTGCGGGAGGTTTACTTAGTGAAGTTATCTATCACATAACAACAAGTGTTGTCAAACAAAGCTATAGAGGGACGCGCGCGGGTGCGTCGTGGCACCTGTCGCCGCGGTCTGCATGTCTCTACTGCTACTGCTACTGACTGCCGGCCGGCATCAAGGCAGAGCGGACCGGTACCAGTGGCGCGCGTTCCCGCTTCCAATCCCCCTCACCAACGCAACAAATCCTTACAATCACCTAATGAATTCCGTTACATTTACAATACATAGCTGGTTTCCTTCCAAAACTATCCAACATTATCTCACTAACCTAGCAATGGACTAGAAACTTTTCTGCTTTTTCTTCCAATCTAAACTCTCTTTGTAATAAAGCCCTGTCCACGTTGGTTACATGGAAGTGACCCCTGGTGTATCGAAGAGATTACTTTATAACTTTGAGGTATCTTGTTTTACAGCGCCATCTGAGGTATACACTGTTAACTAAAATAATCGTAACTCTCTCTGTCTCAATACATCTAACGCCATCTATCGGTAATAGACTGTTACATAAGCGATGCAGCTGCTGCTGTAGAACACCCGTCCCAACGTCCGTCCGTCCGTGGTTTTGTTTTCAAACTCAAGATGGCGGTTGCAGGAAAGATAAATAAACAACCAGAATTACTTTTTATGTAGTTATATATTTTTTCTTCTTTTTCTTACATACCTAGATCTTTTATTTTCTTTCCAACATCAAACTCTTTTCTTTTCTTTGTCCCTTTAATATAATATGTGTCGCAGCCATATTGTAGAATTGGCGCGCCGTTTTGTAAAACTACTGAGTAAAAAAACAAGACATGCTAACCTAACCTACTCTAACCGTCTGTCCGTCCGTCCATCCATCCGACTCGACTTTATTCGGAGTTTTTTACTCAGTATAGGTAGTTTACAAAGCGGCGGCGTGCCATATAGTAAAACGGCTTATTCTACAATATGGCTTCGACATATGCTATAAAAAAAGTGAAGCTAAATTAAAAATACATTTTTTTTCTTTGTTTTGTGATGATAAGCATAAGTAAATGTGTAAGATTTGGCTTATTTATATATTTCTGTGGTTTTTATAAGACCACAATTAATAGATAGATACTGTACATACTTTAGTTAAAATCAGGAAAATAGCCAGTGAAAGTCTTCTGCTACATGAATACGTATTTGATTTGGAATAGTATGCCGAAAAGTTGTAATATGGAAAAGAAAAAAAAATGAGGTAAGTAAAGAATACTATAAATTAATGAACTGACTAAAAAGCAACACGGAGGCTATTAAAACATGATTGCCGTCGCTTTAACTCTAAATATTAAAATTATGGCCTGAATAGTAAAAATAAATTTGACCCAATGGGACCATATTGAATATAAAAGTACCAATGTGAAATTACACCTATAAATTAATTAATTTAACATCATTTTTAGTTGAGGTGGCAACCTCGTACGTACAGGGCCGCAGTTATCGTATTCATTCTTATAATTAAACCAAATAACACATGTGACACTTCCTAAATTTAAAATGTTCAATAAGTCCTAATAAGAATCTTGATCATGTTGAGAGGTAAAGAAATAAAATTTAAAGGTATTACTCTTGAAATCCTTGGCGGTTATGCTAGGTAATTGCGAAGGGTAGAAACGACGTCGGTGACACGGGCGTAAAAAATTCCGTCAGGGACAGGTGTTGGGTATGCCGTACGGGTCTTTAGATGCAGGGCAAGAGAAGTTTCCGGCAATAGTGGTATGTTAGAACCCTACAACGTAAAAAGGACCAGAATTTACACCATCACGCAGCATCAAGAAAGACAACAAAGGAATAAGAGCAGATATACCTCAAAACTACTGGCGAGGGTCCCGCAGATACTGTATTAAAAATTATTAGACATTTAATTAATAGTGAAGCGAAATAATAATGAATTAGAAATTCAGATGTAAAATGGTTGCGATAACAATGTTCTTTGTGAAAAAACAAACAACTGCACCTGTCTGACAAAAAAAAATCAAATTTTCAAAACAATTCGATAAATAGAATGTACTGATTACATTACATTAACTGTTGAGACAGGATGGCAAGGAGATCCATTAAGTCTTTGCTACTTACTTTTGCCAAAGCATATACAGGGTGTTTGGGAAGTAGTGCAGAAAACTGAAAGGGGAGCCAGAGGCGGTCATTTGGAATAGATTTGACTTAATACACTTGAAGCCTAAGTCTCACAGTTTTTGAGATATTCGCTTTTCAATTTTCAGTTTTTGTATGAAAAACGCATTTGTTTAAATATTTCGTGATTTTCCAAAAAAAAGTTATACTACAGTTGAAGTGCAAATTACGGTAAAAACTTCCTCATTTTATCAGCTTCCAACAAAGTAAAAAAGTTAAAAAAAACAAATTCATTGCAATAAAAAATAATGATTGCTTTCAAAAGGGTGCCCTTGGTACCATACAAATTATCAAGAAACATTATTTTCTTATTTTTTTTTAATCCAAAATTTATAATGTTTTTCGCATTATCAGACATCTGTGATCCTCTAGAATCATTGAACAACTTTGAATTCACAAGTTCGTGCAAAAATATCGAATTTTTTTTTTCATTGAAAATTGATGTAAAATTAGTATGGGATTCGAGGCACCCTTATAACAACAATCATAGTTTTTTCTAGCAACTTATTTGTATTTTTTTCACTTTTTTACTTTGTTGGAAATATGATAAACTGAGGAAGTTTTTACCGTATTTTGCAGTTTAACTGTAGTATAACTTTTTTTTGGAAAATCACGAAATATTTAAACAAATGCGTTTTTCATACAAAATCTGAAAATTTAAAAGCGGATATCTCGAAATCTGTGAGACTTAGGCTACAAGTGTATTAAGTCAAATCTATTCCAAATGAATGCCTCTGGCTCCCCTTTCAGTTTTCTGCACTACTCCCAAACATCCTGTATATTAGTACTAACATACAGTATGGACACTCCCTGCCGCTCTCTAGATTGCGACCTCACCCCCTCGTCATCCAGATTGATACAAATTGGTTACAGTTTGGTTGTTGAACGTAGGATTTCGCCACCATTTTGTTTGTTCCGTCATTCCTTTTTTTAAATGTCATTTCTTGCCCGTTGTATGAAGTGTCCGTCCAGGGTGTGCTTTTGCTACAATACCTACCTTTTTCTAGGATTTTATAAAGTAATTCAACTAGTTTTTTAGGGCTCCGGTTCCTTTGGTCATAGTAAAAAAAATATGTTTACTATGCTTTGGAGACCAACGGAACCCATTACTAAGCTTTCACTTTCCGTCTGCCTGTCTGTCCGCGGGCTGTATATCATGAGCCGTAATTAAAAGGTAGACAGTTGAAATTTCAGTTTTTTTCTATTGCTATAACAAATTTCTATAACAAATAATAATAAAAGTTATAAAAAGTGAATAATTAAGGGGGACCATACAAAAAAGGGTGTTTTTAATAGGTACTTATTATTGATTTAGCTTTATCGTGAATACGGTAATACATACAAGCATGAAGCTTGGTGTGATTAGTGTTTACCGTATTAATTCTAAAATAAAAGACCAACGTATAATAAAAATCGGCCAAGTGTGAGTTGTACTCGCGCAAAGGAGTTCAAACTGAATAAAAAAAGCATTTTTCGGTCGCTCGCGTTGATATCTTTTGTTTTTAATGAATAGGTATCATTGTCATAGTTGTCTGGAGAAGTGTGATGGTGCGGAACCCACGGAGGACTTTTCGGCCGGTTTTTGACGTGATAATATCTTATAAATCGATGAACGTCAGCTGCACTAACGAAAAAGTATCACGTCCTCATTGTCACGTCCTCATTTGTCACGTCCCGCCTGAGCCGAGCGTGCAAGCGAGAGCGCGGAACAAGCGATAGAGAGGCACGATCGGCCTAACCGTTCGGCTTGTGACACGTTATCAACTTATCACCTAAAATTATCATCCGTAAACCGACTTTACAGAAAACTAGTTTTTTAGCGTATTGCAAATATATTTTACTTTTATTATGCTTACTCTTAGCCAAGGTATTGATTTCCTTTGATTGTTAAAAATTCTGCAACCACCAAATAAGTAGGTACTTTATTTTACCTCACAAGAATGTGCCCATTGCATGCTGTACCGTTTTGTTCATCTATAGTTTTGATATAAAATTAGTGACTAAATCGTTCAGTTAATTTATATTCCACGACCACACCAAACAGTTGGTGAGTCACCTATGCGCACGCGTTAAAGTATTGTACCTTACCACTTTAGGACACGTGAGTGAATTTAACGTTATGGCAATTTACTTACCTATGGTCGATGATTCACCTGTATAGTTGGTCTATCCTTACTAATTCTTAACGGGTATCCTTATCTTACTAATACATATTATAAATGTACAAACAGTCCAGCTAGGCAGGTCCAACTACAAGAAAGAGATCAATCGAAGAATCCAACTCGGCTGGGCAGCGTTCGGGAAGCTTCGCAATATCTTCACGTCCCAAATACCGAAGTGTCTCAAGACTGAGGTTTTTGACCAGTGTGTGTTGCCAGTGGACTTACGGAACTGAGACATGATCGCTTACTATAGGCCTCATAAGAAGGCTCAAAGTCACCCATAGGGCAATGGAGCGTGCTATGCTCGGAGTTTCTCTGCGTGATCGAATCAGAAACGAGGAGATCCGCAGGAGAACTAAAGTAACCTACATAGCTCACAGAATCGCACAACTGAAGTGGCAGTGGGCAGGGCACATAGCTCGTAGAACAGATGCCGATGGGGCAGTAAAGTTCTCGAGTGGCGACCGCGCACTGGAAAACGTAGCGTAGGCAGGCTTCCCACGCGGTGGACCGACGACGTAGTGAAGATCGCGGGAAGCCGATGGATGCGGGCAGCGCAGGACCGGTCTCCGTGGAAATCCTTGGGGGAGGCCTTTGTCCAGCAGTGGACGATTTTTGGCTGATATGATGATGATGATGATTATAAATGTGAAAATGTGTTTGTTTGTTTGTTACCTTTTCACGATTCAACACCTCGACCAATCTTGATGAAATTTGGCATGCATGTAGCCTGTGTAACTGGGAAGGACATAGGCTACTTTTTATCACGTGAAAATAGAATAGTCAGATGCTTTATTGAATTCATTTCGGAGAGTGCGCGCAAGAACTTCACGACCTCATTCCCCCAGCTCCACTCCACCGTCGTCGGTCCACGAGACGCAGGGAGGGGTTGCACCCCTTTGTTGTTGATGTTCCACCTTTTCGCACGCAACTTTACGCTTCTTCATTTATTATGCGTATAGCTCAGGAGTGGAACTCCTTGCCTGCGTCAGTGTCTCCCGATTTCTATAGTTTGGGGATCTTCAAGGCAAGAGTGAATAAGCGTTATTTGAATTTGCGTTTACCATCCTCGACTGCATCATCACTTACCATTAGGTGAGTTGCAATCGCGTATGACTCAATTTTTTTATTTAAAAAAATAAAATCAAACTGAAATAATACTCTTTCTGGTAAATTTCTTTAACATCGCAACGGAACAATGGATTACCTATTGTGACTTTTGAACTGAGATGGTTGACGAGGTGGGGGATGACATGATTTACTAATAGCATATCCTGACATACTTCCCGAGATATGTGGGGATAACTCATTTTCACATTCGCGCACGTCGGCGTCGCAACGGAGCAACGGATTGAAGAATTTTTTTGCAGTGGGAAGTGACATATAAGACTGCTAATCAGAATAGCCATTGCGTTGGGAAATCTTGGTAAGCTCGTTTCCATCTTCGGCAACATCGACACTTACCACCAGGTGAGATGTTGTCAAGGGTTTACCAATTGTGAATAAAAAAAAAAAATTGCCCAATATAATTCCTGAGGGATCTACAATCGCTGAACTGAAGTGGCAATGGGCACGGCACATAGCTTGTTAAACAGGTGGCCCGTGGGACGGTAAAATTCTCGAGTGGCAACCGCGCACCGAATGGCGTAGGCCTCACACACGGTGGACCGACGACCTTGTGAAGGTCGCGGGAAGCCGCTGGATGTGGGCGGCGCAGGACCGGTCGTCGTGAAAATCCTTGGGAGAGGTATTTGTCCAACAGTGGACGTCTTTCATGATATGATTAGATACGTCTTGATCCCTGAGTGACACATTATGGTACTTTTTAGTCTTAAATTATTGCAGTCGGGTTTTAGTTTTTAATAAAATTGTTTAGGTTATTGTACTGAAGTTTTGTTTGTTTGTAAACTCTTTATTGACATGTTTGAATACAGTACTTAAAACAGATATGTATGGTATAAAGGTGGACTTATCCCTTACGGGATCTCTTCCAGTCAACCTAATAGTAACGTTTGGATTTAAAACAAAGAAAAAAGGTAAGTTACAAAAGTGAAAAGTTACAAACACGACTATACATTATAAGATGTAATTTCAAAAAAAATAGCTATATAAACTCATGGGACTTAATGTTACTCACATATTAATACTTAGAAATATAATAATTATAATACTAATATAAAGTAATGTATACAATAAAATAAATAAATACATAAGTATACGAGCTCAGGGTTCAGTTTTGAGACTCCACATCGTCTTAATAGATGCCTTAAAGGTGGCTAAGGAAGGACTTAACCTGACATCGACCGGGAGAGCGTTCCAGAGACGCGCGGCTTGAACAGTGAACGACTTGGTGTGGGTATCCGTGGTGTGGGAGGTGATCGCGAGGGCATAGGTTTTACTGGAGCGCAACCTGGAGTCCGCAGAGGTACGGAAGTTAAACCTCTCCCGGAGATAACGAGGAGCAGCAGGGTTGAACAAAACATTATGAAGAAGTTCTAAAGTATGGGAGTCCCTGCGTTGGCGGATGGACAGCCAATTAAGTCTCACACGATATTCTAAGATAATAATATGATCGTACTTCCGAAGGCCAAAAATATATCGGATGCATAAATTTTGCAGACTCTAAATGTTTGTGCGGATGGTGGCGCATCGGGAGCCGGGTCGTTCCTTTCCCTCCAATATGGTTGATGGGAGCGATGGCTGACTCTCGCGTTATACTCGTGACCGGGTGCTGCCAGTGTAAACTGGCCTACTCTTGTCAAAGGCATTAATGATACTCAATGATTTTTATGTATAACTTTTCGTGTCATATTGTTTTCATATTCTAATGACATAAACTGGTTTATTTCAAGAATCGAATTTTGACGTTATTATCTAATGATTGTTTATTTCTTGATTTTTCACAAATTAAATTATGTTATTATTATTTTATGACTATCAGAAAGAGTGTGATTTGCACCTATTTTTAAGAAATACCTTGAATCTTGAATGTTGAAACGCTCCAGCTTTAGCAGCAACTCTACAATGGGATCTAAGAAGGTAACGCACCGTATCTTTAAGCCGGAACACATCATTGCTGTTAACACTGATGTTTGGCGGAGGGATTGAGATACGATGGTGATAGCTAGCCAGGCGGGCTATGAAAATGCCCTACCACCAACCAAACCGAGTCTTACAAAGTTGGAGTGCCGGGAATTGAACCCGCTATCTCCTGGTCTGAAGCGAATGGACTGACCATTACGCCACGGAGGCGTTTGTTTTTATCGCAGTGATTACAGGGTGAGGGTGACGCTCTATCTAGAGAGTAAAAATAATGAACAAATAAAATAAATAAATAAATATTCTGGGACAAATCACACATGGTCATCTGGCCCCAAAAAAGGATTCCCTGTGCTATGGGAACCAAAGACTAATATACATACTTATATACGTTTAAATATATACATATATAGATATTTAACACCCAGACACAGATCAAACAAATCTGCTCATCACACAAATGTTTGCCCTGGGTGGGGATCGAGCCCACAACCCTCGGATCAGTAGTCAATGGAACTAACCACTGAGCCACCGAGTCAGGCAACAAGTAATCAAAGTAGCGAAAATTGTCTCTAGAATCTAACAGCAGCACCAGCCAGTATGTCGTATCTCTTAGTTGCTTTAACTTAACTCGAGCAGTTGTCAGTAGGGTAAAACCAGGATAGTTGCCCCGATTGTCATTACTCTAGTTTCGCGTATGAATCGCATACTATTTTACTAATCTATCGAAAGATTCTCCAATTACCATTAAGTTGACTGTGTCTCATGTCTCTGTGCGATTGCATGGGAAGGCAAAATGCGATCAGTTTTTGCGGGGTAGATGTCCTGTTTCTCGGCGGGGCATCTATCCTAAACGTAATTTACATGGGTTAGGCAACTATCCCCTGTGTGGGATAGATGCCCAAAAATATAGAGGTCCGCAAAAATCGCAAATACTCTAAAAATATTAAAGATATAATGTTTTTTTACTTATCATAAATTTGTGATAAAAAACCAAAGCACCGGACTGTTTTACAAATAAAGTATTTTGTTTTTTGTACTGGGAGATATAGAGTGATTTCAAAAAGTGCGGCAACTATCCGGCTTTTACCCTATAGTGCCGGAGCCGGTGTAAGTACCATGACATTGTACATTTCACTTGCTAACTTGCAACATACAAATGGCAACTAAATACTTGGAAGACAATCCCACACAATGCTATTGCGAAACTTTGTAAGAAGGTGCTGACTAATTTATACAGATTTGTTAGTTAACTATTTACGTAAGATCTCTGCAGCGTGCAGCGAGCGAGTGGCGGACGCAGTGGAAAGTACTAGAACAATGGCGGTACCAAATATCCTTTATGGTCCAGATACCA
The DNA here is from genome assembly GCA_947284805.1 of Coleophora flavipennella. Classification (NCBI taxonomy): domain Eukaryota; kingdom Metazoa; phylum Arthropoda; class Insecta; order Lepidoptera; family Coleophoridae; genus Coleophora; species Coleophora flavipennella. The sequence goes on from OX369292.1 coordinate 1,319,716, forward strand.
CGTCCGACCCAGATGGACCAGCTGGGCTAATTTCCAAAGTGTGGCTGTCTATAGTTATTTATTCTAACTGACTAAATGGATTTTTACCGACTTCAAAAAAGGAGGAGGTACTAAGTTCGACCGTATATTTTTTTCATGTTATTATTCATAATACGAAGGAGCTCATTTTATTTTGGTTGAAGTCCTTGAACTACAGTGACACTGAAAACCTTTTCGATATAATAGCATAAAACACATGCACGCACAGGCTCACGTACACACGCACACACACACGCACTCACACACGCACACACACACACACACACGCATATCTTCGAAAAAACTATTTCTTTTTCTTTAAGTTGTAGATATTTTTTTTATCTTAATTCAGTTTTCTATTTCTTTTGCTTTTGTAACTAACCTAACTTAAGAGTATCTAATTATACAGTGACAATAGAAAGTTAAATACATATTGTACAGCAGGGAGAGTCATTAACTCCTGAAATACAGGTTTCTACCTAGTTTAGGAGTTAAGGTTCACAGTCTTTGTATTCTTTCTCTTGTACAATAAAGATTTATTTATTTTTATCATTTATTTATTTATTTCATGTTTATTTATTAAAAAATCAAACTTTAAAAAAGTAAAGAAATGACAAACGAGGAGATCCGTAGGAGAACCAAAGTTACAGACATAGCTCACAGAATCGCTGAACTGAAGTGGCAGCGGGCGGGGCACATAGCTCGTAGTCCATAGAGTAGGTACTCATATTAATTAATAAATCAAATACTATAAATGTAGTTTGCACTGACACTCATCTATATCATATTTATTTACAACAAGTAACTTTACATTTCAAAAAAAGTATTACATGTCAGTTAAACAGTCCAGTTAGGTAGGTCCAACTTCGAGAAAGAGATCAATCGTCGAATCCAACTCGGCTGGGCAGCGTTCGGGAAGCTTCGCAATATCTTTACGTCCCAGATACCGCAGTGTCTTCGACCAATGTGTGTTGCCAGTGATGACGTACGGAACTGAGACATGGTCGCTTACTATGGGCCTCATAAGAAGGCTCAAGGTCACCCAAAGGGCAATGGAGCGTGCTATGCTCGGAGTTTCCCTGCGTGATCGAATCAGAAACGAGGAGATCCGTAAGAGAACCAAAGTAACCGACATAGCTCTCAGAATTGCTAAACTTAAGTGGCAGTGGGCGGGGCACATTGCTCGTAGAACAGATGGCCGGTGGGGCAGTAAAGTTCTCGAGTGGCGACCACGCACCGGAAAGCGTAGTGTAGGCAGGCCTCCCACTCGGTGGACCGATGACGTGGTGAAGGTCGCGGGAAGCCGCTGGATGCAGGCAGCGCAGAACCGGTCGTCGTGGAGATCCTTGGGGGAGGCCTATGTCCAGCAGTGGACTTCCTTCGGCTGATATGATGATTACATGTTAAAAAAAGTATAACTAAAAGTCAAATATCATATAATTAATAAATAATAATGAGTCAATAAAATTACAATAAACTAAAAAAATATTTTTCCATTATTTAAATAGATTTAAAATTTGAAAATTCTTCGTAACTGTAGGACGCGATCCGATCCGATCAGTCAAGTCATTGTATACGTATTAGGGTTCCGTAGATTAGGGTTCCTAGATTGTTAATAAAGGTTCCTTACCCAAAGGTAAACGGGACCCAATTACTAAGCCTACGCTAATACAGCAGGACGGTTGTCACGTTAGACCAATAAATTTTAAGTTTCATTCTTCGAGTGAGTTTTCGTTATCGTTTTATGGGTTGGAGTTGCAAAAAGGTTGCCCTAAGATAAATAAGGTTTTTAGGGGAAAAAAGATCGAATCGGAATGTCCAGAAAACAATTGTGGATATGTTTTTTTCTCATGACATTACTCACGATTCGAACGATGGGTTTGCGTAATTCACGACACGTCGGCTAGTAGGTATTCAAATAAAATAATATTTGAAAAACACAAAAACTTTTAGGTAAATACTTTATTTTGAAAAAAAAAATTAATTATTTCGTATTCTACTCAGCAAACCTATATCTTAGGGCGCATAAAAAATAACTGATTCGCCATCTCTTGGAGTCCGCCATATTGGATTTAGAATGACATCACTGAGCTAATTATGCATTGTTTTCCAAACTTAATGTGTATGCAAAATTTCAGCTAAATCGGACACCGAGAAGTGGTTCTAATTTAGCTTCCATGACACGTCCCAAACTAACTAACAAGGCAAGCTAATACAAAAGCCTATATTATAATAATTAGTCTCGGTCCAAACTACTTTATATTATTTGATTTCTTAATTAATATATGTAAGGACCCACTGCCACTTCAGTACAGCGATTCTGTGAGCTATTTCGGTAACTTTGGTTTTCCTGCGGATCTCCTTATTTCTAATTTGATCGCGTAGGGAAATTCCGAGCGTAGCTCGTAGAACAAATGGCCGTTGGGACAGTAAAGTTCTCGAGTGGTGACCGGAAGACGCAGTGGACCATGACCTGGTAAATGTCGAGGAAAACTGCTGGATGCGGGCAGCGCAGGACCGGTCGTCGTGGAAATCCTTGGGGGATGCCTATGTCCAGCAGTGGACGTCTTGCGGCTGATATGATGACTCTATGAACGTCTCAAAAATTAACTTTTAAATAAAAAAGCAAATAACATAGTAATTTTAGTCATAGTAGGTTTTTTTTATCTATAATTGGTAAGCCCTTGGCATCATCTCACCTGACTTTTTAAGTGACGATGATGCCGAAGATGGAAGCGGACTCACCAACATTCCTAATGCAACAGAAAACTAGCTATCTTATCTTCATACCGGAACTCATCAATTCTGTGAACATTGATATTTGACGGGAAGACTTAGATAGGATGGTGGTAGGTCGCAGGCGGGCTTAGAAAACGCCCTTCCACCAATCAAGCCAAATCTTAATAAAGTTGGAGTGCCGGGAATCGAACCCGCGACGATGTGAAGCTAATGGACTAACCATTATACAACGGAGGCGGTGCTTCTTATTTGGCTCAAAAACAATTTAGTCAAAGAAACATCATCTTCTGTGTTACGTTGAGCTGTTTTTCTATCTACAAATTTACTTACTGAGATGACATGTGTTGACAGATGTTAAGGCTCCTGCGTCCCTAAATTTAGCAACTCGATTCACGATGTTTCAAATATCGAACAAAATACAGTGTAAACTCTGTAAAACGTCAATCGATATAACGATTCACTCTTTGAAACGTCAAAATTTTCTGGCTCCAGTTAGTTTACTTTGACGCTAATTTCTCTCTGTATAACGAAAACTCTCAATAACGTCACAAAATGCCCGGTCCCTTGAGTGTCGCTATATAGAGTTTACACTGTACTTAGCTCGGAAATAAAGTCCTTGTCAGCTCGTACTGCGAAGTGGGTGTTTCGTCAAGCGCTGCGGACGAATCGTGGTGAAATTGTGGTTTTTAATTTATTTTAAATAAGAATTTCCAAAAAGTAAGAAATCAAAATCTTTTTATATTTTTTTTATTAAGTAGTTCATAAATTACCATAATTTTTCTATTAAAATTGCAGCACTTCTGTGGTTACAACTAGAATAAGCTCATTTAGATAAAACTAAAAACATTTAGATAAAAGCTTTCAATTTTTTTTTTATCTAACCATGCATTGTCAATCCAAACTGAACGTGTATATACAAAATTTCAGCTCAATCGGTTGAAGATGTCTGCTTCAAAATTGAGTTGCAAGATTCCACCCAAACAAACATACATAATTGCAAGTTTAATAAAAGTTTGTATTAAATAATTCATGGAATCTCCTTTGTGATATTAACTTCTTGGATTTGCCCTGTCCCGTTATGGTAAATCATCAATTAGTTAAAAAAACTAAAAAACACGCTTTTAGTAAACACGTTAAGTAGTTATCTTGGATGTCCGCCATGTTGGATTTTAGTCACGTGACTATTTTTTCGTATTCCTGACAGCAAACCCTTTCATTTGATACCCATATCATGGGGGTGCATTTCAAATAGCCCGTCCGCCATCTTAGGGAGGCCGCCATATTGGATTTGTAATGACGTTTCTTAGCTAGTCATGTATTGTCATCAGAACTCAGAGCGTGTGCAAAATTTCATCCTAATCGAATACCGGCAAGTGGGTCAAATTAAGATTCCAAAATTTTCTTACATACATACTCTTACAAATGAAGCTAATAAAAGCCAGTTAAAATAGGTTGCGTTAGGATATTTTTTTTAAGTTCTGTGTATTAAAATAGAATTCAGGAAATCAAAATCACTACTCATATTCTGTAAAATAAAAATTTTTTTTTCGCTAAACAATCCTTAATTGAAGTAAATAGTGATTACAAAGTTGATATCTAAGCCTTAATAGGCGGCTCCCAGCCAAGTGGAACCAGGTGCTGGGTCGCCATCGCAGTTCCCATGCTGAAACCTTACACCAATGTGGGTTGTGATCATTCGGCTTCTCAATTCCACTTGAACTTTGAGTTTGAATAGCTATCGTATTGATGCATTATCAATTGAGCCCAAATTAACACAAGTGATGAACTGTGCATTGTGTACTTATTGAAGACGCAGCCGTTGGACTCTTTTGATTGTAACTCGGATGCTGGGGAGATGCATCGTTTTTATGTAGAGTAGAACTTTAAACTCGTACAAATTAATTACATCATCATCATCATACATTCAATTCAATTCAATTCAATTCAACATATTTATTCAAAATAGGTGCAAATTACACTCTTTCTGTAAGTCATAAAATAATAAATAATTTCATTTGTAAAAATCAAGAAATAAACAATCATTAATTATTAACGTCAAAATTCAATCCGTGATATAAAAAAAACAAATAATTTCATTAGAACATGAAAACAATAATATGACAAGAGAAGTTTACACATTAAAATTATTGAATTTCATGAACGCCTTTGACAAGCAATTCACCAGGTCGTTTGTCCACCGCGTGGGAGGCCTACGCTATGTCTTCCGGTGCGCGGTCGCCAATCGAGAACTTCACTACCCCAATGGCCATCTGTTCTACGAGCTATGTGCCCTGCCCACTGCCATTCTGTGAGCTATGTCGGTTACTTTGGCTCTCCTACGGATCATTTCTGATTCGATCGCATGGGAAAATTCCGAGCTTAGCTCGCTCCATTGCCATTGGGTGACCTTGACTTGAGCCTTCTCATGAGGCCCATAGTAAGCGACCATGTCTCAAATAAATTTAAATTGTAGATACTTTTAAGGATCATCATCATCATAATATCAGCCGAAAGACGTCCAATGCTGGACCGGTCCTGATGCAGCCCGTATCCAGTAGTTTCTCAAGACTTTTACCAGGTCGTTGGTCCACCAATAGGAGTTCTGCCTACGGTACATCTTCCGGTGTGCGGTCGTCCTCGAGAACTTTACTGCCCCAAAGTCCATCTGTTCTACGAGCTATGTGCCCTGCCCACTGCCACTTAAGCTTATCGATTCTGTGAGATATGTCGATTACTTTGGTTCTCCTACGGATCTCCTCATTTCTGATTCGATCGCGTGGAAAAAATTCCGAGCTTAGCTCGCTCCATCGCCCTTTGGGTGACCTTGAGCCTTCTCATGAGGCCTTTAGTAAGCGACCATGTCTCAAATAAATTTTAATTGTAAATACTTTTAAGGGTCATCATCATCATCATAATATCAGCCGAAAAACGTCCAATGCTAAAACGGTCCTGCTGCAGCCCATATTCAGTAGATTCTCACGACTTTTACAAGGTCGACGGTTTACCAATGGGAGATCTGCCTACGGTACATCTTTTGGTACGTGGTCGTCCCTCGAGAACTTTACTGTCCCAAAGAACAGGTGGCAAAAAAATACATTTTTTTTTATTCAAACATATCCCCTCATTTAGCTGCAAAACGGAAGCGTAGCTTTTCCCTCATTCTTCAATCTTCAACTGTTCCATATTGTTAAAAAACCGTTCCCACAGGGGTGCGCGAGCTCTCAGCCTATCGAGGCGGTTTCAATGCGTCTTCTGTGTGCTCTTTCACACGTAACTGTTTACCGTAACTGCTGAACTTGTCTGCGGTAATGGAAAACTCGTGTATTCCCCCTGAGAACGCTGTAGGTGGAATTGTATGTATTTTGTAAGACGTTCTGCATCGCTACCTTCGATACTGCTAAGTAATGGCTTGTATAGGTACTATGGTAATGACTAGCATCCATCCATATCCAATACGCAACCGCCTCCGTGGCTTAATGGGTAGTCCATTCGCTTCACAATAGGAGGTCAAGGGTTCCATTCCCGGTGGGGTCAACTTGTAAGACTCGATTTGGTTGGTGGTTGGTAAAGCATTTTCTAAGCCCGCCTGGTTTGTTGCAACTATCTTGTCTTGCCGCCAAACATCAGTGTTAACAACAGTGATGTGTTCCTACCATCAGGTGAGTTGCAGTCAAACGCACTCAAAATTTTAATTAAAAAAAGTCCGTTTTTATCTTTGGCATCATTGTCACTTACCATCAGGTGAGATGATGCCAACGGCTTACCAATTGTGAATAATAAACAGAAAAAAAAGGCTTGTGAACATTAGCATTTTGTAATTACGAGGAAGGAGACGTCAAAATTATGTGCGAAGCTTATTAAAAGTTATAAAAACCTAACACAGAAGACCTTACCGCCTATGTGGTGAAGTGGTTAGTCCACTCGCTCATACCAGGAGATCGTAGGATTGATTCCCGATAAAGTCTAACTGTGTAAGACTATCGTTTGGTTTGCTAGTAGGGCGTGTTCTAAGCCGACCTGGCTAGCTTCCACCATCTTATCCAAGTCTTGCCGCCGTTCTCGCATGAAGATAAGACAGCTGATTCTGCGTTCCGCTGGGGAATCTTGGCAAGACTGCTTTCATCTTCGGTACTTAGGTGAGTGATGCCACTGACCAATTATGTAGTTAATAACATAACCAATTCAATTAAAAATTTAAAAGTCGACTGCATAAAAATCGTGTTTTAACCGTGGTACCACGGCTTTTGTACCACAGGTAACCCCTCTTTTTTGTCAGTCGGGTAAAAATGTATCATATGTCACTCACGGGATCAAGACGATTCTTCGGATACCTCGCACTCCAATATCCAACAAGTCGTTCAGACTACAGGCTCACCCAAAGAAACGGACCATACATTAACCCTAGAATGGTCGCGCGGATGACATTATGTCATCCGCGTTGATTAACATAGCTGGCGCCGAGTTTAGTATTGCCTATGGTACGCTTCGTGACGTCAGTAACGGCCGTTCGCTTCAGTGGCTTGGAAGTGTCAGTAGAAGTTCGAAATTGAGTTACAGGTGGAGTTGAATTGTCTAATGTCGCGTTGAGCGTGATGAAACCTTTGGCTAGTAGAATTTATGTGTTCCCAATTTGTTAAGAAAACTATTTTTTTTATAATTTTGTCTGTTCTATTATGTAAGTAATTAAATTTTTGTTATATTCAATAAACAAATACATAATAATTATCATATCAGCTCATATACCTCCCCATCGAGGGGTCCCCATCGAGCCTACCCTGAATTAGGGCACGCGGGCCCAGTGCGGGTTGGTCGACTTCACACACAACCTGCGAGTTTCTCCGCAGGCATGTGCAGGTTTCCTCACGATGTGTTCCTTCACCGTAAGAGCCTCGGATAAACGTTCATATGAAATCTAAATTCAAAATCACATTGGTACGTGGCAGGATTCGAAGCACGACCTCCCGGATAGGAGACGGTGGCCCTATTTGTTACGCTACCGACGCAAACTACACACTGAACATAAATACAAACTAAATATGTACTGATAGAAAATATTATTATAAACCATTGTAAGCGAATGGATGACGCCTGCCATCCGCGTGAACTCTTATGGTATGATCATATGCGTGACCACTGTAGGGTTAATACACCCGAAAGACATAACCTTCCTTTTGGGGCAGTCGCATAAAAATATGCATTCAGAAAATGCAGTTTCGCCAAAGTATATACAGGGTGTAACAAAACTGGTGTAGGTCCCGTGAACTGGGGCTTCTACTCATCATACTGAACAACTGATCGATCGATTTTGTGCATTTTAGTATGGAGGGTCCGTTTTTTTTTGGGAATTAACTAGGTGGGTTCCTTAGAGAAGGTTGTTCAGTATGACGAGTTAACGGGACCTACACCAATTTTATTACACCATGTATATTAGTACTAACATATAGTATGAACACTCCCTGCCGCCTCTAGATTGCGGCCTCACCCCCTCGTCACCCAGATTGATACAGATTGGTTACAGTTTGGTTGTCGAACGTATAGGATTTCGCCGCCATTTTGTTTGTTCCGTCATTCGTTTTTTGAAATGTCATTTCTGGCCCGTTGTGTGAAGTGTTTGAAGTGTGGTTTCGCTCTGAAACGCACAGTCAGTTTGATTCTAAAGCAGTGCAACTGTACAAAGGAGTTAATTGTGAATTGAACCTCCTCCTTTTTTGAAGTCGGTTAAAAAAGAGGACAACGATCGGATTGAAGGACAAACTTAACTTTGCAGTTGAAAAAATGGTCTCGGCCCCTGGAGGCTAAATCTTTAATCCGATCGGGACCTTTGGAACTCATACAATATTTGGTTACAAATAAGTATTATATTTGGTCACGCCACATGAATTCATCAAAACTATTACTTTTTTTTTAAATTTATTAATTTTTTGTACGACAAAATAGTAATAAAAAAAAGAACGGGTTGCACTCCGGGAGTGCCGGCAGAAGTGAAAACTTGAATATTAACGTTGTGCATTTTTGATATTTTGGAATGGTTAGGGAATAATTTTGCACGAATTGCTTTGATTATCAGCATAAAAGTACTATCATTTATGTGGTATAATACAATATTTATTTATTGCGCTATCGTACACAAACATGACAATTTATATTACATTAAAAAGTTTATATCTCAGAAAAATCAACTTTCACTATCTACTCTCCATCCGCCTTACGAATTTTCGATCAGGTCACGTGTCCTTTTTTACCCATTACAAAAAAAGTGCACAACGCCGCTGAAAAAGTTTTCACTTCAATAATCGTCGAAAAAGTTCAGGGCGCGCTGCCGTCAGTTTTTTTAGCGTTTTAATTATTATTAACATTTTTATGATCGTTGTCCCTAAGTATAGATAATTACTTGATTATCGTGTTTCCGAAGTCAGTTTGAGGTACACCCTGGACACTTCATACAACGGGCCAGAAATGACATTTCAAAAAAGGCATGACGGAACGGATCCTATACGTTTGACAACCAAACTGTAACCAATCTGTATCAATCTGGGTGTCGAAGGGTGAGGTCGCAATCTAGAGGCGGCAGGCAGTGTCCATACTGTATGCTAGTACTAATATAATTATATACTTTGGTTAAGGTCTGCTATAACTGATTCAGCCTTGAACCTGCAGCCGAGTCTTCAGCGCGCGCGCCGGCCACAAATCCTGAGCATCTGATTGGAGATTACCAAGTAGAACGTATCATTGCGTGCGGTTGACACTAAATGCGAGCTTCATTTACTTACCTACCTATTTTGCGGTAACTGGTTTACGTAGTTACAGTCTGTTTTAATAAACAAGTCTTTATTAAAACTCGTTGTATCGTAAGGTTGTATTGGATGGTTTGATTTGATCAATTACCGTTACAGAAAGCGAAAGCCTATAATTCGCGGCGTATAAGTTGTACACAAGTCGTTCGCGCAGGTGGAAGCGTTCAGGTGTAGCGCGACTTACGGGGGGCTGGCGTCTACGATTGAGACCTAAAAAACCGGCCAAGTGCGAGTCAGAACCGCACACTAAGGGTTCCGTACCATCATACTAGATGGCGCTGGTATCTTCACGTTTTAAAAAAATAAATTTTTCACTTTTTTATTTGAGTTGATTGAATGAAAGGTAAAATGCGGTTAACGATTTATGACATTAAAAAAAAACTACATACTAGTTCTCGTTCAAACCTATTTTCGGTGGAAGTTCGCATGGTAATGTACATCATATATTTTTTTTTAGTTTTATCATTCTCTTATTTTAGAAGTTACGGGAGGGGGGCTGGGGGGTGGGGGGAACCACATTTTATCACTTTGAAAGTGTCTCTCTGGTGCTTCTACCCATGAAACTGAACAACTTTCCCCATGGAACCCATAGTCAAATCGCAAAAAATATTTGGCTCTCCCATACTAACTCGCTCAGCTGATCAGCCAACTTAGTATGGAAAGATATATATTTTTTTATTTGACTATGGGTTCCACGGAGAAAGTTGTTCAGTTTCGTGGGTAGAAGCACCAGTTAAAATAGTTTCAGCTTATTTTGTTAGACCTACGAGTATATCGATGGTTAGTATACCTAGTCAAAGAATCAAGACTATTTACAACGTAAACCTAGTTCAGATAATACGATTGTCTTATTTATTTAGCATGCGGCGGCGTGCGCATGCGTTGTCTGTCTGTGAACCTAAGCACACTCGACATTCCGATGTCAAGGGAGTGGTAGTGGTGAAGGGCTCGCCGATTCTCAGAAGTGATGACTGGAAGACACACGAGCTCGGTACATATTTGGATTGTGTACCTTTTGTCGGATGACGAGCAGGCTTGCCAGGTGTTCGGTTTTTCACCGAACTGTTCGGTATTTCAATCCCGTTTTCGGTGTTCGGTATGAAGAAAATACCGAAGTATGGGTGATTTGGTATTTGCGAAAGTACTAACTATTTGTTAAATTTTACTTAGTGTTTTAATAGTAATATTCACTATTCTTTGGTTTTACTGTGTTTAACCTCAGCCATTCCCTTTGTCAGATAATTTTCGTAAATTTTCTCGGTTTGATCTGGCAATATCACCCTTTGATTTTCGACAAATTGTACTAAAAATCATAGGGGAGACCCTTTGATAAGAAATGTTCGATTTTTTTATCTGGACCACCTGGCAACCCTGATGACGAACCGAGTGGGCGTTTAAACTATCATTCATTCCTCTGTCTGTTTTGTCTGTTGTAGGGAAATAAAAAGAAAGATTTTTATTTTTAGATCTCGTTTGAGCAACAGTGTGGGTACATTTTTTTTTGCAATTTGCGCAAAGTTGGTAATACATACCTACTTGCTTAGCGATATTCGCGTTACGCGTGATATTTTTTTAGTTTAGTTATTTAAGTGTTAAGGATGCATGTAACAAAATTGATGTAGATCCCGTTAACTGGGGCTTCCACTCATCATACTGAACAACTTTTGTTCTACGACTGGTGAAATCGCAAAAAAATAACTTCATACAAATTGATTAGATGAATGTTATGTGTATTTTTGTATGGAAGGTTCATTTTTTTGGAGATTTAACTATGGGTTCCTTGGGGAATATTGTTCAGTATGACGATTTTAAAATACCCAGTTAACCGGTCCCACACCATTTTTTTATATCCTGTATATTCCTACTATCCCTCCCCTATACTAATTCCCTCACTACTCCGTACATTCTTAATATTTACCATCATCGTTGGCCTTGAATGGATTGTCCTGTCCGCAGACATGCATCCGCAGACACCGAGTCGCCTGGGGCCAGTGGGGCCCTTATACAGGGTGTCCCGGGAAGCATGGATCAAATCCTACAGGGGCATGGCAGGTCTTTTCTGAAATTGTTATCCCTGTCTGTCTGTTTTATTTCTACAGCTCCAAAGTTTTCAAAGATAGCTATGTACCTACAAAAAGTACTACTTTAGGTACCTAAGTCAAAATCTTATACAACGTTCTGAGTAGAAAAAATATAGTCATGTGGACTGCCGAAAGAAGTGAAAACTTATACCTCTGAAATAACAGTGGTGTGTGACATGTCGGTGACGCGAAACCAAAGATTTTCCCCTCCCAAAAACCGCTCAACGCGCTCAAAGAAGTTTTCACTTTAATAAGCTGATTGACAGTTTATTTTTAAACGACTTCAAAAAAGGAGGCTGTTCTATGTTCGACTGTATATATTTTTTTTATGTATGTTTCTCGATTTCTCCGTCTAGTGTGGACCGATTTTCAAAATTATTTTTTTGTTCGAAAGAGTATACTCCCGAGGTGGTCCCATTGTCACCAAGTCAGGATCTGATGACGGGATCCAAGGGGAATCGAGGGCAACTCACAAATTTAATAGGCACTTATTACGTGATTCATATGTTTTCTAAAGCTATTAAAATACTTGCATCTGTCAGTCATCATCTCATGTTGATAAGCTGATGAAGGAAGGTACAACTCCTTAAAGGTTAGGAGTTGGAGGGAAATTCTTTCAATATTATACATAGATATATACGTCGGTATGCATAGACCGATAGTTGTATTCTTTCAGGTTATTCAGATAAGCTGATGATGGACGGTTTAACTAAACTTTCATGCTTCTGAGATGATGATGGAAGCCACAGAACTGGTAATGAAATGTTAATGAAACACATCTAGTATGATCTGATAATTTCTATTGGTGAGTAGGCGATTGGTTTTAACGTTGTTAAATAGATAGCTTTATCACTAAAAATAAAGAAAAAAAATAAAAGTTAAAAAAAACTAAAAACCGACTTCAAAATGAAATTCACTCAAAAGTCTGACATAATATTATTATACTTAAATACACAATATTAACCAAAATAACGAAATCAGAGGTGGGTACGAATTAAATTTGGGGCTTACTATTTTTTTGAGGTCTGTGTCAACAAACCACCGAATCTAAAACATTTGATACTTAAGTAACTGTGTGCTGGTACCGACCTCAAAAAAATTGTAAGCCCCTAATTTAATTCGTAGTCACCTCTGATTTCGTTATTTTGGTTAATGTTGTGTAAGTATAATAATATTATTTCATACTTTTGAGTGAATTTCATTTTGAAGTCGGTTTTTAGTTTTTTTTCAACTTTTATTTTTTTGTTTTAACACTATGCGATTTTATGAAAAAACTAAAAAGTTCATAAATTTGGAACTGCCAAAAATAGGACATACATTATAGGGTTAAAAACTTTGGAAATGACCTTCACACTATGCCCCTGTTCGTTTGAACCGGACTTCGCCGGGGCCGGGGCATGCCGGGGCATGCCGGGGCATGCCGGGGCACCCTGGATATACATGTGTACCTACCACTACGAGTATTATTAGTAGAGATAGATTTACATTCATTGCCGGCTGTACGTATTGCGATATTTTTTTAAGTAAAACACCGTTAAACAGAGTTTTTTTGATCTATAATGAATAATAAACCATAAAACACCGTATTTATTAAATAGAAATTTTATATTTCTAATAGTTATTTTTTAACAAAAAAAAATATAATAATAACTAAATTCGTATTTAATCTGTAGCGCTTTTTTATAATAACAATATAATCTTTTATCAATCAGTAAGAAATTGCAACAAAGTTATCCTGCTAATATTTTAAACGCGAAAGTTTGTAAGAATGTATGGATGTATGTTTGTTACTCTTTCAAGCAAAAACTACTGAACGGATCTGGCTGAAATTTGATAGGTAGACAGATTAGGACCTGGATTAATGCGGCTCGCGCACTGCGCACCCTCGCAACGTTGTCCACGCAAGTGAAACCACGGGAAACAGCTAGGATTATTATAAGAGGAACAAATGGTTGTGGTGAAGAAATATTAACTCCTTGAGGAAGCGAGCTGGATGCAACCGAACCAATAGTGCCACAATCAGCTATTTGTATAAATAGTGGCGCCACAATCAGCTAGTTGACTAAAACAATAGTGCCACAATCAACTAGTTGACTAAAACAATAGTGCCACAATCAGCTAGTCGACTAAAACTATAGTCGGCCCACCTCTAACGATTAGTGTTGAACAGTTTTATTCCGGCTTCTTTGTCTTATTATTAGCAAACCAAATACGAGAGGAACTCTACATTATTTATTTAAATTAAGCAGTCAACAACGTTTTCCTGTCGTAGCGTCACGTCACTAAGACGTTATGGGCGTTAAATAAAAACATTGGCTTCATTTAAATACCTTTATCAAGTAGGGCACATGACCGAAGTGAAATCGGTCTGAAAATGTTTTTCGCTCGCTCTGGAAGGGGGAGGGGGATGGGGTAACCTTTTTAAGCGAAAGTGTGACATATTATCTTATCAATCACTTTGAGGTGTAATTTCATGCTCGGCGGTAAGATTTTCGTTATTTTTGACTTCAATTACTCCTAAACGATAGAAAACCCAAGGTTGATAAAAAATACTCTTACTGTTGATGATGTTCCTTAAAGTCAAAAGCTATTACAAAAACGATTGAGCTGTTTTGGCTCGATAGAAAAAAATCCCAAAGACAGGTCTACACCGTTACTTTCAACTCTAGTTATGACTAATATTGTGAAGAATAAATTTTAAAAAATATACAACAGTATTTGTTAAGTATGATAATAGAAAGTGAGTAATGTTTTTTTTTTAAACTTGCATTGTAGTTTTTCATTGAAACGAAAAACCATTGAGAAAGTGTGGTTATTTTTTTTACTCTTTACACGTACTTAAAGAAAAAGACAGAGACAACTGTTCCAATCTATACCTCGCCTTAAATGCAACAAAATGAAATTATTTTTAACAATATTATGTTGTACCGATATCATTCAACTGACGATTAATTCATGAATGGTATACTAATGAATGGTAATCATCGGTGGCTCAACCGGTAACGACTCGGTCCTTCTAACCAGAGGTTCAAATCTTAACGGCCAATGTACCAATGAGTTTTTCAAAACTTACGTACATAATTACCGATTGCTTTAACGGTGAAGGAAAATATCGTGAGGAAACCTGCACACGCCTGCGAAGAAACTCGAAGGTTGTGTGTGAAGTCGACCAACCCGCACTGTGGTCGACTATGGCCTGATCGCCCTAATTCAAGGTAGGCTCGAGCCCCTCGGTGGGGACGTATATGAGCTGAGCTGCAATACATTACGAAGAGCGCGTGGAGTCCGTGCAGTGTGGACGTTCAGCGCTGCAGTCTTACGTACTACGATTGCTGACTCCATTTATTTATGTAGAAAAAGACTGTTCATATTTGAAAAATTTGGTTGGTGGTAGGGCAGTTTCATAGCCCGCCTGGCCAGCTACCACCATCTTGCCCCAGTCTTGCCGCCAAACATCAGTGTTAACAGCATTGATGTGTTCCAGCTTGAAGATAAGATAGCTAGATCCCCATTGCGTTGGGGAATCTTGGCAAGCCCGCTTCCATCTTCGGCATCATCGTCACTTATTTTGGTGAGATGATACCGAGAGCTTATCAATTGTGGATAAAATAATAATTATAACTTATGAAGATATGCAAATACGAATTTTTTTGTTGAGTTCATTTTCAACGAAGATCATAGTATGTTGGTAATGTATGGTATCTGTGAATTTTTCTGAAGTAATGTCATGGTAGAAATCCCTTTGTTTTTATTTAATTTATTCATATGGCAAAATTCAGGAAATTATAAATTTAACTCCAGAGAATATCCACTTAAAAGCTTCAACGTTCAATTATTAAGACTTATTTATCAAGATTAATGAGAATATAAGAGCGTCGGTGGTGTAATGGCTAGGGCCGCTACCTCACGTCCGGGAGGTCGTGGTTCGAATCCTGCCACGTACCAACCAATGTGTTTTCGAATTTCTATTTCATATGTACGTTTATCTGACGCTCTTACGGTAAAGGAAAACATCGTGAGGAAACCAGCACACGCCTGCGCAGAAACTTGAAGCTTGTGTGTGAAGTCGACCAACCTGCACTGGGCCCGCGTGGTCGACTAAGGCTCGATCGCCGTAATATAGGGTAGGCTCGAGCCCCTCGGTGGGGACGTAATATGAGCTGATGATGATGAGAATTTAAACTAAGTCCTATCACCACTTATTTTTGAGTAAGTCCATGGGAAGGCTTTTGTTCAGCAGAAGACGTCATACGTATACGGTTTTAAACTTTTCAGATTTGGGTCTTTTTCCTTCCCGAGGTCACACCCTTGACACTTCATACAACGGGCCAGAAAAGGAATGACGGAACAAACAAAATGGCGGCGAAATACTATACGTTCGACAACCAAACTGTTACCTATCTGTATCAATCTGGGTGACGAGGGGGTGAGGTCGCAATCTAGAGAGCGGCGGGGAGTGTCCATACTGTATGTTAGGACTAATATACATATATACTTTGCCGAGGTGCTGAGCCCAGTGAGTCTGAGAACCCCTGGTATGGCTATGTTTATAGGTAGGTACCTGGTCTGAAGGCAGAGGCAGCGGCGCGCGCGCATGGCCTCGTCGCAGCCACCCGCCCGGAACCATAACACGACCGGTGAACTCGCTAAAACAAAGCAGCCTCGTGTTTTGACTGATGAAAAACGAGGTTATTGAACTGGGAACATACCTAGAACAAAGTATATGAATTAGTACTAACATACAGTATGGACACTCCCTGCCGCTCTCTAGATTGCGACCTCACCCCCTCGTCACCCAGATTGATACAGATTGGTTACAGTTTGGTTGTTGAACGTATAGGATTTCGCCGCCATTTTGTTTGTTCCGTCATTCCTTTTTTGAAATGTCATTTCTGGCCCGTTGTATGAAGTGTCCAGGGTGTGCCTAGAATAAAGGGACATTTATTATTAGTGACGAATATGAGCATACAACTAGGTAACAAATCTTCATGATAAACACCAAGAATATATATAGCTAATATATTACTCACATTATGGGGGTGCTGGTGACTATAGCACAAGCTTCGAGCCTATTTTAGGTATCAGTCGATCCAAGTTTTTTAGCTATTGTATAGCTTCTTTGAGGGGACCGAATCAAGAAATTTCGTAACGAAAATAAAACCTGACACCCCAAAAAAATATATTGAGTTCTAAAAAACTTACAGTGCCATCTATCTATCCATCATGATGATGATGATGATTATGGCGATTGATGATGGCGGATGATGATGATGATGAACTTTCTTAGTGATAATTTATTACATAAACATCCCGCGCCCCAAGGACTATATGGTATTGGTAAATACTGCATAAATAAAAAATAAATAAATACATAATTATAATTGCATAAGTTGATAAGAAATGCTATGCAATAGCTTTACCGCGGCAGTCCCCGAGTGCCACACGTGTCTTTTTTGTATCAGACGTATTTTTGCAAATTAATTGAACAATTATTTTCTAAATAGCTCGATGAGAGCTACTTTATGAGAATATACGAGGTCAAAGTATATAATATTAGTATGACGAGGTGTAACAAAATTGTTGTAGGTCCCGTTAACTGCGGTACCATACTGAACAACTTTTTTTTGCTATGACTGCTGAAATCGCAAAAAAAACTTCATACAATTCGATCAGCTGATCGACCAATTTTGTGCATTTTTTGTATGTATGGTTCATTTTTTTTCAAGAATTGTGTATGGGTTTCGTGGGGAAAGTTGTTCAGTATGATGAGAAGAACCCCCAGTTAACGGGTCCTACGCCAACTTTTTTACACCCTGTATATTAGTCGTATTTTGAAATTATTAAAAGCGGTTGTAGCTTAGTACAACTTGCGTGGTTCAGTCGATCACGCAGGTTAACTAACCTGAAGCACAGTCAGTACCTGGATGGGTTTGACTGTTGGTGGCATTTGTCTCGACTGTTTACGTGCTTCGCAAGGCACGTCAAGCCGTTGGTGTTAGTTGCAATCACTAGATAGTGTAGTGTTAGTTGCAGTCCTGAAGACGTGTCAGATGCCTGCCTTATAGGGTGGCTTGAGAAACTTCTGAAGGGCTTACCAATAATGAATTTAAAAAAAAAAAAAAGTGAGGTTCGCCACTAGCTCCGCGACATCCACCGACCCGGACTTGGCTCCCCACTCCTGTGTGTGGAGTAAGTAGGTATCTATTATCTATATATATACGCTTTAACTGAACCTACCTGATTTTGGTAAGAAACCCGTGCCTCCGCAGGGTAATCGGTGAGTTTTATGGGTTCGTTAACAACTTTAAACTGACAGTTTATCAACAAGATGTAATGGGTGTCCTCTTTTTTCTAAAATTAAAACACAAACTGACAGTTAAAACTGTCTAGGTAATTTACTCAATAATTAGAATAAAAATGAAGTATACTATACTTATTCTCACTCAGCTACATCATCATTATTTGTGATAGGACATAGTATTTTAAGTACTCGTATCTTATCTATCTACTAGCTGTCCCGGCGAACTTCGTACCGCCTCACAAACTCTACTCCACACTACACTACACTATACATACACTACACGCTATACGCTACATGCTACACTCTACACTACACTAAGCCACGTACGTCCTTGCCGTTTAGGAGGAGATCAGTAACATACCGATTGCAGCGCCACCTACCGGGTCCAATTGTATTTTCAAACCATGCAGGGACCCACTGAAATATACACACAAAATTTCATCCAAATCGGTTCAGCCGTTAAGGAGGAATTAAGTGACAAATACACGTACAGAAGAATTATATATACGAGTATTAAGGCTTTAAGATGACTTAATACGAGTAGGTTGAAACGTGTTAAAATAAAACGTAACGAACGTGTGTTGGTTTCATTCAACAATAACTATTTGTTTTCGAAAAATTTTGCAATTAATGCCAAAAACAGGGTCTACAGTATATTTTTTTACATCAAAAGTGGTAATATTTTTAAACTGTATTCAATTTAATCGATTTTTTATTACTTTAAGTATATTATATATTTTTTCCATAGTGATAGCTTTACACAGTCTTTCAATAATTTGAAATGAATATTGTCATTCGACCTATCCCCGGCGAGCATGAGACAGGGTATCTGATACCCTGGTAGTATTAAAAAAGTGTCGGTTTTTTTATTTTTTGTCTGGCAACTCTAGCTCGCTCAGTAGCTGGAATCAGTGGTGTGCGGGAGGGGATAGTGGCGTGATCGCAGTGTGGCGTGAGGCGCCGGCCGGAATATTCGTGTACGAACCTGTTTCGGGTATGTCACACCCTGCCTCATTTTTGATGTATTTTTTTTATGTATTATTTTTTAAATTATTTTATCAAGTTGTTATTATTGTTTATTCTTATTTATAATTTATTTTGGTTGACATTGTGTTATTCTTTTCAGTTTTTCATCAGTTTGGAGCACGCAAAATTTAAGTGCCAAAATTGTACAATTAAAAAAATTAAAAAAATATATAATTAAGTTTTTAAGAAGAGGATCTCATTATCTTTCAGTTTAAATTTGATTTATAGTACAAATAATTACTTTTTTGTTATAATTGTTGATTTTTGTAAACCTCTAAACTTTTGTTCCTATTATTTCATAGTATAAGAAAAACATGAATAAATAAAAATAATTTCATAAATAAAACTTCTCTTTCATTTAATTCTATTAAATAATTCATTATTTAACAACATACAATCGACAAAATAAAATAAAATTTAAATCAACTATATTATGGTACATTAAATTTTGGGTATGTCATACCCTGCCACACGCTTGATGTAATTTTTTTCCACCTCATGCTCGCCGGGTTAAGGCCTTAAGATGTAGGTAGATGTGGTGAGTTTAATCTACGACCACCGCGCCCAATTAATTAGTTTCGTCGGTTATGGTCGGTCATAATAAAGTGAGTAAGTAAGTAGGTATACTGTGACTATGTATATGTCGCAGGTATATTATCAAAGTCGTGATATTATAATTGAACGGTAAATTGTCAATCGGCTCCCTTCCTACAATTTCACGGCCTATTCCTAGTGTCTCTGTAATTTCACGGCCTATTCCTAGTGTCTCTGTAATTTCACGGCCTATTTCTAGTGTCTTTGTAATTTCACGGCCTATCCCTAGTGTCTTTGTAATTTCACGGCCTATTCCTAGTGTCTTTGTAATTTCACGGCCTATTCCTAGTGTCTTTGTAATTTCACGGCCTATTCCTAGTGTCTTTGTAATTTCACGGCCTATTCCTAGTGTCTTTGTAATTTCACGGGGCCACATAGTGACATTACAATAACACTAAATGAGCGAACGATGTTAGTTTCACTAAAATAAAAATAATTATAATTTATAATTAATTAATTATATTATTATTATTTTTAATTATTTATTTATTTATTATAATTTCACTATATTTAACTAGTGAAATTGTAATATCACGACTTTGCACTTGGCACGTTTTTTTGAACGATTTCTGGCTTCCACTCCTACGATTGTGATTTACAGTCACAATAAAAGACAGAGTGTGTTTTAGAAACACCTTTAGTAACTCATGTGCATTAACAGTTATCATATTAGTTCATATAGATCCCCACCGAGGGGCTCGAGAATACCCAGAATTAGAAGGTCTTATTAGACCTTAGTCGACCACGCTTACGAGGCTCGAGTTTCCATACAAACGTATAATATAAAAACAACATGCTGGATTGAATCTAAACTTTGCAGATATAATTGAGTAGACACATATCGATGGTTGAAATTAGTTTTCAACGTAGTAAATTGAAACATAACTAAACAAAGGCTTAAATTAGATTTTTGCTGAAAATTTTAATAGTTTCTTATTTTTTCCGTTCTATATTAGTGCATCGAAAACTAATGACAAACATCGATATGTGTCTATTCAATATAATCGCAAAGTTTGCTTTTAATACGGCATGTAGTTTATATTTAGGACACAAAAGAAATGTATAAGAGCAATGTTTAGAGCTAGACTAACAGATAGTTGTGTTCCATATTTTAAAGAATTAGGAATATTAACCCTACCATCATTATTTATATACGAAGCATGTATCTTCGTTAAAGAACATCTGAATGAGTTTAGACTTGTGGAAACTAGATATCCAAGGAGCACGAGGAATAAGATCGAGGTGCGCCCGTTGCAGCGCTCAAATATGACATTTTATAGAAACACTGTTTTTGTATTAGGACCTAATTTATTTAAAACAAACTTCCTGACTCTATAAAAGAATTAAACAATAGACAATTTAAATTAAAATTATACTTATATTTAAAGAACAGATGCTATTATAGTATTAACGAATATTTACTTGACAATGATATAAAAATAGACTAAGTAATTAAATAAATGTTCATGTGTTAGATTAAAGAATGACATTGCACACCTTTTTAAGGTAGGCCATAGAGGACTTCTTTATTATCTTTAAGACCATTTTATGTTTTACCTTTGGTTACGCAATAAATGTATTTTGTATTTTGTATTATTTGTATTTAGTATAGGTGACTTTTAATTAGTTCTTGATAGCAAAGGATATGAATGTACTCGTGATTACAAACACCTTTCCTAAAGAAAATATACGTCAAATATGAAAAAAAAATTGCCGATTTGATAACTATCTTATTATGTATCGAGGACCATATTTTTTTCTGATTTAAGATATAGTTTCTTTGGGAAAGTTGTTTGTAATCACGAGTACATTCATATCTTTTGTTATCAAGAACTAATTAAAAGTCACCCTGTACATTTACGTTTCTACGGAAACTCGCGCCCCCTTAATACGCATTTACAGTTATGCTAACATTAAGTATGACCAAAGCACACCAAAGTATAATATTAGTACTAACACTATGGCGCTGTCTGCTCCTAAAGGAAGTACCTAAATAAGGTCCTAAAATGATACAAGAAAACAATGACTCTATGTATGGCTTTTTTGTGTTTGGGGACAATTCAACTCTCTCTTCTCTTCGAAACTATCCAGATTGTGCATATTCTCTAAAGTGGTCCAGTGGTCAGTGTCTGCCTGCTGGGCCGAGGGTTAGCGGTTCGATCCCCGCCCAGAAGAAAAACATTCGTGTGACGAACAGATTTATTTGCTCTGTGTGTCTGAGCTTTTACTATATTTATTTTAAAATTGGTTTAGGACCCGTTAACTGGGGGTTCTACTCATCATACTGAACAACTTTCCCCAAGAACCCTATAGTCAATTCTTCAAAAAAAATTGGACCCTCCATACAAAAAAAAATGCACAAAATTGTTGTATGAAGAGTTTTTATGCGATTTCAGCAGTCATAGATCAAAAGTTGTTCAGTATGACGAGTAGAAGTCCCAGTTAACGGGACCTACACCAATTTTGTTACACTTGTATATATGTATAATCTGAATATCGGTAACGGCTCCAACGATTTGCTTGAAAATTAGTATACGGGGATTTTTGGGCGAAAAATCGATTTAAATAGACCTATTTGGAGAGACCTCATTGCTGGGAAAACGCAATTTTCCGAGATTTTCGCACTGGAAACATGGCGCGCGAAGTGTATCATGGGTAGCGTATTTTTAAATGTTTTTAGGGGGCTCCGGGTCAAAGCCAAAGTCGTGAGCAAAGTCGGTCGCCTAAGTCCTTTAAAAAAATCCTTCAAACTTTTAAGTAGGTACACGCTTTACCTTGAAAAGAATTTTAATCATTGCGTATTCTTCTCAGTAAATCCCTTTATGCCGTCGGTTAAGAACAAAAAACTAATAAAAATATTAAGAATTTTTCAGATTACTTTTATTAAAAAAATGACTTTTTAATTTTTAGCTATTTTATTGTATAGACTATTTATTTTATTTTATTTTTTCACTATCTTTTGCCCGCGGTTTCGCCCGCGTGTTCATCGTTTTTATGACTGTCTTTGAGGATGCGAGCGTGGACGTGGGTTTTCTCCAGATCCCTCAGGAACTATATCGGGCTATTCTGATTAGCAATCTATGTCACTTCCCACTCCTTCATCCAATTTCATACAAGTAAGTGTGTGGTTTTATGAAACCACGGTAAAAGTGAAACTTTACAGAGGACGAAACGATCATGGCTGCTCTCGCTACGTTACAGAGGACGAAACGATCATACCGTCACGCGACATGCAACACACAGACGAAAACATTTGGGACGGTGTAATAAAAGTTTCACTATAAAATCACTTCAATCCGTTGCTCCGTTGCGACGCCGACGTGCGCGAGCGTGGAAATAAGTTTTTGCAGATCCCTCAGGATGTATGTCAGGATATGATAACTGGTGAGATAGGTATGTCATTTTCCACCCTTTCAACCATTTGTGTGCAAAAAATCACAACAATCAATTGTAAAATTGGGATGTTGAAGAAATTAACCAAAAATGAGTATTTTTTCAGTTACCTCAGGAACTTCAACGGACTATGCTATTTTCACGGGATAAAAAGTACCCTATGTCCTTTTCACGGGATAAAAAGTACCCTATGTCCTTTTCAGCGACACAGGCTACCTGCATGCCACATTTCATCAAGATTGGTCAAGATGTGGAAGCGTGAAAGGTAACAAACAAACAAACAAATAAACACATATTCAGATTTATATTATTAGTAAGGATTATTGTTTATTATTTGCAATCATTGTCAATCAACAGTTGTTTTATGTCAATAATGTGTCTAACAAATACTTAGTAAGCTAATATTTTCATATGAAGAAAACATGGAATTTGACAAAAATTCCACCACAAAAATGGTATTATAAGGAGGCGAATATTTCGGATCAAAAAACTTTTAATCTACATACAACTTTGCACCTTAACTTTGTAACATTACCGGGGAAGGGCCCTCGGGCCCCCCTGTTTTCGTTAGGGGGTGGGTATTCAATACCCACCACCACAATCATCACCATCATATCAGCCGAAGGAATATCCAATACCCACCAAACCATACCTATATACGGGAGCAGCAGTTTAAAAAACTATTACTTTTTCCGTCTTGCCCACACATTTATTTTTTTATAATTCACAATTGATAAGCCCTTGGCATCATCTCACCTGATGGTAAGCGACGATGATGCCGAAGATGGAAGCGGGCTTACCAAGATTCTCCAACGCAATTGGGATCTGGCTATCTTATCTTCAAGCCGGAACACATCAATACTGTTAACACTGATGTTTGGCGGCAAGGCTTAGATAAGATGGTAGTAGCTAGCCAGGCGGACTATGAAAATGCCCTACTACCAACCTAACTGAGTCTTACAAAGTTGACCCCGCCGGGAATCGAACCCGCGATCTCCTGGTGTAAGCTAGTAGACAAACCATTACGCCACGTAGGCGGTTATAAAATATAGAATTATAGAATGAATATGCTTTAAGTATATAGGGTGACCTTAAATTAGTTCTTGATAGCAAAGGATATGAATGTACTCGTGATTACAAACAACTTTCCCAAAGAAACTATATGTCGAATCAGAAAAAAATTTTAGGTCCTCAGTACATAACAAGTTATCAAATCGACAAAAATGTATGAAGGACCAAATTTTTTTTTCATATTTGACATATAGTTTCTTTGGGAAAGTTGTTTGTAATCACGAGTACATTCATATCCTTTGCTATCAAGAACTAATTAAAAGTCACCCTATATATGTAGTATATCAAATAATATCAATCTCTGTTTTCCAATCCCATAGCGGAATCCACAGGGCATCCACAGGCCATCCTGTTTTGGGGCTAGACGAGTGTGTGTGTGTGTGTGTGTGTGTTTGATTTGTCCTTGAATATTATTATTATTATTATTCATACGTTTAACCGAATAATTAATCCTGTTTTTATATCCGTCTGTCTGTCTATCCGTCTGTCCCCAGGCTGTATTTTATGAACCGTGATAGCTAGACAGTTGTAATTATTACAGATCATGTATTTCTGTTGCCGCTATAACAACAAATACTAAAAATTAGAAAAAGTGCAAGTCTCCATACAAAAAAAATATTGTTTTTTTAAACGTGAAGACACTAGCACCATCTAGTATGATGGTACGGAACCCTTTGTACTAGCGGCATCTAGTATGATGGTACGAACCCTTTGTACTAGCACCATCTAGTATGATGGTACGAAAACCCTTTGTACTAGCGGCATCTAGTATGATGGTACGGAACCCTTTGTACTAGCACCATCTAGTGAGATGGTACGGAACCCTTTGTACTAGCGCCATCTAGTATGATGTTACGGAACCCTTTGTACCAGCGCCATCTAGTATGATGGTACGAAAACCCTTTGTACTAGCGGCATCTAGTATGATGTTACGGAACCCTTTGTACCAGCGCCATCTAGTATGATGTTACGGAACCCTTTGTACCAGCGCCATCTAGTATGATGGTACGAAAACCCTTTGTACTAGCGGCATCTAGTATGATGTTACGGAACCCTTTGTACCAGCGCCATCTAGTATGATGGTACGGAACCCTTTGTACTAGCGCCATCTAGTATGATGGTACGGAACCCTTTGTACTAGCGCCATCTAGTATGATGTTACGGAACCCTTTGTACCAGCGCCATCTAGTATGATGGTACGAACCCTTTGTACTAGCGCCATCTAGTATGATGGTACGGAACCCTTTGTACTAGCGCCATCTAGTATGATGGTACGGAACCCTTTGTACCAGCGCCATCTAGTATGATGGTACGGAACCCTTTGTACTAGCGCCATCTAGTATGATGTTACGGAACCCTTTGTACCAGCGCCATCTAGTATGATGGTACGGAACCCTTTGTACTAGCACCATCTAGTATGATGGTACGGAACCCTTTGTACTAGCGCCATCTAGTATGATGTTACGGAACCCTTTGTACCAGCGCCATCTAGTATGATGGTACGGAACCCTTTGTACTAGCGCCATCTAGTATGATGGTACGGAACCCTTTGTAATAGCGCCATCTAGTATGATGGTACGGAACCCTTTGTACTAGCGCCATCTAGTATGATGGTACGGAACCCTTTGTACTAGCGCCATCTAGTATGATGGTACGGAACCCTTTGTACTAGCGCCATCTAGTATGATGGTACGGAACCCTTTGTAGTAGCGCCATCTAGTATGATGGTACGGAACCCTTTGTACTAGCGCCATCTAGTATGATGGTATGTAACCGTTTGTGTGCGGTTCTGACTCGCACTTGGCTGTTTTTAAAATTTAACTCATTATTTTCATTGAGCTAGATCGGCACTGTTTTGTGTAGACTGTGTGTAGTGTGTAGTTGTGTTTAACTCTATGACTGTAGGTAGGTATCGTAAGCCAACAACACGCCTAGCCCAACATATTCGACACGCATTCTGGGGAGTCGTGCGCGTGCCGCGTGCCCGTCGTCAATGTTGCGCGCGCGCAGGAAGCACGCCCGCCCGCTCCGTGCTGCTGGCTGACCCACGACGTACCCTGTCCGTGCTCAGCTCGCGGACTTGACAAATAATAATAACTTAAAACCGCTCGGGTCAAGGCGGAATACTAAACAGCTCGTAAATCTTACCCAGACTTGAAATGGTTAATTCTTGGCTCTGTTCATGTTACGTTGGCCCTAGGGCGGCGAAGACTAACCTTGTAAGTTTGGTTGGTGGATGGGCATTTTTTAAGTCCGCCTGGCTAGTTACCACCACCGTACCAAACAAGAAAGTCTTGCCACCAAACGTCAATGCTAACAACATACTTGTAGATGTGTTCCGGCTTGAAAATAAGATAGCCAGTTTCCCATTGCGTCTTGGTAAGCCCGCTTTCATACTTATTCGGCATCACCGTCCTGAAATTATGCAAAGAGCTTACTAATTGTGAATAAAAAAACCGGCCAGTGAGAGGGGGGGGGGACACTTGACTCGAACAAAAATTAGCACTCTGTAGTTTATTTCGTAAACCTACTGCGAACCAATCAATCAAAAAAATGGTTTTTGCAAACCTTCAGTTATTTTCAAAGACCTATTCAACGATAACCTATCGTTAGCAAAAAAACAACCCCCCCCCCCTATAAAAAAAATTCATGATTTTATTGTACTTTGTCGCGTGATTAATAAAGGGTTCCTTTTTGACTTCGGAACCCTAAAAAGAGCAGAAAATAATTTAATATCCAAGATTGGAAATCTTTTGGCAGTATCCCTCACCCTGATTGCCTGATATTATTATGTCGCGTGGTCAACTAAGGCTAGGTTTACCAGAATATGTTAAATTGAAAAGTCCTGATTAAAAGCCTGATTTTTATCAAAAAGTCCTGACATTTTACTGAAACAGGCGCGCGCGCAGCCTGGCGACGCACAGTCATAGGTCATAGTATGCTAGTACTCTGTATTATACTGTGGTCATAGTAATAAAATACGACTTATGATACTCCTTTTGAGTGCCAACCGGTCACTCGCCGACTCACACACAATCCGCCATTGAGGTTACTTACACAGTGAATAATCACCAATCATTAAAGTCTATGATGGGTTGAAACGGTGTATTGAGTAAGACCTAAAAACACATACTTAAACAATCCGAAAAACCTGACATTTTTAAAGTCGGGCCAGGATCCTGACAGGTGCCTAAAAATCCTGACATGTCAGGACAAATTTTGATGTCTGGTAAGCCTAACTAAGGTCCGATCGCCCTAATTCAGGGTAGTCTCGAGCCCCTCGGTGGGGACGTATATGAGCTGAAATGATGACGATGATTATGTCTAAAGCGTAAATAATGGAACCTGTAGATAAGAGCAAAGAACGTTACCTTGTTACGTAGGTTTGGATTCTATTTTGTCCATGTAGGGAAATGAGCTGAGGAACCTTGGAGACGCAGTCGAGTGTCGACTAGACGACGGCGTGGGAGTTCCTCCTACTGCCGAAGCCGACCTTGCAAATGCAGCAACACTCGAAAATAACAATTCGTGACGTACAAAAGATCTTTAATTTATGAAGGCAACCTGTTCGTACAGCACCCTCAAGCAATAATACTATTGCTTCTAAATTAACACAAAGACGGCACCTACATATAATTTTAAAGGCCACTAGAGAATGCGCCAAGTGTAAGGAATTTAAAGCAGGTTTTTGTTGGATACAGGTTAAAATCATTCATTCATCACGCTTCAACGGCAGGACCTCGTCCCCGGGGTGCGTTGCGCAGGTATACACAAAATGCTGTCGCCATAAAAGCTTTTTTGTTCAACTTGTTCAAATTCAAGTGGGAGAGTTGAATAGAACACGATATTCAATTTTCTAATAAATACTAACGACAAAACTGAAGAGTACATACTAATTGTATATATACTTTGACTGAAGGCCTCACCCTCTTTTTACTTTTTACTACTGACCTTTAAAAGATCATTTTTCCAAACAAAAAAAAACAAATTGATTTTTTTATTATATAGCTTATATAATTTTAAGTAGCATATACGTTTCAAAGACAAAAATTTGCGATTTTTTTTTGTAAAATGTGGGTTAAATTTTGTTGATTTAAGTGAGCTTTTATTGATACTACATGAAAATCTTTAGTTTACTAGTTTACTTTGTTCCCGCTTTTAAAAAAACCAAATCTCGACAACAGCACCCACCACTCACTTGTTCCAACTACAGCTAAAAACCATCCAGGCACAGTATTACAATATAGCGGCTTACAGTAGTGCAACGAATGTACTTACGAAGAGCAACGGAAGGGTACTTGCGGGGCAGCGGGCGGCGGGGCACAGCCTGGCAAACTCCGCGAGTTTGACTACAGGCTAGTACTGCTAGCACCTACGCCGTGGCGGCATCGTGCAACATCAAAGGCGTTGCGCTACTGTAATATCGTAATACTGTGATCCAGGTGACCCCATAAATTAATCGGTAAAGCCGTTTAGGAGGCGAATAATTACGATCACAAACGCACGAACACCGGAATTTTATATGTAAAGATTTGGATGACTCGCATTACCTACCAATCAATATTTGTTACGGGTGTTTGATCACTACATAAAGACGTTAAAAACCGACTTCCATCGCAACAACTTCGAACAATTTTGCATCATTATTTTTTTGTTTTTTTTTTTAAATTTCTAATAAAGTACTACACCGATTTTGATAAAATTTACATGGGACCACACGGGAAGCACTAGCTTTTGAATAAAAAAAGAATCATCTAAATCGGTTCACCCAGTCAAAAGTTCTGATACATAAAAAAAACATACAGTCGAATTGAGAACCTCCTCCTTTTTGGAAGTCGCTTGAAAATATACAACGATGTCGAAATTTAAACGCACAACAAAGGAATACAGAATACATATTTGCGTGAGTCACATTACGTATTTCAAATAAACGTGGAGCTGAAATTTCGAGGTGTGCTGTTCGAGTTAGCTAGATAAATGAGTGTCCGAAAAAGAACAAAAGTTCAACTAATTTTCGGTAACATTATACGTATACTCATTACTATATAATAAAACTAGTGGATGCCCGCGGCTCTGCCCGCGTAGATCCCGAAATCCTTTATTAGCGGTTGCCTACGTCTTCATAACTGTCTGTATTCCAAATTTCAGCGAAATCCGTTCAGTGGTTTCGGCTGTTATTTAAGATTCAAGGTATTTATTCAAAATAGGTGAAAATTACTTTCCTTCTGATAGTCATAAAATAATAATAATAACATAATTTCATTTGTGAAAAATCAAGAAGTAAACAATCATTAGTTAATTACGTCAAAATTCAATCCTTGAAATAAACCAGATTATGTCATTAGAACATGAAAACAATATGACATGAAAAGTTATACATAAAACCATTGAATGTCATTGATACCTTTGACAAGTGTAGGCCATTCACACGGACAGCACCCGGTCTCGAGTATAACGCGAGAGTTAGCCATCGCTCCCATCAACCATATTAGAGGGAAAGGAACGACCCGGCTCCCGATGCGCCACCATCCGCACAAACATTTAAGCTAGCATGCACCACTCATGTCAATGCTAAGATAAAAATATTAATTAAAATTGCGTTAATATAACTTAACTTAAGTCAC
Source organism: Coleophora flavipennella (assembly GCA_947284805.1). Classification (NCBI taxonomy): domain Eukaryota; kingdom Metazoa; phylum Arthropoda; class Insecta; order Lepidoptera; family Coleophoridae; genus Coleophora; species Coleophora flavipennella. Next base: position 1,349,357 of record OX369292.1, read on the forward strand.
CTTTTCCTTTTATACACATAAACAAATAAGCATCCGAGGAGATACACATATACAGCTAATCATCCGAGGAGATACACATATACAGCTAAGCATCCGAGGAGATACACATATACAGATAAGCATCCGAGGAGATACACATATACAGATAAGCATCCGAGGAGATACACATATACAGATAAGCATCCGAGAAGATACGCATATACAGTTAAGCATCCGAGGAAATACACAAATACAGATAAGCATCCGAGGAGATACACATATACAGATAAGCATCCGAGGAGATACACATATACAGATTAGCATCCGAGAAGATACGCATATACAGTTAAGCATCCGAGGAAATACACAAATACAGATAAGCATCCGAGGAGATACATATATACAGATAAGCATCCGAGGAGATACATATATACAGATAAGCATCCGAGGAGATACACATATACAGATAAGCATCCGAGGAGATACACATATACAGCTAAGCATCCGAGGAGATACACATATACAGCTAATCATACGAGGAGATACACATATACAGCTAAGCATCCGAGGAGATACACATATACAGTACGCGTACCGCGCTGGACGCTCCACCACCCGTCTTGCACGTGAGGTTCTGCGACTTATTCTCAAAGCTCGAGATCGAAAGCAAGAGATCGCAGTAATCTTCTGCGATCTTTCAAAAGCTTTCGATGTAGCAGATCACAGCTTGGTCGCCGTTAAATTACAGCATTATGGTATTGGCGGACCAGCATTATCCTTGATGATTGACTTTATGAAAGAGAGAACACAATTCATTCAGAGTGAGAGTACGAAATCTGATGGCTATTCCAGCGACTTGGGGGTCCCCCAAGGATCTTCTTTGTCCAATCTGGCGTTCTCTCTTCTGATGAATGATTTGCCGCATGCGATTACCGATGGAGAGGCTTTCATGTATGCTGATGACGTAGCAGTTTTGGTGTCTGGATCCACGCTCGATATACTTGAGAAGAAATTAAACACAGTGGCCTCACAACTGTATGAGTGGTTTAAGATAAATGGTCTCTCACTGAACCTAACAAAAACTCAAGTTTTGCCGTTCAACCTGTCGGGTCGTAAAAATCGGACTTTTGCAGTTTTACTCAATAACATCCCAATACAACAGGTGCACAATGCAACTTTTCTGGGTCTCCACCTCGATGGGGCCTTGACATGGGAAATGCATATTGAGTACCTATGCGGGAAGCTGGGAAGGGCTTGTTTTGCCCTAGGAAGACTTGCTTCCACTCTTCCTACTGGCATCGTGCGCACGTGTTACTTTGCCACCGTGCACTCACTCTTACAATACGGTCTCGAGCTGTGGGGACGCGCTGCCGATTGGGAGCGAGCGTTCAGACTGCAAAAACGAGCCATAAGGGTGATGGCACGCATTGCTCATGACGACACGGCAAGACCTCACTTCAGGGCCCTTGGGATCATGACACTTCCGAGTATGCTGATACACCAGGTAGCCTTGTATGTCAGGGAGAATCTTGACATGTACGTGACGCGTGGTGAAGGACACCAATACAATACTAGGCATGGTAATAAGCTAGCTGCTGTTCCGAGGAGATTAGAAAAGTTATCCCGAACAACGCACGTCATGGGCCCGTCCATATACAACCGACTACCTGCCGATATTACTGAAGCTCCAAGCAATTCTATTTTTAAGAGGAAACTCAAAAAATGGCTCTTCGAGCAGTCTTTCTACAGTCATAATGAGTTTTTGACTATTACAACTAATTAATGACAAAATATTACTATTTTGTATATTTTATTTTCTAGTAAATAACATACTTTGGTTATGACTATATTTAAATTGACATTTTTACCTAATATAATGTAATAATTTTTTATTTTATATTATTTCTTTAATTTCTTGACGTGTAATGTATATTATTAATAAATGATGTCTATGTCTATGTCTATGTCTACAGATAAGCATCCGAGGAGATACACATATACAGATAAGCATCCGAGGAGATACACATATACAGATAAGCATCCGAGAAGATACACATATACAGATAAGCATCCGAGAAGATACACATATACAGATAAGCATCCGAGGAGATACATATATACAGATAAGCATCCGAGGAGATACATATATACAGATAAGCATCCGAGGAGATACATATAAACAGATAAGCATCCGATGAGATACACATATACAGATAAGCTTCCGAGAAGATACGCATATAGAGTTAAGCATCCGAGGAAATACACAAATACAGATAAGCATCCGAGGAGATACATATATACAGATAAGCATCCGAGGAGATACATATATACAGATAAGCATCCGAGGAGATACACATATACAGATAAGCATCCGAGGAGATACACATATACAGATAAGCATCCGAGAAGATACACATATACAGATAAGCATCCGAGGAGATACACATATACAGATAAGCATCCGAGGAGATACACATATACAGATAAGCATCCCAGGAGATACACATATACAGATAAGCATCCGAGGAGATACATATATACAGATAAGCATCCGAGGAGATACATATATACAGATAAGCATCCGAGGAGATACATATATACAGATAAGCATCCGAGGAGATACACATATACAGATAAGCATCCGAGAAGATACGCATATAGAGTTAAGCATCCGAGGAAATACACAAATACAGATAAGCATCCGAGGAGATACATATATACAGATAAGCATCCGAGGAGATACATATATACAGATAAGCATCCGAGGAGATACACATATACAGATAAGCATCCGAGGAGATACACATATACAGATAAGCATCCGAGAAGATACACATATACAGATAAGCATCCGAGGAGATACACATATACAGATAAGCATCCGAGGAGATACACATATTATACAGATAAGCATCCGAGAAGATACGCATATACAGTTAAGCATCCGAGGAAATACACAAATACAGATAAGCATCCGAGGAGATACAATACAGATAAGCATCCGAGGAGATACATATATAAAGATAAGCATCCGAGGAGATACACATATACAGATAAGCATCCGAGGAGATACACATATACAGATAAGCATCCGAGAAGATACACATATACAGACAAGCATCCGAGGAGATACATATATACAGATAAGCATCCGAGGAGATACATATATACAGATAAGCATCCGAGGAGATACATATATTATACAGATAAGCATCCGAGAAGATACGCATATATAGTTAAGCATCCGAGGAAATACACAAATACAGATAAGCATCCGAGGAGATACAATACAGATAAGCATCCGAGGAGATACATATATACAGATAAGCATCCGAGGAGATACATATATACAGATAAGCATCCGAGGAGATACATATATACAGTGCATCCGAGGAGATACACATATACAGATAAGCATCCGAGGAGATACACATATACAGATAAGCATCCGAGGAGATACACATATACAGATAAGCATCCGAGGAGATCCGCAAGAGAACCAATTACGGTTCGGTCGGTGACGTACCCGACATAGCTCACAGAATCGCTAAACTAGTGTCAGTGGGCAGGGCACATAGCTCGTAGAACAGATGGCCGTAAAGCTCTCGAGTGGTGGCCGCGCACAGGAAAACGTAGCGTAGGCAGGCCTCCCACGCGGCGGTGGACCGATGACCTGGTGAAGATCGCGGGAAGCCGCTGGATGCGGGAAGCGCATGACCGGTCGTTGTGGAAATCCTTGGGGGAGGCCTTTATCCAGCAGTGGACGTTTTTCAGCTGATATGTGGATAATGGTGATCAAAATACGCAACATTACCTAAGTTAGCTTCCTTATCACACCTTATTGTTAATGTTATTGTTGAGTTTAATGTGTTAACTTTTATCGATGTAATTAAAAATTTAAAAAAAACAACTGCATATAAACTTAACCCCCCTTTTTGGCCAGACGGGTAAAAATATATCCTATGTCACTAACGGGATCAAGACGAATCTAGCGACACTACTCCAAAATCCATCAAGCAGTTTAGGCTACACAGCGTGCCAAAGAAATAAATAAACATACACACACACACACATCACACGAAAAAAAATATAACTCTCCTTCTGGCGCAATCGGGTAAAAACTAGGTGCGTAATTTGTTATACTACTTACCTTTTTCTTATTAAAGGAAACTTGTGGACTGGGTGTGTGTGTTGATGCAGGTTCGTGATGGTGTGTAATATTTACTGTTTACGTTATCGCTCTACAAGATCTAGCCATTTCCGCTGGTTCGAAATAGAACACACGGAAACAAGACGTAAACTTCAGTAAGATTTAAACTAATAAGGTTTCAACAAATTTTAAACTAATATATATCGAGGGTATTCTGGTAGAACAGAATAAGTGCAAACCTTTAATTTTTAACTGGAAAAACCGTATAACTGCAGAAGCTTTTATTACGGTTTTTTAAACGACTTCAAAAAAGGAGGAGGTTTCTCAATTCGACCGTATATATAAATATATTATATTTTTTATGTTTGTTCGCGGATAACTTCGTCGTTTATGAACCCATTTTGATGATTCTTTTTTGTTGGAAAGACGATATCCCAAGGGTGGTACCATGAAAAGAAAACCAGGATCTGGTGATGGAATCCCAGGGATATCGAGAAAAACCCTCAAATTTTATAGGCAAGTATTACGTGTTACATTTGTTTTCTAAAGCTATTAAAGTATTTGCATTTGGCAGTCATTATCTCATGATGATGAGCTGATTAAGAAAGGTACAACTCATTAACGGGTATGAGTTAGAGGATAATTCTTTAAATATAGATAGATACGTAGGTACGCATAGACCGATAGTTGTATTCTTTCAGATTATTCAGATGAGCTGATGATGGAAGATTTAACTCTCATGCTGCTAAGATGATGATGGAAGCCACAGGACTCTGTACTTTTAATGAAACATATGCATTATGATCTGATGATTGCTATTGGCGAGTAGATGATTGGGTTTAACGTTGTTACATAGACAGCATTATCACTAAAAATAAAGAAAATAAAAAAAAGTTTAAAAAAACTGAAAAACGACTTCAAAATGAAATTTACTCAAAAGTATGAAATAATATTATTATTATACTTAAATACACGACATTAACCAATAATAACGAAATCAAAGGTGGGTACTAATTAAATTAGGGGCTTGAACTTTTTTTGAGGTCGGTGTCAGCAAACCATTGAATCTAAAACATTTGATACGTAAGTAGTTGTGTGCTGACACCGAACTCAAAAAAAATTAAGCCCCTTATTTAATTCGTACCCACCTTTGATTTCGTTTTTGTTGGTTAATGTCGTGTATTTAAGTATAATAATATTATTACATACTCTTGAGTAAATTTCATTTTGAAGTCGTTTTTCAGTTTTTTTAAACTTTTTATTTGTCTGTGTAAAGCAGTTATCTAAAAATTTTTTTCTTTAAACTTGATAAAGCAGAAAGCGATATAATGTACTAAATTCCATATGATACAACATGAATAATAAAATTCAGCGAGAACAATATAAAAAGCATTTAACTCTCTTTACTGATAAAAAAAACCCTTGACAATCAAAACAAAATAAAATTTGCAGCCAATTTACGAATTTCAGGTCATCATATCAGCCGAAGGAAGTCCACTGCTGGACATAGGCCTCCCCCAAGGATCTCCACGACGATCGGTTCTGCGCTGCCCGCATCTAGGTAAAATTTCCAATTTCAGGGAAAACGAAATAATTGCTTGATGCCCACTTTTCCTTTTTTCTTCACTTTTAATGACAATCATTATATGTATATATATAAATTAATGAATCAAAACTCCTAAAATAACAAATATAACTACAAGTATATTACCATGTTGTTAATAAATAAGGTGTAACAAAATTAGCTGAAACTATTTTAACTGGTGCTTCTACCCATGAAACTGAACAACTTTCCCCATGAAACCCATAGTCAAAACTCAAAAAAAATTTTGAACTTTCCATACTAATTGTAAGTTGGCTGATCAGCTGATTGAGTTAGTATGGGAGAGCCAAATTTTTTTTTTCGATTTGACTATGGGTTCCATGGGGAAAGTTGTTTAGTTTCATGGGTAGAAAAACCAGTTAAAATAGTTTCAGCTAATTTTGTTACACTTTATACTATGCTTTACCGTTAAACTATGATCACTCACAACTTAAAGTGCTCTTTTTCTCATCATGCATGTCATATTTGTGCACTTATCCGGTGCTGCCAGAATACCCTCGATACATACGGCCGTCTCCCCGTCAAGGTATTTTTGCGAATAGGTATGTACCTTCTATTATTTATACAGGGTGTAACAAAATCGGTGTAGGTCCCGCTAACTGGGGCTTCTACTCATCATACTGAACCACTTTTGTTTTATGACTTTTTTGAAATCTCAAAATCATTTTTTTAGTCTTCATACAAATTGATCAGCTGATTGACCAAATTTGTGCATTTTTGTATGGAGGGTATATATTTTTTTGAGAATTGACTTTGGGTTCCTTTTTGAAAGTTTTTCAGTATGATGATGAGTAAAACCCCTATTTAACGGGTCCTACGCCAATTTTGTTAAAACCTGTATATGTATCTAATAGTAATAACTAACGAATTTTTAATCTATCTTCAATATTTTTTTGTTTATTTTTTGTTAAAACTCGCGAATAGCAGAAAACATTATACTTACCTTTAGTTCCCCACGTTAAACCTTTGACATTACTCTATCTTTATCCTTCACCTAGTCATTCGTATTTCCTTCCTTCTCGTCGTGGTTCCCCATTTACCAGCGACTCTACGTACAGACCTGTTTATACAGACATTCAGACAGACAACCAATGATATGAACAACTTACGGCGCGCGTTCATTTTTTTGAGGTTAAGTTTAGTTTAGTATTATTTTGACATTCGCTGTAGACGGACGTGTCCGCCACATAGCGTGTCTAGACAGCCAGTTTGTTCGTACGTTCGTTACTCCGCGATCGATCCGTGGCGATTGCACAGCAGGCGTGCGAAGCCGGTAGTGCGTGCATTTGAGTGAATGAATAATATTTTTGTAACCGAAAAACGTTATTAATTTACTAATATGATCACGGGTTTTCAGTCAAGTGTACACCGATAGCGCAAACGGAATTTTGGTTACAATATAAGGAAGTCAAGTTTAAAAGTAAGTGCTTTTGTTGCTTCGTATGTTTTATAATTTTTTGTAACGGTTTTTGTTAAGCCGAGAATGGTTAACACTACCAATCTTTGTTAGTTAAACAAAAAATTTGAATAGTACCATCAAGTTTTAAATTAAAACGACTTCAAACGTGTAGTAGCCTACTTTGGTTTTAATTGCAATTCGTCTCGAGATTAATCAACCTTTGTAGTACCTACGTACATATATAAGTAGTTATATGTTATTTGTTAGTTGTAAAGGTTGTTTCCTATTTTAACTTCAAAGGAAATCTTCAACCATAATGATGTGTTTGATGTAACTTTTCAAGGGTTCTGTATTCCAAGTTAATAGGACCCTATTTAGTAAATTTACGCCATCTGTCTGTCCGTTCGCCCGTCTATCCGAATCTTTAAAATCGTACTAGGTAGCTATAGCTGAAATTTTCACAGAATATTTTTGTTATTATGTAATGTATGACGGACTTACTAACAAACAATAAATATAAAAAAGTAGAAAATTAAGGCGGGTCAGCATTTTAGCAACGTTTTTTTAAGTTTTTTTTTTGTTTTTCTCTATTGAAAATGGCTGTAAAAGAAAGCTTCAAACTTGATGAATAAAAACCGTCTTAGTATCAGCAATTATCTTTTTTTTTTATTAACAATTGGTAAACCCTTGAGGGGCTGACATAATGAAAAACCTCTGAATAAAAAAATAATAGTTTCAAGCTGTATTTGAGTGCATTTACGAGTAGTTATAAGGGCTCCAGCAAAATTTTTCGAAGTGTCAAAAAAATATTTGTTGAAGCAAAATTTCTATTACGCACGGTTGACTTGGGGAGTAAGCTGGTGGATGCGTGACGAGAGCGTTACGGAAGTGTAATTGGGCGAGGCGAACGGAAGTTTTGAGGGATATAAAAATTAGTGAAGATAGAAAGAGAGATTCTTTTTATTTTTGTTTACCAACAATATCGGTTGCCAAGGCAGCGATATCAAAATAAACGTATTGTAACATAAAAAGAATTTGATCATTTTCAGAGGATAAGTCCTAAAACTCTTTTCATAAACTGTCTGCACCTCCATATTGCAAAAAAGATTTGATTATTTTCTGAACACTAAGTATTTATTTTCATACATAAATGGAGCTAAAGAAGTTTTACTTCAGTCGTGTGGTCTAAAAAGCACACTTGCATTTTTTTTCTCACATTTCCTTTGTAAGAGCTAAAAAAGAAAGAAAATTTGTCATGGTCGTAGGTACTTGTAGTGGTAGGTACGGATCCCTCGGAGCACGGTACGACTCGCACTTGGTCGGTTTTTTAACAAATAACTATATACCCAATTAAGAACAGTCCTATCTACTATTTCTGATGCAATTTTTTAATTGGTACCCTAATTAAAAAGCGGCTGAAACTTATCTTTATAGCATGTAACCAGTTTAGTCAGCTGTAAAGAGATAAATAGAAGGTAAAAAAACTGTTGTTAACGGAGCTATTGCATCGCAAGGGGGGATTTTGGTCCCCTCGCACCTCGCGCCTCGCACCCTCCTGCTCGATACACTCCAGCACGCAGATGAGCTCAAACATAAGGAATGATAAAGAACTCTGTTTCAATAGAGAAAAGGCAAATATTAGCTTGTTCATACCAAAAACGCAAAGGAACAGACCCATTCGCCCTGCATTCAACGTCCCTCCTAGCTTTAACTATAGTATGTTATCACATGCGTGTTGCGGTTCTATTGTAACTTTCAATCCATTAGACGATTAATGCGTCTCATTGTTGGAATCCATATTGTTATGCAAACTTTATCTGTGGCAGATGAAATATTCAGCCGACTTCCAAAAGAAGGAGGTTTCAACCGACTTCCAAAAAGGAGGAGGTTCTCAATTCGACTGTATTTTTTTATGTGTGTTACCTCAGAATTTTTTATAATTCTTTTTTTATTTGAAGGCTAGTTCTTCCCGTGTGGTCCCATATAAATTTTATCAAAATCGGTGTAGTAATTTATTAGAAAATAAAAACAAACCAAAAATAATAATGAAAAAATGTTCTAAGTTGTTGCGATTTAAGTCGGTTTTTTAACGTGTTTAGCGTTTTTTATTCAATTCAACTATAGGTTTTTTTGTAAGTTTGTTACGCGATATCTTCGCAGATTATAAACTGATTTTCATGATTCTTTTTTTATTCGATAGGGTATGCTTTTGAGTTTGTCCCACATAAATTTTATCAAAATCGGTGTAGTACTTTTTTAACCGCCTCCGTGGCGTAATGGTTAGTCCATTCGCTTCACACTAGGAGGTCGCGGGTTCGATTCCCGACGGGGTGAACTTTGTAAGACTCGGTTTGGTTGGTGGTAGGGCGTTTTCATAGCCCGCCTGGCTAGCTACCACCATCTTATCTAAGTCTTGCCGCCAACATCAGTGTTAACATCATTGATGTGTTCCGGCTTGAAGATGAGATAGCCAGATCTCCATTGCGTTGGGGAATATTGGTAAGCCCGCTTCCATCTTCGGCATCATCGTCACTTACCATCAGGTGAGATGATGACAAGGGCTTAACAATTGTGAATAATATAAAAAAAGAAAAATTAACAAAAACCAAAAATCATAATGCAAAATTGTACTAATTTGTAGCGACGATGGAAGTCGGTTTACAGTTGCTCTTGAGTGGCAAATTTGTAAAACCACACAAAGGAGTCCATCAAAAAGAACGTTACAAGAATTGTTTTTAACTAAAACCATTGTCATGAGATGGAATGAACTTGAATAATTTAGCATCTGTGAATGTTTTGGTTATGACTTATACAGGGTGACTTTTAATTAGTTCTTGATAGCAAAGGATATGCGTGTACTCGTGATTGATTACAAACAACTTTCCCAAAGAAAGTATGTCAAATGTCGGAGGAAGAAAAAAGACGGAGGGAATATCATTTAAGAATCAGCTGAAGTCACAGATTACTAAATAGTAGTTACTTCGTGCTGAAGTATAGTAATGGCGGCGGCCTAAGAATTTATGAGTAAATAGAGGGGTTGCTATTTTAATATAAATTTCCCAATTTTTTCTATACTATTCGTAAACAAAGATGACCTATTATTACTAGCGTAAAGATGCGACATTAACCTCCCCTCCGCTGACATCAAGTCGTCGTAGTGATCAATCGAAGACATAGTTGTTCATATTCATGGTGCCATGGGTTATTAGCGCCTCTCCGTACGCGCCCGAATTCATACTAAAGTAAGGTGTTTTTACTGATTGTAATACAGTGAAAATTAAGAACACCGGAAATTAAGTGAAAATATTCTGAACTAACGTATGGAATGTGATCCCTTTAAGTTTTTTCCCATGCTCGGATCTATTTTTACAGCGTTTTACTACGCAAGTCGGCATAATAAATATTATTTCACGTTACATACATGTGTTCTTTTGCGAAAGGTTCGCTGCGTTATGGCGGCCCATAGGTGCAATATAGTATGAATGTGTGCGCGCGGGCTTGTACCTACGAGCGAGTGGGTGCAATAGGGGTACTTCAGTCGCTTGTTATCGATAGGAGGTCCGGCTATTATTAAAACGTCTTTGATGTCAAAAAAGAAAAAAATTTTTGGTCTTTGGTACATAATAAGTTATCAAATCGGCAAAAATGTATAAAGGACCAAAATAATTTTTTTTTCATATTTGACATGTAGGTAGTTTCTTTGGGAAAGTTGTTTGTAATCACGAGAACATTCATATCCTTTGCTATCAAGATCTAATTAAAAATCACCCTATATATTAGATAAAAATGAGTAAGTATGGCATGGCATGATGATTCCTTTGCCAGAGGTTTGGAGTTCTCCTTGCTATTCCTAATAAGGTGGGCGGTCCATTATAACGTGGACACAAACAAGAACTTATTTATTTTGGGCAACAAGTGTGGGCTAAACACACAGTTTCCGATGCTGCTATCCTAATTTGGTAAGTTTATCAAAAAAGGTGTTATAATGTTTAAATTAATACATAATGTATAAATAAATGTCAGTTTTATTATAAGCGTCGGTGGCTCAACCGGTAACGAGTCGGTCCTCCTAACCAGAGGTCTCGGGTTCAAATCTGAACGGCCAATGTACCAATGAATTTTTCGAAACTTACATACATATACTTACCGATTGCTTTAACGGTGAAGGAAAACATCGTGAGGAAACCTGCACATCAGATCCCAGATGTGTGTGAAGGTCGCGTTGCACACGTCCGTAGGTGTGAATAAGCATGCTCTACACGTGACTGCGGGTGATGCTAAATGCAACCAGCCGTCTATCCCTTGAATAGCACGGTTAATTGTGCCACACGATAAGAAGAAGAAGTTTTGTTAAAAACCTATTCACATTTGGGAATAACTTTAGGAATTTAATTTAAAATTAAAAACCTGACTCCTTAAAAACTTAACCCTTCTTTTTGGTCAGTTGGGTCAAATGTATTACGTGTCACTCACGGGATCAAGACGAATCTAATTATACCTCATACGTTAAAATCCTTCAAGCCGTTCAGGCTGTAACGGAACATAGAATTCTAATCTACATAGGTACATATATCTTCCGTATAATAAAATTAAATAAGGTGAAGGACTGGTATATCAACACACAGCTGAAACCACTGAACTGATTTCGCTGAAATTTGGAATATAGATAGCAATTAGGACGTGGACATCCGCTAAGTAAGGATTTCGGGAAATTCCCACGGAAACGGCAAAAAACAGGATTTGCGCGGGCGAAGCTGCGGGCAACAGCTAGTAATACATATGTACATACATACATACATACACTTGAAAGACATAACCCTCCTTCTGAGTCATTCAGGTAAAAAGAACGTGAAAGATCACGCTAATAGTGTCGAAACGTTCCTACATTGTACGTTGCAATAGCGTGTAGGTACTAGGTACGAATATTTAGGAGTCCTTGATCTATAGCAATCAACTGGAGAACAGCGTTTGACGGGCTAGCTGACATTAAATAATTCGGTCGTGAGTTCGGCTAAGTCAAAATCTTTTACGTTAATATCAAACCAAGTGGAACGCGCTGCGCTCTTTGACATCGATAAAATTGATAAAATTCCTCGGTTAGTCGGTCAAACAAACAAAATTTAAGCCTCGTATGATGCAGACATAGTTATCTACTACATAGTACCACACCCTGGACACTTCATACAACGGGCCAGAAATGACATTTCAAAAAACGAATGACGGAACAAACAAAATGGCGGCGAAATCCTATACGTTCGACAACCAAACTGTAACCAATCTGTGTGACTAAGGGGTGAGGCCGCAATCTAGAGAGCGGCAGGGAGTGTCCATACTGTATGTTAGTACTATGTAACTTTGCTACTACATAGTACGCAGTTCTTTTGTAAATTCGAAAGACATACCTCAGACATACATAAAAAATTGTGACTCTTTCATGGCATTCAATCAGCGACATTCATTCCAAGTGCCATTTGTTTTGATTAACCTCGGTGTCACTATCATTGAAGAGTTTATGAATAAGCATAATAGCAGACAAATATTTTCTAATTACTCATATTGTCATGGTAACATTAAGCATTGATTCCAAATATCATTATTAAGAGGAAACGCGGTCTAAAGAATAGGTATTCGAATAAAATTTTGCTGTCTCTCTCCCCCAAACCTCGCCGTTTTCAGCAAGAAAGGGAGAACTGCAGTGCAGACCGGCACTAAAATTGACCAAACAGCATTTCCTAGTCCCCTATTTCCTCCTCCAAAACTTGGGCAATAATAATAGTTTTTTCAAAAAAAAAAAAACGCTGTACCTATGCTCCTATGTTTTCATTTTATTGTTAATATGCGTCTTATTTTTTTGGTAAGTGTCAGAAAATGCCGTTTCTATTGGGCAATTTTCTTAGTTTTTGAAGGCTCCTACTTCCTATCATAATTAGAATATGAGAAAAACAAAACATAGGGACATGGCCATAGTAGATAATATAGGCTTGAAGGAAAAAATAATTTTGCTCTATTGTCATTATCCAGGGAGGAAACAGGGGACTACGTTTGTATGGAAAAAATGACGCCCGCGTTTCCTCTTAACATTCACGGTAATAAATATCTTGTCCTCGGATAAGGCTTAGGTGCTTAGCTAGGTGGGTATACACATAGCGGAGTGAGATAAAGACATCGTCACGTATTCCGGGCACAGATTACTAAATAGTTACTTTTCCGGGTCTCCCACTCCCACGCCACATAATGAGCTGGTGAACAAAGCGGCTGTGAGTCGGGGCTCACCAGCGTTGCCAACTTAAGGGATTTCCCGTCATATCTAGCGGATTATGTTATAAAGAAACTGAAGAAATACTATTTTGTCGGTTAACGGGTTTTGTTGGCGGAATTTAGTAGTAAAAGATTTTACATCAAATAAAAATGGATTTCAATTATTTTTACGCGACCTATAGGTCCGTTTCTTGGCGCGCTCGGTTTATGGTTGAAAAAAGTATACAAACCGATAGATACTCTTTGTGGAAAGTGTAATATTGTATCACCAGTATCGTGAGTAGGCGGCTTTATCAAGCCTTGAATCCCTAGCTAGTAAAATAATTCTGTAATACAAAATGAAAAATAGAAATTGTTTGTAAATACGAGATTTAACGGATTTTTAACGGAATTTCGTAATAAAGTCGGCGGAATCTCAAAATTATTGTTGGCAACACTGGGGCTCACGGCTCAGGGGCCACCAGGCACGAACACCGAGCCGAACGCACAAAGAATATGTGCGAGACACAATGCGTCCCTTATGTAACCGCATCTGATAAGATTTGCCAACGTATTGGAAATCTAGTGGGGAGATGAGGGGGCTCTGCTTTTAAGTTTGCGTTTGCACTTTACAAAATACAAAAACCGGCCAAGTGCGAGTCGGACTTTTCATAAAATAAATGTTTTCAAAAACAAAATCACGTATCACGAGGCCGTGGTTCGAATCCTGCCACGTACCAATGTGTTTTCGAATTTAGATTTCATATGTACGTTTATCCGACGCTCTTACGGTGAAGGAAAACATCGTGAGGAAACCTGCACACGCCTGCGAAGAAACTCGAAGGTTGTGTGTGAAGTCGATCAACCCGCACTGGGCCCGCGTGGTCGACTAAGCACGAGCCCCTCGGTGGGAACGTATATGAGCTGATAAGAAGAAAAACAAAATATAATTTGCGTGGCTCGGTTTTGGGATGCGATTATCCATTATCTGAGTTTGCCGTCGACTCGAAAAGATGAAGAAGATGTTGGTGATAGATATTTTCTGAAAAATATCTTGAACTTTTTCAAATCAAACTGCACACCTTATATGGTCGATCATTTATTACTTCTAAATGAAGAAAGTCTACTTAGCCATAATAGTTTTCATTTTAAATTGAGTTATGTCCTACTATTCTTAATTTTTATCAGATGTCCTTAAATAGCGGTTTAGCTTGTAGAGGGGGGAGGACACTTGACTATCACAAAAATTAGCATTTTAAATCTTAATATTTCACAAACCAATCCTGAATCGAAAAATGGTTTTACTCAACCCTAAGTAGTTTTAAAAGATCCCACACGACAGAGTACGTCATCGAAAAATAAAACCATTTCAAAAATAAGCTAACTCGCTTTAAGCTCATTTCGAATAACTTAAAAACTTTTAGGTAAAGGCTTTTATTTGAAAATAGATTTTATATTCATTGTGCCAAGTGAGAATGGAATAAAGTAAATGCTGGATTCCAAATTTACATTTTTGAATAGGGCCGAGGATCCTAGGATTACACTTCATCATATCCAAACACAGCTTTGAAATTCGCTTTCGTTCGCTGTTCGATCGTCAACAAACATGGCACCCATCGTGTACAGCTTTGTCATAGCCAAATCTTCGTGAAGTATTTCATGTACTCGCTCAGTGGAGATGCCTACGATCTCAGCTATTTCACGCACCTTCACGCGGCGGTCGTCGAGTACAATATTATGGACTTCTTCAACATCATCCTCAGTAGTGACTTCGATTGGGCGACCAGAGCGCGGAGCATCAGATGTGCTTGACCGACCACGTTTAAAATCATTTATCCAGTTATAAACAGTCACATTAAATTATTTAACAAGTTCAGTTTTTATTGTGGCAGTACTGTGCAACCCTTCATAAAAAAAAATGTGGAAAATTTAGAAGTGATCACATTCAAGCAATGGTTAAAGTGTCAATTTCTTGTTTTTTATTCACAAAATTTTTGACAGTCTTCATTTGAAAGATTGTGCCTGCCAGTGTTAATGCCATTTATCAAAAAAAAGGTTTTGCAAATAGTAAAAGGACTTATCAAACAGCCTCCGTAGCTCAGTAGCTCAGAGGTAAAGTTCACTGGCTTTACACAGGAGGTCGCGGGTTCGATTCCCGGCGGGGTCAATTGTAAGACTCGGTTTGGTTGGTGATAGGGCATTTTCTAAGCCCGCCTGGCTAGCTACCACCCTTATCTAAGTCTTACCGCCAGATATCAATGTTGATATCATTGGTGTGTTCCGGCATGAAGATAAGATAGCCAGTTCCCCATTGCGTTGGGGAATCTTGGTAAGCCCGCTTCCATCTTCGGCAACATCGTCACTTACCACCAGGTGAGATGTTGTCAAGGGTTTACCAATTGTTAATAAAAAAATGAAAATAAAACAGCCCTCGTAGTAAGCGATCACTAGATCAATCAAACTCATAACTACCTACTCTTAGAAACTAATTGTACATCAGCAATTTATTTAAAAGTAAAGTAGGCAGATGACCCGCGCACGCGCACGCTCCTTAGGAATTCCACTGCATCAAAACAAATTGACCTCAACTTTTACCCGTAAGCGAAATATCGGCGCGGGCGCCGGCACTGCAGCATGTGCTACATTCTCAATCTCGTGTGATTTAGTGCCGAACCTACATACCAACGTAAACGTAATGTAATGTAGGCACTTTACGAGTGTAATTACTTTCCGATTTTTCTGTCTTGCATCTTATTGGACGAGCTATTGAAAACACGTTGCCATTATTTTAGGTCCGCAGATTCCTTAATTTAGTAATTACTAGCTTTTTCCCAGATCGGGCTCCTGTGATTAGCAATCTATGAGACTTTATTTTATTTTATTTTATTTTATTTATTAGGTTCACCAATGATTGTTTACATCAATACATACAATATATTAATTATTACAAAGAAAAACTTACTAAATGTAACAATCTCTTATAGGTAAACACCACATGCACACAAACACTTGCCTATCTAGGTATCTAAGGTAATAGTGCTCAAAAGTATACACAGCTTATAAATGAGTTAACTTTGACATAAAAGACGGTCATGAACCGCCTTGTAAAATTTAGCCACGGTGTCATTATGTACATCGACTATGTCACTGCAATTATTTAATAATCTAGACATCCTAGGAATAGGAGAATTAGAACCTAAGACAGTTCTTCTAAGCGGTGGACACAATGGTGTAATTCGATTACGTGGTAATCTAGCGGGAGCACGGAAGCGTAATGTAACGATCCATATGTATAAATAAATATCTATAGGTATTACAGTAAGTCTTGATAGACTAAAAGGAATCTGTCTATTGGGAAAAACATAACTAAGTTTTATTCAGTCGGGTGAGGATTAACCTCGAGTCGAGTGAATAGACAGTTATTGGAACAAATTAGCTCAGGGATTATTTCCGAGAAGCCAGGCTGCCGCCTGTCGGCCGTCATTCGAACCACGCGGTGCGCACGCTATAACAGTAAGTGTTGCCGCGAAAACTGAGGCCGGAGCGATATTGGCGCCAGTCTGTCTGGCTGCTGGCAGCGACCGACGCTTGCGCGGGCGCCTCGATGTCGGGTGATAATCGCGTGATCGCCGTAGATGTGTGTGTGCAACTGCCCGCGCACCTCCGAGGCTGCATCTGTGTGAAAGCTTTTAAAACCACGGACACGCGGACGCTGGGGGATTCAGTTGAACAGACCACCACAGGAGAAGCACGCATTCAAAGGACAACTGCAAGGACGCCACGCTGCCCGACGACCCCACACATGGGCCGTGTCCATGACCTGCCAGCTAAGTAAGTCAGATGACACAGAAATAGGAAATCTTCATTCTACGAGGCACGTGAGTGTTTAATAGTGTTCAGTCGCTTTAAATTTATAGGTAATTATTGTTTGTTTTCCAGGTTTCATAGCTTATTTAAATGTGTGTTAATTTCCAGTCTATATTTAATAGGTTTTAATGCATTTATTTCAGGGTTTTATATTTATTTGATTAGGATAGGTAGTATGTAGGCCCGCAGTTGGACAAGGGATATGATAACCGTAGCCACGTTTGTAGGATGTGGGAAGAGTATGTCCACTGCTGGGGTATCTGTCCAACAGAGACTGATGGTATAACTGCTGTAGCCACGTTTGTAGGATGTGGGAAGAGACTGTCCACTGCTGGGACATTTGTCCAACAGAGACTGATGATATAACTGCTGTAGCCACGTGCGCAGGAAGTGGGAAGTTCTGAGTCCACTGCTGGGGAGAGATGATATCTAGCCTGCAGCGGCTGATATGATGAAATCACTGAGGCCACGTGTGCGGCCAAAGCTTTAGGGTTCCGTGAGCACGAGGTCCACTCAGTTCACTAATCTCATTCGGGATAATACGGCGCTATGCTGCCGAAAGGAAGGCTTATTTTATCGAACTGCCTTCACTGCAAGTGCCACGCGGCATCATAAGTTTTAGGGTTCCGTGAACACGAGGTCCACTCAGTTCACTAATCTCATTCGAGATAATACGGCGCTATGCTGTCGCAGGGGAAGGCCTATGTCATACTTGAGATGGCTGTTTACCAAGCTCCATGCAATATGGGCTAGTTATGAAGTTTAGTGGTTCATAGATATGAACAACTCCTAATTTTACCAAATTTTAGCTAAATCTGTCCACACTTTTATGGGATAAATGTAATGGACTAACAAACAAACTATAGGCGTTCGAGCTTCGCCTATTCTGATGCTAATGTAATTATAGATAGGTAGGTCCTATCTGTAGCTTATCACAAGCATGCCTCGGCAGAATTTCACCCAAATCGGACCGAGCGTTTAGGAAAGTATTGGGCAAACAAACAAATGATTTGGGCGTTCGCGCCTTACTACTAGTGATTATAGCAAGACCGATTATGATGTAGGTAGACGACCCATCCTGATGGTAACCGTAGCCAGGGTCAGTTAATATGCGCTAGATTTAGAAACTAAATCTATTCTACGGTTTTCGGATATTATGGGCAGTGTTCACGGTGTCCGGGTCCTGTCGGCTCCTATTGCGTCCTGAGCTAGCGCCTCGACCAAACACTTGGCTTACACGCCTTCTCGCTTTGACCTAATTGTGATGCCGCGACTATGATTCGCGTGGGTCTCACAGTGGGTTGCGACTGTGTTGGTTCGTTGTTCTTCACGTTCAGCCAAACTATTAAACTGACATTACTTTCGCCCTTTATCAAGGGTTTGCTACGTCTAAAGACAGAGCTTTAACACTATGTATTATTTTGGAGCCGGCGGCACGATGGATATCGTGTCCATTTCGCTTTAGTTATATAGACCGCAGGTCTTTATATCATTATATACAACTGTATGGCACAGTTCCAGGTCTAAGAACCATATTAGTAGATTAACTACTTATTTCACATTCCGTAGTGCTCTTCTCACAGGATGAGCGACATTCAAGTCGGAATATCTACTTTATTTTAGTACCTAGTGCTAATATGTATTCGCGATCAATCGCTGTTCGAAGGTATTAATCCTACCTGACGAATAGGGATGGACAAGCTATGGCTGTAAAGACTCAGCTATAGTTCACACTATACACGTATAATAAGGCGCCTCACAAGCGTTTTATATACACTAGCTTTGGGATTCGGGTGGAACACGGCATAGCACACTTTACATTGTCGTGTAGCTTAATTAAAATACACTTGAAGAGGGTGGACTCTGATCATGTACCTTAGTGGCCTGCCAGAGACAGTAGCTAGCGGGGCTCACGTAGTTATAATTATCTGTGTAGAGCTAAAATCGCTCGTTCAATTACTTTGAGTTAGATGTACATTGTTTTAATCACCAAAATAATGCAGTACTGACGTCAGTCAAGTATTACGTTATTCCGAGCACTGGGGGCTAGCTACCCTTCCCAATTTGGGGGGGCCCAAAATAGGGACCAATCACAGTAGGGAAACTAGGGTTCCGCGCGAAATACTTCAAAATTACGGGTTAGACTACATCGTTCGTCCAAACACAACATGATAGATTAATCTCTTAAAAATAACTTGTCATTCGCCTTCAAAAAGACTCTGAGTTACTGCGATCACAATTTAGGGTTCTCTAGACGATCTGGCCAAACGTTTAATCGTATTTTAAAATGCAATAAAAATCAAGTATAGTTTACATACTTCTTATAGGTAGATAGCGGTAGGTTGTATGTTGTATGTACGTATGCGTATTATAGGTAGGTTTAGTTAGTTATATTTATATATTTATATTTTTATATATTTATATATTTGTATGTATATGAGGGTGGGGTGTTACAATTTGGTGCCGTGATCAGGATAAGAAGAGGGTTCAAAATATTACATTTGGATAGCCAAAATCAGGATTCGGAGGCGGGAACGGTTACAGTGCTACCAAAGAACTTGGATGTCTGACATCTGATTTTCGCGTTCGTAGACTGAATCTTGTAGGTAGTCGTTTTGTATAATAAAACTTTGTGTTCAGTTATTTGTGATAAACATAGATAAATAACTTTAGTTGGCTTCGGTTTATGCCACAATTTGATGTTCGTGAAATGGAATGAAGTGCGAATGACAATTATAACTGAATGATTAATCTATCAAACAAAGAGAATTATTATTTTTATCCTATGTAGTTTTATAGTTTATAGGTTAATTTAAACCCCAGCTATTGTCTTATATCCGGGGGGTTGAATACAGGAGTCGACGAGTGAGTGAGTGCTCCCGTTGAATTCTTTTATATGACAGCGTATTTGAAGTAGGCATTGATAATATAATTTCTTCTCAATACTCCGTTGGTAAAATTCCGGATTTCAATAATTAAATAAGTTATTTGTTCGAAAGAAATATTTGGTAGGTACATTTTCTAGTTGGTGTATAAGATGGGTAGTTAACGATTTAATTCAGAGAAAAAGGTCTCTCATAATAATTGATAAATAAGGTAGTTGAGCGTTACGAATAGCGTGTACCTATGTAGGCAGACGGGGCTGTGAAGTTGCACTTATTTAATAGGTTAGGTAATCTAAGTAAATTTTAGGTAGGTTATATACTATTTTGTATCAAAATATAGTAATATTTAAGTTATTTACATTTCGTAAAAGAAGCAGTTGTTACATTGAATGCCTACTGTCGTTGGAATCGCAAAAGGAGGTCTGTGAAGGACATGCAATTTGCTCTTGATATTGTTGTAGGAACTTCAAGCTAATGCTTTGTGGCACAATAATATATCCGTAGTCTCGCAATTTACAGTCGCAAGTTCGATCCTGTTAGAGGTAATTTGTTTTAAAGATAAATTTTAATTTTATTTCTGTTAAGATTGTATATTAGGAGTATTAGCCTCGTAACTTGGTGTCGCCAGTTCGAGTCCCGAGGGAGGCAAATTTAGAAAAAAAAATATTATTTTAGTTCTTAATATATCTAGGTTGTAAACTAGAAATAGTTAGTATCTTCGCATACTAGGATCGCAGGTTCGATTCCTGTTGCGGGTGAAAAAAATAATATCTTTTTAATTTTAATTTATTTACGTTACATATTAGGAGTACCTAGTAGCTTCGCATACTAGGATCGCAGGTTCGATTCCTGTTGCGGTGGAAAAAAATATTTTTTAGTTTTAATTTATTTACATTATATATTAGGAATACCTAGTATCTTCGCATACTAGGATCGCAGGTTCGATTCCTGTTGCGGGTGAAAAAAATAATATCTTTTTAATTTTAATTTATTTACGTTACATATTAGGAGTACCTAGTAGCTTCGCATACTAGGGTCGCAGGTTCGATTCCTGTTGCGGTTGAAAAAAAATTTTTTAGTTTTAATTTATTTACGTTGTATATTAGGAACACCTAGTAGCTTCGCATACTAGGATCGCAGGTTCGGTTCCCGTTGCGGTTAAGAAAAAAAAATGAATGATAATAATTTTTGTTTAGTTTGGCTTGTTTCGTAGTAGGTCAAGATTTCCAAAAGTATATTAAGTGCACCTAGGGCCATTGGATGCGAGATAGGGTACATAATAAAGGTTTAATTTTAAATATCTACCAGGGACCTTGAGGTATAATGAGGTAAGGCCGCCGTATACGAGCCTTATGTTCGGATGTTGGGAATTTTAGAGTAACAGGGACAGGTACTGCTCTGAATTTTATTGTAGGAACTTTAAGACAGATACAGCTGTTGGGTAATAACTTTCAGTAAGTGAATTGGGTCTTTACGAACGGATTAGTTTATATGGTGGGTTATTCTAAGAAATAATTCGTTTTGAAAAAAGAAATACCTTCAAGGTAA
Organism: Coleophora flavipennella; assembly: GCA_947284805.1. Lineage (NCBI taxonomy): Eukaryota > Metazoa > Arthropoda > Insecta > Lepidoptera > Coleophoridae > Coleophora > Coleophora flavipennella. The sequence continues at coordinate 1,371,025 of OX369292.1, forward strand.
ATAGGCAAATTTTCATAAGGTGTGTGGGTACGTTTTGGCTACGATCGGTTGGGACATTCGGATAGAATGTTACAGGTAGCTGTGGGTACATGCGAAGACTCCTGTCTTTGACGTTCCAAATTACAATTTATTAAGGTGGGTAGGCAGAATAAATAGATTTAAGGAGGTTTTATAGTGTTACATATCTATTATACTGGGAGTAGTCAGTGTTATGGTAGACAATATTTAATATTTCGGAAGTTTATTCTAGATCCTATTAGGGTAACTATGGTTTTATAAGTTTATTATGCGGGGGGTTGTGAATATAGACATCTGAACTTAGTATTTTTACATAGCAGTATCGCGGAAGCGAACCGCAGTGGCTTGTAGGATAGTTAAGATACGAGGAAATTATTTTAAATTAGTATCTCGGAATTTAAATATTCAAAATCAACATAAAGTAATTAGTTGAGGTCCACGGTACTCAGTCAATCAGACAAATTAAGGGATAGTCTTTATAAATGATAGATATGTATATGAATGTGGAAATAATAATATTAAATAATACATAATATATGAAATAATAAATATTTAATTTAGTATTTGTAATTTATCCTTGTTCAGTATTAGTTTTCGTATACTTTATTCTGCTCAGCCTTTATTAGTTGCTTGAGTGCCCGCATATAGTTTCACTTGTGTCTCTTCCGATCGACAAAGGATGCCGAAAGAGGTCGTTTGAAACGATAAGGCCGCCTTTGCATATAGTTGCGTGTTTTGCTAGATCATATGTGTTTCCTTTTGTATATTTGGCATACAATAGAGGATATTAATCTTATCCTATTTCAAAATAGAAAATTAAACCTGGGTTTTATTTTAAAATCTTTAAGGTCGGGGGGTTGACGAGTCTTCTACTAGGAATCAAAATAAAATCGGCTTGCGTGGTATGCTAGACGAATATAATATTTTTATAGGGCCACTGTATATACGCGGTAGTTAGGTAACCTTATGGTGCTAAAATGAATGAGTACGTCAGTATGCGCTAAGAATAATTTGTAGGCGTATTTTAAAATAGGTAGCATTTTGTTCTTCGTCATTTAAAAAAAATGATATAGGTAGGGTACACATAACAAAAATAACCATGGGATCAAATAATATAAACTTATTCGAAAATAGGATGTTTCGAAAAACCAGTTAAATATAATTTTAAATGAACTAGGTACTTATTTGATTTAGCTCATTTGAATCTAACATAATTCTTTTATTTATGTATCTAAGCTGCGGTATTCTACTGGAATAGGGTTACTTACATATATCTATGTAACTTGTTTTAAGTTTAATATCGTTTCACTGTAAGTGTAGGTGACTGGTAGGAAATCTAAATTTTACCTATAAATAATGCCTTCACTAGACTAAGTCGCGTCTAAGGTGTAGGTAAATTGAAATGACAATCATGGTACTTGTAGATGACAATAAATACATAAGTAGGCTAACTTTTAAATTTTAGTTAAAAACATTTTATAGAAAAGTTTTAGGTGTCTAATATATGCACTCTTTTACGCATTATTAAGTAGTGTTTTTAAAAGTGAACAATAGTAGTGTACTTGAGTCCCTTTAACGTATCTCGTGGGACTAGTTGGTTAAAAGGCTCGCTAGCGGAAGCAGGTTCCGGGGTGCGCGAGACGCAAGCTGATCGCGGGTGTGGAGAGAAGGGTGCCGGTGTGTTAATTCGGATCCTAAGCTATTTGCCTACTAAAGTCATTCAGCTAGGTACGTTAGGTAGCTTTGTGTGAAGGAGTAACAAACATACATACATCCGTACATGTAAGGTTTCGCGTGTGTAATATTGGTAATGATTTAAGTAGGTTAGGTGGGTAGAAAAGAAAACTTAAGGTTGTCTCTGGTTTAATTACCTACCTACATTTACCTTATGTAAATGTTGGATATGGATGCATTTTGGGAAAAAAAATAAAATTTGTTTTGATAAAGATATCTAGGAAATAGCGCCTAGGATAAGTATATAAGGTACTTAAATAGGTAAATTATTCTAAAGGTGTAGGTACCTTAAACTTGCATATCAATTTAAATTAGAAAAACCTTTGAACGGTAAAAATAAATTATTTCCAACCATTTCACATCTCAGTGTGTAAAATAGTTAGATGAGATAAAAATCTAAAATAGGTACATAAATTTTAAGTAAATTAAAATATCATTCCAAACTAATAAATAAGGTCTTATCATTAGTTCAATCTTAAGGATCATTCAGTATGAAACTTTTATTACTAGTAGGTAGCTAGTTATTCGTATTATTCGGACAAGTAGGTAATTATTTGGATTACTCGGGCTGAGTACATAAAAAAGCATAGGGTATTATTCGGTACGTAGGTAAGTTAGAGAATCTATAGGTTGGTCGGTCCGAATTCTATACTCATAGGTTTATTTTTTAAGGAAGTCCTCACGTATTTATAGAAGAAACTAAAATAGTATAGACGTACGTAGTTCAGGAGATTTGGAGTGAAGTTGAGACAAACACGTCACATTATTAGATACATAGGGAGTACCTACACACTTCAGTTTTGATTTTATTTGTTTATCGCAATAGTTTTGTAAATCAATCTTACAACAGCGGAAATTTTAGCTGGAACATTCTACTTACTTTTAATTAAATACTGTACCAATAATTAGTTATTTGTATAATATTATAAAAAAGCAGGTAAATAGGTAAGAAGTGCTAGTACCTACTATTTCCTTCAAATGTCTTGATTGTGGCGCTGTTACAAATATGACACAGGCAGCTACTAAAGGTTGTGATCTTTTGCCACAGAGAAGGTGTGAATGAGTTAGTTTGTCATTCTTTCAATAGATGGCGTCACGGGTCATATATTTTGTTCAAAGTGTTTTACGGTTTTATTTAAAACAATGTTTCGTAGAATTTCTAACTTACTAGGCGATAATAGAATTTATTCAATAGGATAGAGATATTTTAGTTCAATTCGATCGAATATTGATGCAAGACAAATGTCTTGTAGTTCGGCCTGTTTTCACAAGGTGTCGCTGACCATTTGAGTTTGCACAGTGAGTTTGTCACAGATATAAAAGTCTGTCGACTTGCCGCTTATAAGTAATGGCGCTAGCGTAGTTCAGGTGTCGCGTGCGTTTAGGAATTATTTGCAGTCGGGGACTTATCGCACGAAGAAAAAAAAAAGGTTAGGTTTTATAAGTTTAAGTTAAAAGGAGACGCCATCGGAATAACAATTGTGATATTTTTGAATTAAATGTTTTAATATCGATTGAGTTTTATTACCTAGTTTAAAATGAAATTGAAAAAAAAAAACCCACTTGTCTTTTTATTTTGATAACCCGGTAAAATGTGTAAAGGTATGTTTGAATAACAGGTACAGCGAAGCTATGTTATTTCAACATTAGCATATCTACGCTTTTGGTGAATGGCTGATTTTAGTAATCAAATTAGAAGGTACAGTAGGATTATAATAAAAGTATTATAATCTTGCTAAATGTAGTGAATTTACGCATGAATAGGAAAGGTAGGGAGTCGGTATTAGTTTTATAAGGTTGCGGTTAGTTTTAAGTTTGCAATGATGCATGCTGCTTCAATTATTTATTACTCTTATATATAGTTTGTGCCGGGTTGTGGTGAAAGTGGGTCATCTTTGGTGCGTTAAATATTAGCGCTCATTTATTTTCAACTTTCAGATCTGATTTTAGAACGAAGTCACGGTCTGTCATTGGAAGTAAATATTATTTTCTTTTGCAAGATGAGGGTTTTGGTTATAAACTAAAGTGAGAATTGTGTTTAAATACTTGAAAATAGGTCTACATTATCTCTTGTGTTGACTACAATAAATATCCTGGCTGAAGATAAGGATTTGTTGACCTTTCCAGGATTGGAATACCACAAAAGGCTGTTTGAGAGTGATGTGAAAAGTGGTTTTGAGTGAGTTGCTTTGATATTTTGGGGGTAAATTAAGGGAAAGTGTGGTCTTGAAGGAGAGTCAACAAATACTGGATATCTGAGTCGGCTGTTGGCACACGCTGTCCTACTTCATGAATACAATAATAGTACGAACCAACAATTTGTTCTTTTGAGTCTTACATTACGTTGGTTTGGGCTAATTACTCTACCAGAAGCTAAGAACTGGACTTATACACTATACATACTCCAAGGTAAGATTCTATTGTCACTTGGGGGAAGCTCTATTCGGAGAACTTGACTGATTGTCACGGGAACCGCTTCAGTTATATCACAGACAGTTTGGAGAGGTAAACTAGATTGACAATTTACTAATGCGCTTATGCCAGTAGAGTTTCCTGGTGCGTGGGGAATTGGAAGCTAGTGGTCCACTCAATGTATACGCCTATGCGCGAAACGTAGCAGTGGCTTCGACTCACAACCGAAATGCCCGTTCGAACTCCTCTGTGATGGCGGGAGCTGGTCCTGTGCTAATCTGGTTTTGTTTATGGTTGAGTGTATCAATCAAGGGACAATAAATGACATGCCTGGTTTAAATACACACCACACTTAGGGGAGAATGTGCCAACAGGAAATTTTAATAGTTATTAGCTATTTTGAAAATTTTAAAAAGACAATTCTCTGAATTCTATTTTTAAAAATTTTCAGGGGGTTGGATTGTAACGATCCATATGTATAAATAAATATCTATAGGTATTACAGTAAGTCTTGATAGACTAAAAGGAATCTGTCTATTGGGAAAAACATAACTAAGTTTTATTCAGTCGGGTGAGGATTAACCTCGAGTCGAGTGAATAGACAGTTATTGGAACAAATTAGCTCAGGGATTATTTCCGAGAAGCCAGGCTGCCGCCTGTCGGCCGTCATTCGAACCACGCGGTGCGCACGCTATAACAGTAAGTGTTGCCGCGAAAACTGAGGCCGGAGCGATATTGGCGCCAGTCTGTCTGGCTGCTGGCAGCGACCGACGCTTGCGCGGGCGCCTCGATGTCGGGTGATAATCGCGTGATCGCCGTAGATGTGTGTGTGCAACTGCCCGCGCACCTCCGAGGCTGCATCTGTGTGAAAGCTTTTAAAACCACGGACACGCGGACGCTGGGGGATTCAGTTGAACAGACCACCACAGGAGAAGCACGCATTCAAAGGACAACTGCAAGGACGCCACGCTGCCCGACGACCCCACACATGGGCCGTGTCCATGACCTGCCAGCTAAGTAAGTCAGATGACACAGAAATAGGAAATCTTCATTCTACGAGGCACGTGAGTGTTTAATAGTGTTCAGTCGCTTTAAATTTATAGGTAATTATTGTTTGTTTTCCAGGTTTCATAGCTTATTTAAATGTGTGTTAATTTCCAGTCTATATTTAATAGGTTTTAATGCATTTATTTCAGGGTTTTATATTTATTTGATTAGGATAGGTAGTATGTAGGCCCGCAGTTGGACAAGGGATATGATAACCGTAGCCACGTTTGTAGGATGTGGGAAGAGTATGTCCACTGCTGGGGTATCTGTCCAACAGAGACTGATGGTATAACTGCTGTAGCCACGTTTGTAGGATGTGGGAAGAGACTGTCCACTGCTGGGACATTTGTCCAACAGAGACTGATGATATAACTGCTGTAGCCACGTGCGCAGGAAGTGGGAAGTTCTGAGTCCACTGCTGGGGAGAGATGATATCTAGCCTGCAGCGGCTGATATGATGAAATCACTGAGGCCACGTGTGCGGCCAAAGCTTTAGGGTTCCGTGAGCACGAGGTCCACTCAGTTCACTAATCTCATTCGGGATAATACGGCGCTATGCTGCCGAAAGGAAGGCTTATTTTATCGAACTGCCTTCACTGCAAGTGCCACGCGGCATCATAAGTTTTAGGGTTCCGTGAACACGAGGTCCACTCAGTTCACTAATCTCATTCGAGATAATACGGCGCTATGCTGTCGCAGGGGAAGGCCTATGTCATACTTGAGATGGCTGTTTACCAAGCTCCATGCAATATGGGCTAGTTATGAAGTTTAGTGGTTCATAGATATGAACAACTCCTAATTTTACCAAATTTTAGCTAAATCTGTCCACACTTTTATGGGATAAATGTAATGGACTAACAAACAAACTATAGGCGTTCGAGCTTCGCCTATTCTGATGCTAATGTAATTATAGATAGGTAGGTCCTATCTGTAGCTTATCACAAGCATGCCTCGGCAGAATTTCACCCAAATCGGACCGAGCGTTTAGGAAAGTATTGGGCAAACAAACAAATGATTTGGGCGTTCGCGCCTTACTACTAGTGATTATAGCAAGACCGATTATGATGTAGGTAGACGACCCATCCTGATGGTAACCGTAGCCAGGGTCAGTTAATATGCGCTAGATTTAGAAACTAAATCTATTCTACGGTTTTCGGATATTATGGGCAGTGTTCACGGTGTCCGGGTCCTGTCGGCTCCTATTGCGTCCTGAGCTAGCGCCTCGACCAAACACTTGGCTTACACGCCTTCTCGCTTTGACCTAATTGTGATGCCGCGACTATGATTCGCGTGGGTCTCACAGTGGGTTGCGACTGTGTTGGTTCGTTGTTCTTCACGTTCAGCCAAACTATTAAACTGACATTACTTTCGCCCTTTATCAAGGGTTTGCTACGTCTAAAGACAGAGCTTTAACACTATGTATTATTTTGGAGCCGGCGGCACGATGGATATCGTGTCCATTTCGCTTTAGTTATATAGACCGCAGGTCTTTATATCATTATATACAACTGTATGGCACAGTTCCAGGTCTAAGAACCATATTAGTAGATTAACTACTTATTTCACATTCCGTAGTGCTCTTCTCACAGGATGAGCGACATTCAAGTCGGAATATCTACTTTATTTTAGTACCTAGTGCTAATATGTATTCGCGATCAATCGCTGTTCGAAGGTATTAATCCTACCTGACGAATAGGGATGGACAAGCTATGGCTGTAAAGACTCAGCTATAGTTCACACTATACACGTATAATAAGGCGCCTCACAAGCGTTTTATATACACTAGCTTTGGGATTCGGGTGGAACACGGCATAGCACACTTTACATTGTCGTGTAGCTTAATTAAAATACACTTGAAGAGGGTGGACTCTGATCATGTACCTTAGTGGCCTGCCAGAGACAGTAGCTAGCGGGGCTCACGTAGTTATAATTATCTGTGTAGAGCTAAAATCGCTCGTTCAATTACTTTGAGTTAGATGTACATTGTTTTAATCACCAAAATAATGCAGTACTGACGTCAGTCAAGTATTACGTTATTCCGAGCACTGGGGGCTAGCTACCCTTCCCAATTTGGGGGGGCCCAAAATAGGGACCAATCACAGTAGGGAAACTAGGGTTCCGCGCGAAATACTTCAAAATTACGGGTTAGACTACATCGTTCGTCCAAACACAACATGATAGATTAATCTCTTAAAAATAACTTGTCATTCGCCTTCAAAAAGACTCTGAGTTACTGCGATCACAATTTAGGGTTCTCTAGACGATCTGGCCAAACGTTTAATCGTATTTTAAAATGCAATAAAAATCAAGTATAGTTTACATACTTCTTATAGGTAGATAGCGGTAGGTTGTATGTTGTATGTACGTATGCGTATTATAGGTAGGTTTAGTTAGTTATATTTATATATTTATATTTTTATATATTTATATATTTGTATGTATATGAGGGTGGGGTGTTACAGTAACAAATTCAATAACTGAGGACAGTCAATGTTATTTCGCATAATCTTAAATAAAAACATTAAATCTAATATGTCTCTCCTTAATGCCAATGAATCAATTTTAAAATACTGCAATCTTCCTTGATAAGAGGGTATTCTCTTAGACATTCCACAAGAAAAGGCCAAATGCCACAAAAAACGCTTTTGTATCCGTTCCAAACGCAAAGAGTGTGTAGCGTAGTGCGGCCGCCAGACCACACTACAATATTCCATGACACTTCTTACTAGGCTATTGAATATTAGTATTTTAGTTTTACTATTCCGAAAAGATTTCACATTTCGAATTGTGAAACCAAGCATTCTCGATGCTTTCTTAATCGTGGTCTCAACATGAGGTAAGAATGTTAACTTTCTATCGAATAGCACTCCAAGATCTTTTATTTGATCTACTTCTTGGATAATGTGATCATTAATGTAATACTCGGATTCAATCAAATTTTGATTTCTGGAAAATTTGATATGAAAACATTTTTTTATGTTTAGCTGCATATCATTTTTATCACACCAGAGAACAATTCTATTTAGATCCTGCTGTAAAAGTCCAACGTCATGTAATGTCTCAATTTTTTTGCAAAATTTTAAATCGTCAGCATACATAAATCTTTCGGAATAAAAAAAGCATTGTGGCAGATCATTAATAAAATAGTTAAATAATATTGGTCCCAAATGAGAACCTTGGGGTACACCAGATGTTATAGATTTTGAAGATGAGTTAAAACCATTTACTACTACGTAAAAAGATCTATCCTCTAAGTATGTGGTAATCCATTCCAATAGAGACCCTGTCACACCATATGCAGCAAGCTTGTAAATAAGAATTTTATGAGACACCTTGTCAAACGCCTTACTAAAATCTGTGTAGATAACATCCATTTGCTTACCAGAATCGATAACGCCAGCTAGAGATTCAGTAAATGTAACTAAATTAGTACTAGTCGACCTTGAACTTACAAACCCGTGTTGACAATCACTTATAAAGAGTTTGAGATGTTGTTGTAAGTACGGGCATATCAGGGACTCAAAAACTTTAGCCAGCGTAGACAAAATTGAAATGGGTCTATAATTTGATATTAAGTCATTTCTATCAGACTTGTGAATCGGTACTACTTTAGCAGTTTTCCATAATAAAGGAAAAGTGCCTGTAGTCAGTGATTTATTATATATTAGCGATAACGGTTTCACTAGTTCTGATGCGCATTCTGCAACTAAAATGGGGGGGATCCCATCAGGTCCTGCACCTTTTCTTCGGTCCAACGATTTTAATTTATGAAAGAGAACTTCATGATCTATGTACGGAGCTGTCAAAGATTGGCTGCATACCTGTAAATGTTGCAAAGAATCATTACCTAAACTGTCGTTGTTTTCTTTTAGACTGTAAACGGATGCAAAATACCCGCCAAACATTTCACATATCTCTGGGCAGTTAGAACTATGAATCGACCCATTAGTCATATCAGTAGGGTAAGCACTAGATCCTCCACGTTTATCTTTTATATAGGTCCAGAATAATTTCGGGTTTTTAACAAGTCCATCTTCTAATTTCTTGATATATTTATTGTAACATATTTTACTTAACTCATCACATCTTTTATTAAGCAATTTTAACTCGAATTCGTCCATAGGGTTTTTGTATTTATTATAACGTCTTCTAATTTTATACCTTTCTTTTAGAGCTCTCTTAAGTTTAAAATCAAACCACGGTGGAAAGTGAGCGTTTTTAGGTTTGTACATTGGAACATATTTATTAATGGCCGTACGTAATACATCGTAAAAAACTTTAACCATATCATTCACGTTTTCAAATCCGTCAAATAGATCATTCCAATCTTGTTGTCCTAGATACGAACAAATTAACTCATAATCAGCTTTATAGAAATTCGGTCTTAGATTGTCAGTGTTATATGGTAGACTAGGGTTATTGCCAACTGAAATAATTATGTCTAATGGGGGATGTGGTCGATCAACAGTACTAAGCGAGCTTAAGCTTTCACTAACATGGCATGGGGAGATAGAAGTCAATACTAAGTCCAGTGTGCGACCAAGATTATTAGGTACTAAATTTATTTGGTAAAGTTTATTGACATTCATAAAATCAATCAAAGTTTCCGACATAATATTAGGTGGAACATAATTCTTAGAAGAATCTCCAACCATTTTCCAGTCAATCGTACTCAGATTAAAGTCACCAACTATACAAATTTCTGAATGATCCACCTGGTCAAAAACAGCATTACATTGATCCAAAAATTGTTCCAATGAAGAGCGCCGTACAGGTGGAGCAAGATACACTGCACAAAGCAATATTTGATGCACAGAATGTGGTGACTGTATATCAATTGCTACCCAAAGATCCTCGCAATTACTTTGCCAGTCTAGTTTGCGTTTAGATTTAAAACTTTTAGATACGGCAATCAATACTCCACCTCCTTCTTTACCACAAAGATAATGCAAACTTTCTCTATCTCTCCTATAAACCACGTATCTGTCATCAAACAGCTCTCCATCCAACACTGAACTATTTAACCATGTCTCAGTAAGTATAACGACATCGTAACTATTACAACAAATATTACGGTAAAAAGTATGGGTTTTAGTTCTTAAGCCACGACTATTTTGATAGTATACTTTTAAATTAGAACCTTTTAAATCTTTATTATTCCAAGTCATGCAATTAAAATATAGCTAACCTTAAATTATTTTACTTAAACAGTCCATACTTTTCACATAGATGTAGTTAGTGTCGTCACTTTTCCTAATAAAAATTCTGCCGTTCCTCACCCACACATACTTGTATGCCTTTTCTTTCGCCTTGAGCCTTGTAGCAGCGTGGAGAGCTTTGTTGGACGGTGAAAGATGTTCGACAACAAAGACCGGTGTTTTGTTACCAGCGAAACCAAGATGCGTGCTATTCAGTTTATCCAGGGGATTGGCTTTGTTGAACTTTAACGTGGCTGCCAGCAGCTGGTCTCGAATCCTGGTTGATGCCAATTGTACTATAATTGAACGTGGACGAGTACTTGTTGAGTTCACTTTGGCCACTCGTGTACAATTTAGTATATTACTTTCTTGTATTTCACACCCAACTACGTTCCCTATTTGGTTGATTATAGTGATGAGATTCTCATTCTTGTTTTCAGGAATACACTGGATTTCCACGTTATTGGATCTCGACTGCTGCTCTAAATAGTTTAAACGCAGATTCAGGTCCAGGATAGTATTTTTCATCTGTTTGTTTTCTGATTCTATTTCGGTCATATTTTTCTTAGCTTCCAATTGTTGGCTCTCGATTTCATCAAACCTAGTACTCATAAATGCCATTGATTCGTTCATCTCCCTCATTTCCTTCTTTATTGGTTCAAGTTGTTTGTTGACAATATTCATCATGCTGTCGTTAAGTTGTTTTAGCATCTCACTGAACTCCTGCTTAATGACCTCTGCAACTATGATGCGAACATCCGTTGTAGTCACTGGTAAGGAGGTTATTGGTGAGACTTCTCAACCATCTGTGCAAAAAATCACAAAAACCCATTGTTCCGTTGCGATTTTAATGAAATTAGCCAAAAAAGAGTATTTTTCCAGTTCCCTCAGAACTTCATCGGACTATGCTATTTCCACGAGATAAAAAGTAGCTTATGTCCTTTCCCGTGACACAGGCTACCTGCATGCCAAATTTCATCAAGATTGGTCAAGGTGTTGAAGAGTGAAAAGGTAACAAACAAACACATTTTCACATTTATGATATTAAGTAAGGATTAGAGCGTCGGTGGTATAAAGGCTAAGGCCGCTACCAACAGTCCGGGAGGTCGTGGTTCGAATCCTGCCACGTACCATATGTTTTCAAATTCCAATTTAGTATGTAGGTTTATCCGACGCTCTTACGGTGAACGATAATATCCTGAGTAAATCTACACACGCTTGCGAATAAACTCGAAGGTTGTGTGTGAAGTCGACCAACCCGCAATGGGCCCGCGTGGTCGACTAACTTCAGGCCCGATCACCCTAATTCACGATAGGTTCGAGCCTCTTAGTGGGGACGTATATGAGCTGATATTATGATTGTTAGAACGCGGCCATTTTGTGTTTCTGCTGACATTTTGCTATGTTTTACCTCTGTGTATAAGTAGCAAAGGCCTCTCTCCAAGGTTGTTAATATGATCCTTGACACGAAAGTATTTAGGTCCTCAATCTTGTCAACTCATTACCAGTGCATGTACTCGTAGCATTAAATGCTATGCGATTTCAATACTAAACGATACCTGAGAACTATTTTCAATGTCTTTGGATATACTTACTTACTCACCTAGCTAGGAATTCATCGTTTGGACTCATGCAACCGTTAAATGACATCCGTTGACGTTTATTTTCGTATCTTGTATATATGGTCCCATACCCTATATGTATGTATAATCATTTACATATTATGTAATATGTAAACTACAAAACATAGAACTTTTCTTGATTTTTCACAAATGAAATTATGTTATGATTATTTTATGACTATCAGAAAGAGTGAAATTACACCTATTTTGAATAAATACCTTGAATCTTGAATAATTATCTTAAATAAAATAAACGTGAAATTTGTACTTACCTACTTGTTTATTTACTTATAATCAAGATATTGTGATTAACAGCTTTACAATTAATATGTAGTAGGTATAAATCAACCCTTCATTTCTTTCCCATCCTAGTAGATTAAAAACAAAGACCTCATTTATTATGTTTATTTCATAATAATACCATTGACTTAAGCCTGCTCTTAAAGATCACTTGATAGAAGTTTAAAGGCGAGCTTGTCGTAGTTGGAAAGTGCAGCGCAAGAATATCAGAGATAATAAATCTCACTGAGTATAAATTAAGAATTTAGTTTACACAAAGAAACCAGAGCACCAATTTCTCACAAGAAATATAGGTAGGAAACTAATAATAACAGAAGACAGACTGAACTACATAATAGAGAAGCAATTTCCCAGATTCGTTCAATGAGATTATATTATAAAGTGGATCTGGAGCGCAATTGATGATGAGTTAGTTCAGTTTCTTCGAGAGGAGATAACAATAGCAACGACATTACATTACAGATCCGGCGTGACAGCAATACCGTACGGACGGCCTACTTGTTCATAATTAGTAATAACAACAAACTAGCAGTAAAAAAACAGTGTTGCGCCTCCTCATATTACGTTGTTTTCATTCCGTTAATTGTTTGTTTTAAAACGTAACAGTTATCGTTTCTCTGGTATGTCCGCAAGTCTAAACTTGAAGCCTTATGTTAACAAAAGCGTTGTATGTGAACGGGTGACATTCCTAGCCTTTTGTGCGCTACTTTACTATGTTCGGCGACTACCCATAAATCTGTTTCATTATTTTGTGTAGGCGAAACATGGGCGCAGGCCCGTTACATAGGACTAGCAATAAAATCACAAACCATAACTTTGGCCATGGTACAGAGGCCAACACATCAAGCTATACACTCTTAGTGCGATACTGATCCATACGCATTCGGCATAAGAACGCTACAAAGTTCAAAGTGTGTAGCTTCATGTGCTGGCCTGAGTACATTCCAACAAAATCTCTGGTTGAGCATGAGCACGAAACTTTTTTTTTTATTCAACGAGTTCCCCTTTTTTTGGGGATTCTTGGTAAGCCTGTTTCGTTCTTCAGCATCGAGGTCAATGATGTCATGGGCTTGACAATCGTGAATAATGAAAGTTGAAGTCGCACTGACCTCCAGCCGACCATGGTTCTACTGGAGGGGCTCCCGTTTCGAACACATCGCCTAGTGCCAAGTGTGCAGTGGAATATAGTAAAATAATAAACTTTACTAATTTAATTAAAAACCTAACTGCACAAAAATTTTAGGTACTTAACCCTCTCTTCTGGGCTTAAAAGGGTAAAAATGTACCCTAAGTCACTTTCGGGACCAAGACGAATCTAACGACACCTCGCGCTCCAAAATCTATCAAGCCGTTTAAGCTGCAGGCTCAGCCAAAGAAACAGACATACATACATACACTCGAAAAACATTAGCCTAATGTAAAAAGACAAATCTTGTGTGATAGATAATGAGTGGGAACTTTTTAATCATGATCCATGACTTTATTAAAACACCAGTTTTTTTCACCTTGAATAAACCAAACCAGTTTTTTTAAATAACAGATTCATCAGTGCTGTGATTGGTTAAGTGGAACAGAGCAACCAAAGTGGTCTGTGCATGGGTTGTTTGAAGACGCCGACGACGACGCAACGTGTGGCAACGTATGGCGACGTGCTCCCCAGTTGCCAAGGAATGCAAGTTGCACTTGTAGATATGCATCCTCTTGAACGATCGCAGGCAAAAATAAACGGAGTAAATTTCAAACAACAACCTGTAAATATAGATAGGTTAATACAGTGTAAACTCTATATAGCGACACTCAAGTGGCCGGGCGCTATGTGACGTTATTGAGAGTTTTCGTTATACAGAGAGAAATTAGCGTCAAAGTAAACCAACTGGAGCCAGAAAATTTTGACGTTTCAAAGAGTGAATCGTTATACCGAGTGACGATTTACAGAGTTTACACTATTACATGTATTGTATTGTAACAAAGCATAATATTGGAATGCTAAACATTTAAACGTAATCATCATCATGTCAGCTTAAAGACGTCCACTGCTGGACAAAGGCCTCCCCCAAGGATTTCCACGATGACCGGTTCTGAGCTGCCCGCATCCAGCGGCTTCCCGCGACGTTCACCAGGTCATCGGTTAACCGAGTGGGAGGCCTGCCCAACGTCTTCCGGTGCTTGCTCTGAGTTACTTTTTATCATCTGTCAAAAACGACATTTTGTTCTAAAAATGTTATAAATACCTAGGCGTGACGTCATAGTTAAGCAGCGTCATATATAAACTTATACTATACTCGCACATATAAAACTTATTGCTAAACTTAAGTGGCAGTGGACGCGGCATATAGCTCGTAGAACTGATGGCCGTTGGGGTAGTAAAGTTCTAGAGTGGCGACCGTGCTTCGGAAAACGTAGCGCAGTCAGACCTCCTACACGGTGGACCTATGAACCTGGTGAAGGTCGCGGGAATCCGCTGGATGCGGGCAGCGCAGAAGCTGTCGTTGTGGAAGTTCTTAGGGGAGGCCTTTGTCCAGCAGTGATCGTCTTCTGGCTGATGTGCTAAGAGCTAATGGCACTTTTCTTTGCATTTCTACCCGAACGTTTCACCTTAACAACAACTCAACAATAACTATACTACAGGATCTTAACAAAGGTAAGCACTTATTTTTAACTGGACTCATGACAATGAAAAACTTTCCCTAAGATACCCATGGACAATGCCAGATAAAATTTTTTGGACTTCCATACAAAGTTTGCCCGCCAGCTGATCGATTTGCATGGGAAGTCCAAATTTTATTTTGCTTTTATTTAGACTATGGGTTTCTTGAGGAAAGTTGTTCAGTTTCACGAGTACAAGCTCCAGTTAAAAATAAGTGCATACCTTTGTTAAGACCCTATATATTATGTAATTAAAACATACATACTACATTTTGGTATGGTTTTTACCAACATTCTTAAACCTAAAAAAATTGAAAACCTTTTTAAACAACTTATTTACTTAATATGTCATTTCCCACCCTCTCAACGATCTCTGTGATAAAAACACAACAATCCATTGTTCCACTGCGATGTTAAAGAAATGAACTAAAAAAAGTCATTTTTTTCAGTTCCCTCCAAGAACTGCATCGGACTATTTGCTGTTTTCACGGGATAGAAAGTATACTATGTACTTTCCGTGACACAGGCTACCTGCATGCCAAACTTCATTAAGATTGGTTAAGGCGTTGAAGCGTGAAAAGGTAACAAACAAACAAACACATTTTCACATTTATAATATTAAGTAAGGATTTATAAGATATGATAAGTTAAGATAAATACTATTTATTGTACACACTAAAAACTTAACTCGAAAATTATAAAAAACAAACACAATATAAAAAAAAACTTAAATAGGTTTTATAGCGGTACAATTTGGGAGGTCTTATCGCTCTAAGCGATTTCTTCCAGACAACCCGGTTTTTGGAAACAAAAGCATAAAAACCGGTGGTGCACGAGTATCTAACTAAAAACAATAAGTTATGTAATAATTAGAGTTCAACGAGTTAAAAATGAATGATAATATACATTTGCAAAGTTGCAATACGTATCAGCACTTGACATTTATATTTAGTACATACATATATAGGTAGATAGCGTGTAATACATATTTACTCCACTTTAAAGACGTTCTGTCTCGCACAGATGAACCAAAAATCTGTTGTCTGAAAAAGCTATTGTCTTTAATTAAAGAAGAGCGTGGGAGTGTAACCCGAGAATCTTATCTGTTGTACGAGAGTGTGCGCTCTCGAAGACGCCGTTACAATACTGTTGTACGAGAGTGTGCGCTCTCGAAGACGCCGTTACAATACTGTTGTACGAGAGTGTGCGCTCTCGAAGACGCCGTTACAATACTGTTGTACGAGAGTGTGCGCTCTCGAAGACGCCGTTACAATACTGTTGTACGAGAGTGTGCACTCTCGAAGACGCCGTTACAATACTGTTGTACGAGAGTGTGCGCTCTCGAAGACGCCGTTACAATACTGTCAAAGATAATTGATACAGTTGTCAATATTGCTTTAGTTAAGGCATTGAAAGATCTTACTTAGTGTTAACATTACTCTTTGTACGTCACACCCACACCCCGGACATCACTTCATACAACGGGCGAGAAATGACATTTCTAAAAATAATTCAACTAAATATTATTTAATGCAATAAAATACAAAAAAAAAGAATTAAACAAGAATACAAAAAAACGGCCAAGTGTGAGTCGGACTCGCGCACGAAGGGTTCCGTACCATTATGTATAAAAATCACGTTTGATGTACGGGAGCCCCCCTTATATTTGTTTTATTTTAATTAAAATATATTTTTTATAATGAATATATAACTAAATATTCTGTGAATATTTCAAGTGTCTACCTGTTGCCGTTATCAATATCGAGCAAAACCAAGCAAAAAAAGGTGTGTTAGCTCCGACGCACGACTGAAGTTTTTTTTATGCACAATTGGTAAGCCCTTGGCATCATCTCACCTGATGATAAGTGATGATGATGCCAAAGATGGAAAGCGGGCTTACAACGGTTATAAAATGTACTGGGGGATGGCGGCCAATTTTTTAATTATTACAACGGATTCGTGACTAGGGACCTCAGATATCGATTTTGGAAGCAATCGGTCCAGTAACTAAAAAGTTCAAAATGGCGGCCACTTTTAAATTTCTGTCAACGGATTCGTGATTAGGGACTTCAGAGACCCTCAGGTATCGATTTTGGAAGCATTTTGTCCAGTAACCAAAGAGTTCAAAATGGCGGCCACTTTTTTTCAATTCTGACAACGGATTCGTGTTTAGAGACTTCAGGGACCCTCATATATCGACTTTGGAAGCAATCACACCAGTAAATAAAAAATACGATGTTGTCTGTAAAGTCGGTTCACGGACGATAATTTTACGTGATAACGTGTCACAAGCCGAACGCTTGTGTGCTTTAGACCACACGACTGAAGTGGAACTTCTTCAGCTCCATGTTTAAGGAGATGTAAGATACCGCCCATAGTCGGGTGAGTTAACTCTTTGGCATTTCCTCACAAAGAATGGGCCGAATTGGAACACCTCTTGGAAGATCCTGGAAGCTTTGTACTTTTAATCCTTTTAACTTAACTTAACTTGACCTTGACCTTGAACTTAACAGGCCCCAACCCCCAAGCCCCAAGCAAACATACATACATACACCCAAATCACAAAATTAATAAATATACTATACAAATATCGTAGAACGCATAACGTCTGATTTTACTCCCCATAAGTTTTCATACCCCGGGCTTAATATATGAAAATCAATTCATAAGGAATAAAGTTCATAAATCAAGTTTTTTGTATGAAGAACCGCCTTATTTTTTCACTTTTTCTAATTTTTAGTTTTTGTTGTTATAGCGATAGCGGCGCGATGTATTTTAACGTCATCTGTGAAAATTTCAACTATCTGGCTATCACGGTTTATGAAATACAGCCTGGTGAAAACGGACGGACGGACGAAAAGACAGACAGACAGACGGACCGCGAAGTCTCAGTAATAGGGTCCCGTTTTTACCCTTTGGGCACGGAACCCTAAAAATGACAGATCAAACGAATACATGTCCAAATCCATCGAGTTCGAGAACCAAACTAGTACCAATCAAATCTGTATCCATCTGGGTGACTAGCCCTTATAGTTTGGCTCGCCATGTCCGTCTGTTTGTCTGTCAGTCGGTATGCCACAGCCGTTTTTCACGAAGACTATTATAGCTCTAAACCAGAAATTTGGCATGGTTATAAAATCTGTGACCCCAATGAAGTGAAGGTACAAAATCCGTAAAAAAAATGTGCAGGGTTACTCCTCTTTATGTAAAGTATAGCTTGGGACTTTTTAAAAGATGTTGGGATAGGTACTGCAAAGAAATAGAAGAATTGAGAAGACTGGAGGTGGCCTTCGTCAAATGGAATAAAATTATAATTTAATGCAACAAGTGGATCTTATATAAATAAAACCACTCCGTGAGTGCTTCTTAATTCTTATCTGTGGTGAGTGCCGACAGAAGTGAAAACTTTTTACAGTTTTATAAGTTTTGACCCTGCTAGTGTTCTTTCTTGTATGTAACCGACAGGTTACATTACAGTGTCGCGAAATCAATGGTTTATTCCCATCTCAAATATGCCCAACGGGCCTAAAGAAGTTTTCACTTCAAAAAATCAAAAAAAAATGTCAATGCAACGAAATAATCTCAGTAATAAAAGGGTAATTTATTTGTAATTAATAGTAACATAAAAAAATACTGTGAGATGTTATGCAGACAGACATGATGAAATTTAGGGTTCCTTTTTTCCATTTTGGTTCGGGAACCTTAAAAACTAACGACATAGTTTTGTAGAGAATCGGAGAAGACTTCAGAGAGGCCTTTACAGTTTTAAGTTGCAGCAAGGTCGGCTCGGCAAGTTAAGTACAGGCACGCGATGTCAGGCCTCAAGCCGGAAGATCACTGACCAGGGCGAACCAAATTCGGCCAGCAACGGCACTTTGCCGGCAAAACAATGACGGTTTCCGACCCATCTACGCGCCGCCCGCTTGTTGACAGGCTGCCGCTAGCCGACTCTATTCAGGACAAAACAATCACAACGTGCGTGACGGTAACAGGTATATTCAACACTTTGTGCGATGACATTCAGGTGGTAATGTAGGTGGTCATGTTCCCCGATTCGTATAATTCAGGAACCTTCCAGACGAGAGTGATAAGGCACTATTTGAGCTACATCCTCGGCTGCATCGGCTCTTACTATCAGGTGAGGTGCAGCCAAACGCACTTTTTTAATAAAAAAACTTATCCATTGTTATAAAAAAAAACGACCTATGACTGGTAACATCTGGTTAAAAAATCGGCCAAGAGCGAGTCAACTAGCACTCCGAGGGTTCCGAACCCGTACACCTCTCCCCACAACTACATAGTAATAATGACAATAATACCTATTTATATTACAAACTAAAGACATCAACGCCAGCTACAAATTTAAACTTTTTTTGTCATTCAGTTCGGACTTCTTAGCGCGGGTACGACTCACACTTGGCTAATTTTAGTATTTTTGATTTTACATCAGTGTTAGTACTATAATCACACCAAATTTTTACACTTGTATGTAATACTGTTTTTACGATAGAGCTATATCAAAAATACTTCTAAAGACCTATAAAAAACACGTTTTTTGTAAGGAAACCCACCTTATTTTTTCACTTTTTTCAAATTTTCAGTATTTTTTATTATAGCGGGAACAGAAAAACATATTCTGTGAAATTTTTAACTGTCTAGCTATTACGGTTCATGAAATACAGCCCGCTGACTGACGGACAGACGGACAGATAGCGGAGGCTTAGTAACACCCAGTGAGTGTGCGGAACACTAAAAACTATTGTTTTTAACTGGAATTCTTCTCTTGAAATGACCTACTCGATCGGTTTTAAGTTACTACGTCGGCAGACGAACCTCTGTTCTCGAGTTTCCTCGTTCACAACAATAACATCAAACTACACTCGTAAATGTTCGAAATTAATGAGACGGGATAGGTCCCCTTGTTTTTAGTCGCCACAGACTCGTTTATCTAACGGCAATAAAGATCGCCCCCAGATCGGGGCTCCGAATTTAATTACAGCCCTGTCCACTCCGCACCGGGACATTGCCCCCTAGAATTTGTCTGCTCTGTGGTTGACATTTACCTCCTCAGTGAAATTAATAGATGACCATTATCCATTAGGGGGCGACTATAACTCACAAAACTTATCTTACCGACGTCCTCTAAAACTTTAGGCTTTTAAATTAGCTATGTAAAAAATCAAGATCATATAGTAGTCTATATAAAATCACATTAATATTATAAAGGCGAAAGTTCGTGAGTGTGTATGTTTGTTACTTCTTCACGCAAAAACTACTGAACGGATCTGGCTGAAATTTGGTAGGTAGACAGATTAGGACCTAGATTAATACGCTACTTTTCGTAACGCTCGCGAGCCGCTTGAAAAGTCAAAGAAACGATGTCCACGCGGGTGAAGCCGCGGGAAATGGCTAGTAATGCAATATTTCATAACATGGTTTGCTTAGTACACAAAATGTTTACGCTCTATAAATTCGTGACGAGTGTAGTGGTATATACGCTTACCTTAATGATAAGCTAACCTTAATGATAAGCGTGTTTTCCATACCTACCCACTTAGTATGGGAGTTGGATTGTTTTCGGCGGATATCCGCAATCATACGGTGCGTTACTTGTACGCCTATTGCGCCTTATGTGGCCTTATGCTGCGCCCGCGCCGCCGCCGACGCATTTCAACACGCGCCGACTGTCTGTTCTGCTCTTGATACGATCCCAGGCCATTTCCTTTGGTTATCATTAGGATCACTAGCGTAGGGCCTGCATATTAAGATGAATAGCCACTTTATAAGATTATTCCTTAAGTAGGTAGTTCTGGTTCATATCTAGAGTAAGCTATTACGAGTAATTCATTCTTGAAAATTGTTCCGTATTTTTTTTGTATCCACAATTGATAAGCCCTTGGCACAGCCTGGACACTTCATGCAACGGGCCAGAAATTACATTTCAAAATACGAATGACAGAACAAACAAAATGGCGGCGAAATCCTATACGTTCGACAACCAAACCGTAACCAATCTGCATCTATCTGGGTGACGAGGGGGTGAGGTCGCAATGTAGAGAGCGGCAGGGAGTGTCCAAACTGTATGTTAGTACTAATATATATACTTTGCCCTTGGCATCATCATGCATTGTACGCAAACAAATGACTTCTATTTTAAAAGAACAAAAGAGAGTTGATTGCTATTTTTTATTGTCATCATATCAAATATCTGGGCTATGCTTGCCAGTATTTTTTTTCTTACCAAGGAGAGTGTATCGCATTACCACTATTTAAACACCTCTCGTACAAGACTAGATCTTTGTGTAATGCTAAAGTAGAACACGATTCGGCCATAGTTGGTAAACAGCGCACTGTGAGCTGATCACCGGACGTAGTCGTTTAAAGTCGGCAAACCCACGCCACGTGGGCGTGGGTGTGCCTTTGGTGGTCAGTGTTTACGCTTCGACGTCTGTTTACTTTTCCACGCGCATACCTTTCCCTGTAGCTGTTGCCATGCCGTCCATGCCTGCTTCTGATTACCGAGCTGTGCTACTGTTAAAATTAAAACAACTGTTTCTTGAAAGCCATAAAGTCATATCTAATTATATCATCAAGCTTCTTACAAGCTCAAGTGGTTCCTTTATTTAGCGATGCGTGATAACTTGGGTTATTAAACTCAGCCCCGACGGATGATGCTGGGAAGCGCGCTAGCTAGCTTTTGTCTAATAATAATATGTATGTTGTTATGGTAATTGACGGGAAGATTGCAGACCGTCATACTTCTCACACAGCGAGACTATACAAAAACTTTCAACTAACGCTTCGCAGTGCATCTTTAACGCCGGTTGCATCTTAACGTACCTATGCCTATTTTGGATGATAATAAAAATGTTAAAATTCTTTAATCAATTGCATTGGTTATTTTTCCCTTTGGAGCCGTCCATAAATTACGTCATCAATTTTTGGCGATTATTGCCTCTCCTCCCTACAATCATCCTATAGTCATTATCTAATTAATATGTGGTGACCACATTTCCTGGTCCCACGGAACCCTAAAAAGTTTTATAGCGCGACAAATAGACCCCCCCCCCCTCTCGCAAAATTGACGTCATTTCCAGTAATTGTTGACAGAATTCAATTAATTGAAAATTGTAGAAAAATTTACATTTAATATGCCATAGGTACATTAAAGTTATAATCTTTACTTTTGCGTAATATCGAAATATTTTTATTTACGTTGTTATTGTTAGGTTTGAAATATGTATATTAAATGAGCTCAATAATTATTAATGTTATATGTACTTACATAATATTTAAATATTTTGCAGTAATTTTGGTGTTAACAAGATTGACGTCTGGTTTGGTACACCTCCCCCCCCCCCCCCCCCTTCGCACGTAATTTACCATCATCCGCAGACTAGACCCTCCCTCCCCAAATTCGAATGACGTAATATATGAACGGCCCCTTTCCACTGTATTGAATAAGATAAGTTCTACAGCCCCATCGCGCCCACCGTGCCGGCCGCCACGTTGCTGGTGCTGGCACATAAGTATGGGTTTACCACGAAGTTTAACATTGAAAAAAAAGATAAGTGTGTGATATTATGATGAAGTTGAAAAACAAGGGCAAAACATTTTAAAAGATAACAAAAACAAATTAAAAAAATAATAACATTAAAACAGATCGAAAGCTTAAAAAGATACTCTCCATACTAGGACCTGTGATTAAATCACTTAAAAAATCTTCCTCAATTTATTTTCACTTCTCTAGATCAAAAAATGTACCTTGAAAACCGTGAGGTTTTTTTTCCAATACATGTTGCTCTAAAGTGGCACTTTACTGTCTACAAAATTAATTTTACAGCACAGTGCGTTTTACTTTACTTCTGTGCTCAAAATTGATTTTACCGCACAGTGCCTTTTTACATTTCTTGACCACCAATGTGACAGACAATCCTGTGATCAACAATCTTGTAATGGTTTAACTTTACAATAGGGCATAGCATACCATATATTGCGGATGCAACCCAAGAGTTGACAATCTAAAAAATCAATCAAAAAATCCATTTTTTTAAATTTCTTGTATTTTATTGCTAGTGAGGCGAAATGTTGTGGGTTTGTATCACAACTTACACGAGAACAAAGAAATTATTTGTTTCTTGTGCCTTTGATTACGCTCAAGATTACGCTCAAGATTCCGCTTACATAGCAATAATTATAGGCCGCCTGATGTTAATGAATTCCTTTATCTTTGTTTCTTCTCTCTATGTTTTTACTACGGGCCTCATAAGAAGGCTCAAGGTCACCCAAACGGCAATGGAGCGTGCTATGCTCGGAGTTTCTCTGCGTGATCAAATCGGAAACGAGGAGATCCGTAAGAAAACCAAAGTAACCGACATAGCTCTCAGAATTGCTAAACTTAAGTGGCAGTGGGCGGGGCAAATTGCTCGTAGAACAGATGGCCGTTGGGGCAGTAAAGTTCTTGAGTGGAGACCACGCACCGGAAAGCGTAGTGTAGGCAGGCCTCCCACTCGGTGGACCGATGACCTGGTGAAGGTCGCGGGAAACCGCTGGATGCGGGCAGCGCAGAACCGGTCGTCGTGGAGATCCTTGGGGGAGGCCTATGTCCAGCAGTGGACTTCCTTCGGCTGATATGATGATGTTTTTAATGGCAACAAAGTATTAGGTCGAGTCGAGGCAAAAGTTTCTGTGTATTTTTTATGCAAATTCAAACGGGGCGCACAAAACGAGCTGCATCTTGAACGTTTAGATTTCCAGATTGGAAACGCTTTAACCAAGTTTGCTTGATTCGCTTGATTGATACTTCATTAGGTCCATAAACAGCACAAATTTTATTCGCGGCCTGTGTTGCATTTTTACCTTTTTTTTGTAACGAATTTCTCGTTACTTTCACTCATTTTCATAGACAGAAAAAGCAATTTTAAAATGGAGGGAATTTTTTTTTTTAAGTTTTTATAAAATTTCGAAAGTTCGCATTTAAACCAGCCAGGTACAAATAATTGAAAAGTGATTTGATTTGATTACATTATAGTCACATAATTTAAAACAAAAAAAAACGACCTCAAGCAGAAAACTAAGGTTCCCCTCGATTTCTCTGGAATGCCATCATCAGATACTGTTTTCCTTGTCGTGGTACTACCCTTGGGATATTTCCTTTCTAACAAAAAAAGAATCATCAATATCGGTTCATAAACGACGAAGTTATCCGCGAACACACATAAAAATATATATATTATATATATACGGTCGAATTGGGAAACCTCCTCCTTTTTTGAAGTGGGTTAAAAATACGTAGAAACTTTTTCCCTTGTATTGAATAGAATAGAATAGAATAATATTTTATATGCGTAAATGTGGTAGTACAGTATGGTGACAGGTAAATTAATAGTGCAATACACATGTAGCCTTATTTCAAAGACATGCAAACAACAACTTAGAAAATAACATTTTACATTTTGTTTTGTTGTATCGTATCATATCGTATTGTAGTTATTCGCTTGCTCGGAACTCAAACTTGGCCCTCACATTAAAAAACCGGCCAAGTGCGAGTCGAACTCACGCACAGAGGGTTCCATACTACCGCACCTCTCCACACGAGTAGGTATAACAATAATACCTATTAATTTCAAACAAAATACATAAACGCGAGCGACAGAAAAATTGGTTTTTTTATTCAGTTCGGACTCATTAGCGTGGGTACGAATCACTTTTGGCTGGTTTTTATTATTTGTATTATACTTTAAGATTATTAGGTACCTACTGCAGCCTTGATGCGCCCTTCTTGCCCGTGTCGATTCTAGCACGATTAAATATTAACGATGGAGGGTAGGGGTAGGGTTCAATTAAGTTTAACAGCCTCCGTGACGTTATTTTAACGACCATTAGCTTCACAACAGGAGGCGCGGGTTCGTTCCCGGCGGAGTCTAACTTTATACCTATGACTTGGTTTGGTTGGTGGTAGGGCATTTTATAAGCCCGCCCGGCTAGCTACCACCCACTTATCTAAGTCTTGCCGCCAAGCATCAGTTAACATCATTGATGAGTTCCGGCTTGTAGATAGGATAGCCAGTGCCCCATTGCGTTGGGGAATCTTGGTAAGCCTGCTTCTATCTTCGGCGTCATCGTCACTTACCATCAGGTGAGATGGTCAAGGGATTACCAATTGTGATTATAAAAGTAATTAAATAAAAAATTACTTATACCACAAGCACTTTGGTTTAATAAAATATAATTCTTGTGACGTAAATAAAAAAAAAACATTCAAAGAAAAAACAAATTAGAAGAAGCCGATACAAAACACATTCAAAATGTCATCATCATCATATCATCTCATATACGTCCCCACCGAGGGGCTCGAGCCTACCCTGAATTAGGGCGATCGGGCCTCCACGACCACGACCACACGGGCCCAGTGCGGGTTGGTCGACTTCTCACACAACCTTCGAGTTTCTTCGCAGGCGTGTGCAGGTTTCCTCACGATGTTTTCCTTTACCGTTAAAGCAATCGGTGAGTATAAGTTTCGAAAAACTCATTGGTACATTGGCCGTCCGGATTTGAACCCGGCACCTCGGGTTAGGAGGACCGAGTCGTTACCGGTTGAGCCACCGACTGTACAATTCAAAATGTACAAGAAGTTTATATGACTTCGTCACAGTAATCTAAACACCAAGTTTTTACGCTTTTTACATTTTTTATCATTAATTCATTACCGTCTTTACGATACAGCAAAAAACTTTAAAAAAAACTCATTTTTTTATTTATTTATTTTTAATTGCATTTTTTTAAATAACACAAGTATTTTGTAAAAAAAAATCATCCGGCTACGTATAACGGTTCAAAAGATACAGCTTTTTGAAAGTCGGACAGATAGATATCCATCCGGATAGACTAGACAGACGGACAGCGTAGGCCTAATACGGGTCCCGTTTCCTGGTAACAGAAGTCTAAAATTTCACAAATAACTACAGTGTAAACTTTATATAGCGAATATATCAGAATGAAACGTTATATCGAGTATTTTATAGAGTTTACACTGTATTAGATTTTTTGACTTTCCAGCTTCGATTTCAAATGAAGAATTAGTCTTCTGTTCTCCAGGTGGTTGGGATGGGCGCGCCGGCGTGGGGCTCGCGCGCCGGCAGCGACCGCCCCAGGCTGCTGCGCATGACGCCGCTGCGCCACAGCTTCGCCGCGCCCGCGTCGCCGCCCGCGCCCACGCCGCCGGCGCGCGCGCACGACTACGCCTCCGACGCCGACACTAACAAGAAAGGTAACCAAATTAACTACTTCCGCCTAAATGTTGAGTTCTAAAATTTGAGAACTTAAATACACTTCGATTCTCCAACATGCAGTTTCCAGAACATTCAGGCTCCATACATTTTTGGACCTTTTCTAAAAGTGCAGGCCAACAAAAAAAAATTGTACGTATTGTTAGAACTAGCCATTTGGAACAATAGTTAATATGGCGCCAAAGTTGTATGGTTGGTTACTCTGAAACAATTTATACAAGTTCGATGATTCATCATTTCCATACATTTATTGATATCTGAAAATGCTGGGAAGTGGGAAACATAAAATAATGATTGATATTACTAGAACTAACTATGTGAAGCAATTGTAATTATAGCGCGATTCCATAAATGTAAATTAAATGTGATTAGCATTGTAAATTATAATTATAATTATTTTACTTTCCCAACACTTGAAAAATCAATAAATGTATGAAAATGATGAATCATCGAACTTGTATAAATTGGTTCAAAGCGATCCTACAACTATTACCAAATGGCTAGTTCTATCAATACGTACCATTTTTTTGTTGGCCGATTTTTCCAAAAAAGGCCCCAAAAAAATGATATCCTTTGTACTTCATTTTTCAGAAGAAAGTTGGAACGCCAACCTATCACAGCGATGGAGGAAACTTCGTCGCCGCTGCTCTCGACTACGGCCTGGCTCAGGAACACGCGAACCCAGCCCAGTGCGATGCTCTCCATCTCCTCCAAGACCTCCACCGCACTGCTCACCCGCACCACCCTCTAAGCTCTCCTTCAGACATCGAGGAAAAGTATACACCACCGCTTCTCTGCGCGTCACTAATGGAGCACCTGATCTCTTAAGAGCTCTTGGAAAACTCGGTGGGGGATTACGACGAAGAGCGCTATCTGCGCACGACGTGTTAGCTCCCCCACAACAACAGCCGTCCACGTTCTACGTTCCTAGCCCAACGTCGACAGTGAGGCAAGCTTCACCTTCACCGCAGCGACAGGCATCCACATTACGACGACGTTGCAGTTCACCAAACGTCTACAGGACCAAAGCTTCACCCAAATCGAGAGATCGTGCTCCACTTATAACACAAGAAGATGAAAGTAGAGACGTTGTAGACTTAGCTTACATTCCAGAACGGAGAGCTAAGAAAAGCTTGGAAGGGAGAAGTCGTCGACCTTACAGTGAGAACGTGGAACTAGATGTGCCTTACAGAAATGGGTACAGTAGGCCCACTCCAGATGCGCAAAGGCTTTGGGAGGAGCCTTACAGGCTGCCTCGAGTGCAGGTGCGTCACGATAGGAGTAATGGAGTTGCTAGAGAAGAGAGACAAGAACCAATCCAGACCTTACGGAACTGCGTGGCAGAACTGCGCGTGAGTGCGACGCCGCGAGCGCCCCGACCGCCGCCTGCGCCGCCGGTCTTACCCCAATCCAATGGCAAACGACCCCCTCCTGCTGAACCGAGAGACACACATACTTTTGAGGTAAATTTAGTAAAGCACTATTAATCATCTATATATATAAAAATGAATCCCTATTTCCCTTGGTCACGGCATCACGCGTGAACGGCTGGACCGATTTCGCTAATTCTTTTTTTGTCGAGTTCATTATTGTCAGGAGAAGGTTCTTATGTAGGGTAGGGTGGGGTAGGGTAGGGTAGGGTAGGGTAGGGTAGGGTAGTGTAGTGAAGTGTAGTGTAGGGTAGTGTAGTGAAGTGTAGTGTAGTGTAGGGTAGGGTAGGGTAGGGTAGAGTAGTGTAGTGTAGGGTAGGGTAGTGTAGTGTAGTGGAGTGTAGTGTAGGGTAGGGTAGGGTAGTATAGTGTAGTGTAAGGTGGAACGTAGTTCGCCGGGACAGCTAGTTTCTCAATAAATATTTAAAAAGAGTAAGAATAAAAGTGTGAAGGAAAACATCGTGAGGAAACCTGCACACGCCTACGATGAAACTCGAAGGTTGTGTGTGAAGTTGACCAACCCGCACTGGGCCCGCGTGGTCGACTATGGCCCGATAATTCAGGGTAGGCTAATCTTATCTAAGTTCTGCCGCCAAACATTAGTGTTAGTAACATTGATGTGTTCCGGCTTAAAGATAAGATTCTCCATTGAGTTGGGGAATCTTGGTAAGCCCGCTTCCATCTTCGGCATCATCGTCACTTACCATCAGGTGAGATGATGCCAAGGGCTTACCAATTGTGAATAAAAAAATATAAAAAAAGGCTCGAGCTCCTCGGTTGGGACGTACTTATGAGCTGATGTGATGAAGAATAAAAGATTTTTTTTTTTATTTCAGGTGCGGTTTACCAAGTCAGCTGGAGGAAAAGGCTTAGGGTTCAGCATAGTTGGGGGTCGTGACTCTCCAAGGGGCGATATGGGCATCTTTGTGAAGACTATCTTCAACAATGGACAGGCTGCCGAATCTGGCTTGTTGAAAGAAGGTATACATTACTGCTTATTTCATTACTACTTTCACTGTTAGCAAATTCTAGCCGTTTCACTACCTAATCTAAAACTAATACCTAGAATTCATATGCTGTTATAATAAAATATCACGTTATGCCGACGTACAGAATAAGGATGACGACAGCATCAGAAATAAATTATGAACTCTAAGATCACTAAATTGCCCTCCTACTTAAACTTCGGAAAACCTTACTCGTTTTGTTTTCCATCAAGTCTTCCATTTTTAATCCACCAAAGTCATAAAATGAGTACATATATCATAACAGCCGACGGACGTCCACTACTGGACATAGGCCTCCCCCAAGGTTCTGCGCTGCTTGCATCCAGCGGCTTCCCGCGACCTTCACCAGGTCATCGGTCCACCGAGTGGGAGGCCTACTTACGCTACGTTTTCCGGTGCGCGGTCACCACTCGAGTACTTTACTGCCCCAAAGGCCATCTGTTCTACGAGCTATATGCCCCGCCCACTGGCACTTAAGTTTAGCAATAAGTTTTATATGTGCGAGTATAGTATAAGTTTATATATGACGCTGCTTAACTATGACGTCACGGCTAGGTATTTCTAACATTTTTAGAACAAAATGTCGTTTTTGACAGATGATAAAAAGTAACTCAGATGACTAGCATTCGTCATCCCTATTTGTTATGTAACATGGACAAAGAACCTATAGATGTCCGTCGATATTACCGCATTCCTTAGTAACGGTCTTCGACTGGCGACAGCTGCATAGCTTATTACCGTCCGCGTCAATACGTAAAGCTTATTTATTTTGTACTTACCTACACCTGCTGCTATAGTGATCGCTAAAAACCAAAAAAAAGTGGCCAAGTACGAATCGGCCTCGCGCAAGGAAGTGTTCCGTAGTCTTTCCAAAAAATAAATCTATATTTACAAAAAAAACTAATAGTTTGACAAACAAAAATTAGCACTTTAGTAACACTAGCACTTTAACACTGAGTCACGGCCCTTTTGTACTACTGCAACACACATATGTTTTTGTATTATTATTTTTTTGCTCTTTTTTAATTTGTTATGTTTTGTTTTATATTATGTATTTCGGATCATCAGAAGGGTTTTGGCCGGATCTAAGAAATAAACTCGTCTTTGAGAAGTTTTGGAGTGTACAATCAATATTCACACACGTTTGCAACACGAGGCTTCACGATGATTCCGATGAAAACCGATTATTTTATAGACTGCGATGAGTTCGGCACGGGGCTGGCTTCCCAAGTTGACAGTTCAGCTGCTCGATCAAAAGTGCTCGTGAAATAATTGGCGCCTCTGCCGTAGCCTCTGTAGGTTGGCTGCAATGTCATTTAATGGTTCAATAATCACAACGATTCTGATTGGCCAACAAACAATTACCAACACTACCAACTTCCTGGTTCCGGTCTCGCACCGACCACGCCTTGGCCAAAGATGACTTTTATTACTAACCTAGTTAACCGCTTGACGTTTCAAGATAAAACACACGGTGCTTCGACGCATGCATAGGTGGCGCCACGTCCTTGCGCTCCGACATGTATGATTGTAATAATATGTGTGTGATTGCAGTGACAAATAAACGTGTTATCCATCTATCTATCTTTAAAGCTTCATATTTCGCATACCAATCCCTGAATTGATAAAAGGTTTTAGCAAACCCTGTGTAGTTTTGAAAAACCCTTTCAGGCCACACAATAGGGTAGGTACGTCACCGAAAAGAAATTCACCCCCTCTTTACATATACAGGGTGTAAAAAAATTGGTGTAGGACCCGTTAACTGGGGGTTCTACTCATCATACTGAACAACTTTCCCTAAGGAACCCATAGTCTATTCTCAAAAAAAATTGGACCGTCTATACTAAAATGCACAAAATTGGTCGATCAGCTGATCGATTTGCATGAAAAGAAATTATTTCTTTTTGCGATTTCAGCAAACTCGTAGAACAAAACTTGTTCAGTATGATGAGTATAGAAGCCCCAGTTAACGGGACCTACATCATTTTTTTAACATTCTGTACACATTTTTTTTTTAAAGATTTTATTGTACCTCTTTGTCGCCATGATTAATATGCAAGTATAATATACCCATGACAAATTACAGCTTTCTATAATAGTACTACTCATACTCTCTGAGCTAAGCCACGGACAGACAGACATGGCGAAACTATAAGGGTTCCTTGACTACGGAACCCTAAAAGGGCTACACCTTTAACTTTATATTGTAGTTTATTCATCAGCTGGTATCACCACCTTACGTTACAGAGTTACGCTAAAACCATAGAGAATAACCCACCAGCGCTAAGTGAAACACCCTGCACGGCTGTCTGCTAAGCATTTGCACAGTGTGTGCGCATTACTAACGTAGCTCATCATGTCAGCTCATATACGTCCCCACCGAGGGGCTTCGAGCCTACCCTGAATTAGGGCGATCGGTCCTTAGTCGGTACCACGCGGGCCTAGTGCGGGTTGGTCGACTTTAGACACAACCTGCGAGGACGCGATAACTACTCGTGACCTGTGAACTGTGAACTGTGAACTGTGTCTCGCCGTGGTTAAACTATCTCTATAGTTTGTAGCGCGACTTTGGTAGTGGGCGTGGGTTTTAAAAAATAGATGGGTGCGTACAATTTAATTTATTGGTAAAAATATAAGTAAAATACTTGAAAACAACATAAAAATTAGGAAAACAATATATACACTGAAATTTAAAACTCAATTCACAAAATACAAACTAAAACTTACCCAAAATGGGTCCTTTATAAGAGAGAATTAGTTAGTTATTTAGTTTATTAAAAAATATGAAGGATGATGAAAATATTTTGATTTTTGAATGAAATTGTCAGATGGATGACAGCGCATGCGTGTAAAAGAAATAGATGAAATGAAAAGAAGGTCGGATGAAAGAAGAACGCATAAGAGCGTGCCGCGTTACAAGTAATAATATAATAATAAACAAATTATCACAGTTACACTACTTTAAACCACGGCGAAACGCAGTTCACAGGTTGCGACTAGTTAGCGCTTAGATGCGACGGTGATTAACGAGCTCATCATCATCATATCAGCCAAAGGACGTCCAGTGCTGGACATAGGCCGGGGAGGATTTTCACGATTAGCGGTTCTGCGCTACCCGCATCCACCGGCTTTCCGCGACCTTCACCAGGTCATCGGTCCACCGCGAGGAAGGCCTGCTTACGCTACGTTTTTCGGTGCCACTCGAGAACTTTACTGCCCCAACGGCCCCTTCGGCTTGTCGGTCCCCCGACTGGGTCATGGACATGGTAGTGGTATGTAGTTAGTTGCAGGGGTTGGGCAATGTATGTTGCCTGGCAAGCACGTTGCGTCCAGGCGTCCTTCCCCGCGCGCAACTAGTGTTGTCGTAGCCGGCCACGTGGGCTCTGGGCGAAAACAACGCGGGGCACGTGAGTTGTCCATTAAGCGGAACTGCTAATTACTGGCAGGGAAGCATCTCCGGCACTTGCCTGGTCAGCAAGAAGAGCTAAGCTAGTACTGCTCCGGCCGATCCAGCCGCGTAGGAGTAAGTCTGGACAGGTGCGATAAGCGCCGGGAAGTGAGCGTGCCTACAGCTCCGGTACCACACCGGATATGTGGGAGCCAGCTTCTCTGGCGTCCCGAGCGGGGATCGAACCGCGAGCAGCGAAAGCCGCGGGAGGTGAGCGCGCCTACAGCTCCGGGACCTACCTGGACAGTAGGTAGTGGTTCTCTTCCACGAGGCACTCGCCTTGCAGAGTACCAGGATAAGCGTCTTGGCGGCAAGACCTACCGTAACTGGTCCTTGTCTTCACCTTATGGTGTTGGCAGGAATAGCGGCCCTCACTTTATGACCTAGCTGTCGGTGAGTGAGGACGCTATATCATAAACCTGGTAGACTAGCGTATCTGGTAGATATACGAGAGGGGAATGCCCCAACGGCCATCTGTTCTAGAGCTGTGTGCCCCGCCCACTGCTACTTAAGTTAAGTTTAGTTTAGTTTACTTAATTGTAGGTTCTTGGTGGAACATTATATCACTCATCTAAATATATATAACTCAAAGGTGACTGACTGACTGACTGACATAGTGATCTATCAACGCACAGCCCAAACCACTGGACGGATCGGGCTGAAATTTGGCATGCAAGTAGATGTTATGACGTAAGCATCCGCTAAGAAAGGATTTTGGGAAATTTCCACGGGAACCGCAAAAATCGGGATCTGCGCGGGCGAAGCTGCGGGCATCCACTAGTTTTGGTATATATTTACAAACCATTCATTGAATATATTGAAATATATTATATATATATTCAATGAATAGTCTGCCCGAAGATGGTGTTCGAAACCGGTCGCTGACAAATTATAACGTGTAGTTTTATTTAATTTCCGTGGAATTAGTGTAAATATATACCAAAATGAGTACGGATCTCCTCGTTTCTGATTAAATCACACAAATAAACTCCGAGCATAGTCATAGAAGGAACTCAAGGAAGTCAATTTAAAAAAAATGGTACAGCCACGCTTTACATACTTTTTTACGTTCACCCTCTGGCATAAATAAATCAGCATTAAAAATAAGCTTACGTAGTAGCAAAGAAAATCCTTTGTAATGTATGAGTATGAAGTCGAATGCACTTGAAGAAAGTAAATCTAAAGAAAAAAAACATGACCTAAAACACATTCTTTTTTATATTTTAGGTGACGAGATAGTGTCAGTGAACGGACGAGGCACCGCTGGCCTGACCCATGGCGAGGCCATCAGGCTGTTTAAAGACGTGCGCGCCGGCCCCGTGCTGCTGAGAGTGGCACGCCGCGCGCCTGCGCGCTGACTGCCGTGCGCCTGTTGTGGCGACCCCCCGCCCCACCAGGCGCCTACTTTCCCCGACGCTTACTCCACTCTGTGAACAAGTGACGCGCTACCGTCTGGAAACAAAACAAAAACTACCCTTCCTGAGATAGCCACAACAGAGAAGCTAGCAGGCTGTTCATTGATCTCATCATCATATACGTCCCCACCGAGGGGCTCGAGCCTATCCTGTATCAGGGCGATCAGGCCTTAGTCGACCACGCGGGCCCAGTGCGGGTTGGTCGACTTCACACACAACCTTCGAGTATCTTCGCAGGCGTGTGCAGGTTTCCTCACGATGTTTTCCTTCACCGTTAAAGCAATCGGTAAGTATATGTACATAAGTTTTGAAAAGCTCATTGGTACATTGGCCGTCCAGATTTAAACCGGGTACTTCTGGTTAGAAGGGCCGAGTCGTTACCGGTTGAGCCACCGACGCTTTTCATGGATCTACCTCCGCGTAAATTGCTTTGCGCATCCTCTAAGCTGGGGTGACCCTCCACCGCTACAGATGCCACGTAGCGTGACGCTTGCTCATATACATCTTGCGTCGTCGTACTATAAAATTACAGCAGAGAAACCATCCACTTCTCAAGGATGTATTTACACTTAATATCTGGCTGGTTCTCTCTAGCGGCAAGTGCTAAGATCTCGATACTTTTTATTTGGTGAAACTATAAAGTTTTGATATACTATTCGATTTTTCTCCTAAATTACATAAGTTGGGAGCGCGAAACAAATACCGACAGAAAGAGAATAAAGCTATTGATAAAACGGCTAAGACGAAATTTTCCTAGAATGTTTACTTAGCTCGCAATTAACGAAAATGTGCATTTACGCCTAAAGTAAAGGACGTAAGTCGCGCTAAGACACTCACGCGAAATTCAATTGTAAAGCTGATTCCATAACTTTAAATATCAGGTTGTCTACCAGTGCCGCACTGGGAGCTTGCTCTTAACGTGCTCTGGTAAAGAAGTTCTTTACAAGTCATCCGTCCATATAACTTCTAAAACAGCGAAATGGGCAGCCGAGTATTGTGAATTTGTGATCTACTGAAATCAT
The DNA here is from genome assembly GCA_947284805.1 of Coleophora flavipennella. NCBI lineage: Eukaryota > Metazoa > Arthropoda > Insecta > Lepidoptera > Coleophoridae > Coleophora > Coleophora flavipennella. The sequence continues at coordinate 1,405,612 of OX369292.1, forward strand.
GATGGACTTGCTACAATTAAGTTGAAAAATTCCAGTTATAACATAAATATATTTTTTCTCAAGCAGGGATGGTGACTGCTAGTCATTTGAGTGACTTTTTATCGTTTGTCAAAAACGACATTTTATTCTAAAATATTTTAAAATACCTAGGCGTGACGCCATAGATTTGCAGCGTTAGTTATGTACTCGTTTTGTGATTTTGATGATTTAACAATGGAAGACTTGATGGAAAACGAAACGAGTAAGTCTCTTAGGGCAATAATATACTTAGTAATCAAAAAGTTCATCATTTTTGATGCAGTCATCATTCCAGCTGTAATGGGGCAGCGTCGTTTGAGCAGACGTAAAAAAGTCTTGCTATTTTTTAATTATACATTCGAACGTTTTTTTGTAATCATCTTGATTTACTGAATACTTAAACTGACGGAAGATTAAAATAAAATTATCTGTGATATAAAATTCAAAGTGAAGTTTTTCGAAAGATGTATTTTGTAGAGGTCATTTAATTTTATATATCGCTAGCGGGTATTGTATTTGCTGGCGTTATTCTGTAATATATTATATCATAGGTTACAGTTAATTTTGTTGATAAATGTAGAGTTCCCATAAAAACATTTTGCTCGCGCCGCAGAAAATGTGCCCATCACCAAAGAATACTAAATAACTATTACTGTAAGTTAAGGTTTTTTCCAACATAAAATTTTAACTTTCGACAATCTTGATACCTTGCAACTAAATTTCAAATTTATTAAAAATATGTTTTAGGGTTTCGTAGTCAAAGAATGAAACAATATCGTTTCACCACGTCCATTTGTCTGTCCATCGGTATGTCACAGCTATTTTGCTGAGAGACTATTACAAAGCTGAAATTGAAGTATAGTTGTATAAATCTGTAAAAAAATTATGGAATGAAATCTGCAAAAATATTTTTAGGGTAACTTTTACTTGACCTGGTGAAGATCGCGGGAAGCCGATGGATCCGGACAGCGCAGGACCGGTCGTCGTGAAAATCCTTGGGGGAGGCCTTTGTCCAGCAGTGGGCTATTTTCGGATGATATGAAGATGATGAGGGTAACTCACTTACATGTATAGTGGGATTGTTTTTGCTCGCTTGGGTTATCCTTAAATAGGACCTTAAAAACAACTGAGGGTTTGATATAGTATTTTTCTTATTAATGATTCGTTTACTAAATACAAATGTATTAAGTTTTTAAGTGATTATATTGTTACAGTTACATGTTCCCCCCCCCCCCCCCCCCTACCAGCTAAACTACTATATCAGGAAATTGAAAATTTTAATTTAAAAGTAAATTTGTCGCGGTCAAGTAGGCCTTCTTAGTTTATAAGTAAAAGTCGACCAATGACTTTATATGTAAAGGTGAATAACTTTATATGTAAAGGTGAATAACTTTATATGTAAAGGTGAATAACTTTATATGTAAAGGTGAATAACTTTATATGTAAAGGTGAATAACTTTATATGTAAAGGTGAATTCGTGAAATGTTCATAGATTTTCCATACTAAAGTTCTATGGGTACCCGAGTTCTATAGCAACTACAAAAATAATGTTTTTTAAAATTTTTGTAATTGAAATATAGTTTAGGTCCAGGTGCTTCTTTTTTGTAGGTAAACGAACGAGACTAATCGTGAAAACACGATCGGAATGGGTCTTTCTGGGAACTCTACGTTGTATCGTCAAACGTTCGACCTAGCCCCGTCTGGACTCTTGTTGTTAAAGGGTCCCCAGGAGGCTCGAGTTTCCATACAAACGTAGTTCCGATTAAATAAAAAATGCAATTAAACCCAAACTTTGCGAATATATTGAGTAGACTCATATCGATGTTTGTGATTAGTTTCCATCGTAGTAGATTGAAACTTAACTAAACGAAGGCTTGAAATAGTTTTGTACTGAAATTTAAAACTGCTCTTATTTTTTCCGTTTTATATTAGTACGTCGAAAACTAATTACAAACATCGATATGATGTACTCAATATATGTATTTTCCAAGTAAGGATTCAATCCGGCATGTAGTTTTTGTATTAAAGCGGAACTACGTTTGTGTGAAAACTCGAGCCTCCTGGGGAGCCTTAATGAAAAAGGATGTAAATGACTAGACACGGTCATTAACAACATTGTTAGGTACCACTGCTCGACATTGTCGCGGGATATTTTAATATTTTTAATACAAAACGTGAGCCTGTATTTTTTTGACATTTAAAGAATAAACCGACTAAGTGCTTGTTGGACTGCGCACCGCGGATTCCATACCACCACACCTCTCCAAACAAACAACCGCCTCCGTGACGTAATGGTTAGTCCATTCGCTTCACACCAGGAGGTCGCGGCTTCGATTCCCGTCGGGGTCAACTTTGTAAGACTCGGTTTGGTGGTAGGGCATTTTCATAGCCCGCCTGGCTAGCTACCACCATCTTATCTAAGTATTGCCGCTAAACATCAGTGTTAATATCATTGATGTGTTCCGGCTTGAAGATAAGATAGCCAGATCCTTCTTCGGCATCATCGTCACTTACCATCAGGTGAGATGATGCCAAAGGCTAACCAATTATGAATAAAAAAAAGACATCAACGCGCGTGTGACAGAAAAAATTTTTTTTTTCTTTCGGTTCGGATAAATTATTTTGTTGTTTTACTTCAGGATTAGTACTATAATCTTACAAAATATCACGCTTGTATGTATGTATGTAGGCTTAGTACTAAGATCCTGTTGGTACGGTACCATATAAACACATGTGCGCAGGGTAGACTCTTTAAAGGTGGGCAAGTTAATGTCTTACCTCTACTAAACGAACTTAGTTCATCATATCAGCTCATATACGTCCCCATCGAGGGGCTTGATCCTTGAATTAAGGCGATCGGTACTTAGTCGACCACGCAGGCCCAGTGCGGGTTGGTCGGCTCCACACACAACCTTCGAGTTTCTTCGCAGGCGTGTGCAGGTATCCTCACGATGTTTTCCTTCACCGTATGAAATATATGAAATCAAAATTCGAAAACACATTGGTACGTGGCAGTGTTTGAACCACAACCTCCTGGAAAGGAGGTAGCGGCCCTAGCCGTTACGCCACGACGCTCACAGTAAACACTTTTCCATGACTTTCTGTCCGACCGATGTCTGTTGGTCAAAATATTTCATTTACAAGAACTGAGAGTGTGTGGGAGATAAATAAATACAGCACTTGGCTCTTTCTAAGTTTCTACCCTACACAATATGTCTTTAATATTTTTACGACTTTTCAAAAACATATTCAAAAAAATCTTAAAATATTCCTATTATAATGTTGACCAGGGTATATTTACGAGCAGCACTTCGACGGAGGCCGAAGCGATATTTAGATATGCATATAGTCATTTTATAAGCTAACTTCAAGTAGTTTTGTAAAGTAACAAAATCATATTTTATTATAATCTCTAATAAGCATATCCCTTTAGATGTTGATTCTACTCATGAAACGTAACATATTTTTTTTTCTAAAACTTAGCTGAAATCGGGATAAAATGTTTTCTTCAGAATCAGAATCAGAGTATTTTATTATGGTACAAAGATCTTAAAGTAATATAAAGTTTCACATAATCAATCAGCATACAATACATTTCAGCTTACACAAAAAAATACATAAAAAATAGAAAAAAAATATTAAAAATTGCATAATACCTTTAAATTTTAAATTATTAATGTCAAATGTTGTGCTCAAGAACATAAATTTAATGTATAATGTCGAACTTAAATAAATCAAGTAATTTCACAATATGTCATCGTTTAAATATTCGTACATGTCATAGTATGTCTTTTCTAGTAACAGTTCACGTAACTTGTTTTTAAAACTCGTAATGTCGTCAAACTCACGGATTTCCCGAGGTACTTTATTATATATTTTAGGACCTAATGTAAATATACTTTTGTGGAGCAGGGCTGTGTTACATGGAACTGTGCAAAGAGTGTTACCATGCCTTCGAGATTTTAAAGTCTTAAATAGGTGCAAATTAGATTTCACAAATACAGTTACTTCGTAGATAAACATACAAGGAAAAGTTAACAGTTTTAGTCTTTTGAAATGAGGTCTGCAGCTGTCAGTTCGATAAATGTTACAAATAGATCTTATACATCTTTTTTGAGCCTTAAATATTAATTCCCTACCAGTTGCGTTTCCCCAAAATATTATCCCATATCTCAGAGTGGATGCGACATAACCAGGTATGCAGTCAGCAAGGCTTCATGGTATACCACTTTACTCAGCATATAATAAAGAGCGTATGCGTATCTATTTAGTTTATTGCAAACTTTATCAATTTGTGTACTCCAGCTCATATTGCTGTCTATGTAAAGCCCTAAAAATTTTGTTACAGAAGCTGTTGCTATTATTGTTGTATCCTGATACATAATTTTGAAATTAGTTTTATTGGCTGGTCTTCATTCAAACTTGGTCGAGTTTTATTTTTGATTCAAGTTAAGTTAGGACAAAAGTTGTTCAGTGAGTAGAATAAACAGTTAAGAGGAAATGTAACTCGTATATTAAGTAGGTTACTTATTTTTATATCAAATACCTAAAAGGCGTTGTAAGAGTTTAAAAATATTTATTGTATTTAATGAAATGACGAAAGAAAACTATAATACACACATCGACTTTTATACTTATTTGTACCTATAAGTATGGTTTTATGTTACAAAGATTACCTATGTCACTAAGATTATGTGACCCAATAAACGATGAAAAAAAAAATTGCATCCTTTTTTTTGTCACGTGAGATTTGGAGGGGCTAAGACCAGTGACGTGAACAAAATTGCTACGACCATCGAAATGCTGGTAGTGAAAGGGGGCCGGAGTCACCAGCGCTGCGTCACACCTTGGACACTTCATACAACGGGCCAGAAATGACATTTAAAAAAAAGAAATGACGGAACGAATAAAATGACGGCGAAATCCTATACGTTCGACAACCAAACTGTAACCAATCTGTATCAATCTTGGTGACGAGGGGGCTAGCGCTCTTACCTTCGCAAACGACTTGCGTGACTGACATCATTCTATTAAATAACTAAGCCTTGCCGTTTTCTTCCATTGGTAGAATTCCCTAGTCCGGTGTACTGTGGCGGAGGCCTAAATTAACATTTACACCTGGGTGCTCTCCGAGACATTGAAAAAACCTCAATTTGGAGGTAAACATCTCATTTCCGTACCAACTAAACGTCAGTTTACTGCAATTAATTAAAAGTCCGTCATCAGGTATACATATTTTGACCATTTATAGGAATTATTCAGCTAATTGAAACAATAATATAATGGTATCGATTCGAGTTAACACGATTTAACTTATTTGAGAGGACTAAACTAAATTTACGCATTCTACCTTTTTCTTTCTGTATTGAAAAGACAAGGACCGAATGATTCAATTAAGTTTAGTACTGCCAAAATATAAGTTTAATCGTGTTATACGAAATCGTCACCTTCAACATAAAAAAATACAAAATTACAAGACATTTTTATGATTCGCCAATTTGCGATAAAATTTTTAGAATTTAACTATTTAGTAAAATGGAATTTTTATTTATTTCTCAAACTCAGATACGAAATAGAAATAACGAAATAGTTTTTATTTCCTAATACTTAGCTTAAACGTCATAATATGTTGTATTTCCATAGTAGTCTCCCTCTCTTACTTCTCCCTCTACAGTGGGGTGACCAGATTTTAGTAACTTGTAGGGACTTTGGCACACTGTAAGAATCCATACCAGTAGTCCAACACCTTTAATGTTTGCGTCAAAGCTGACATCAATAGTCACTGGTCGCCTTTGGTGCTGTGCTGAACTGTCCCGAATAGTGATTGGGATTGATTTTATCAATTTGATTACCTCCCCCGCCACGCCCCTTGACCCCCGCACGATTGCCCTGTATAGACGTCTCCGTTGAACGACTGATGTTTGCGTCAAAGCCGACATCAATAGTCACTGGTCATCTTTGGTGCTGTGCTGAACTGTCCCGAATAGTGATCGGGATTGATTACCTCCCCCGCCACGCCCCTCGACCCCGCACGATTGCCCTGTATTGAACGACTGATGTTTGCGTCAAAGTCGACATCAATAGTCACTGGTCATCTTTGGTGCTGTGCTGAACTGTCCCGAATAGTGATCGGGATTGATTACCTCCCCCGCCACGCCCCTCGACCCCGCACGATTGCCCTGTATTGAACGACTGATGTTTGCGTCAAAGTCGACATCAATAGTCACTGGTCATCTTTGGTGCTGTGCTGAATTGTCCCGAACGGTGATTGGGGCAATGGGGGCTTGACCTCACTCGCCTCGCCCCTTGGCTCCCGCACGATTGCCCTGCATAGACGTCTCCGTTGGACGACTGGACTATGGTAAGGTACTTTAGTTAGTGCACGGTGTAATAATTAAGTACGTCCGGTAATAATTAGTCCGGTTTATTTGACCGGCTTCCTTGTTGTGCGGCAACGCAAAACATGCAATTTTTCAATGTGAGTAGCAGCGCCATCTATCGAGTGCTGTATTTTTTCCTTTGTCAACGCCCGCCTTCGTCGTCGTAGTAGAAGCGAGCGTAGCTCGTGCCATACTAGGAATCTTAGTAGAGAGCCAGCGTTAGATAGTGCCATCACAAACGTGGCGGTAGAGGGCAGCACATGCTTAAAATAAATTAGGTTCTATATTAGAACTAACTCATAATCCCATGTGCCTTGTGGAGTAATAGTGTTCTGTGCTCATAGTACTCCTTACTTGTCTAGACAAATTAGAAATCTGCCTGTCTTCGACTTGTGCGGCTTGATACTCGCAGGGTCAAAACTTTTTCAACCTAGTCGTTCGCCAGGAACACTCGGAGGGTCAAAACTTATAAAACTGTGAATAGTTTTCACTAATTTGTAATGATATGAGCAATGCAAGGAAAATATAAAAAAAATATATTTTTATTTATTTTAAAATATTTTTATTATAAATAGTTTATTTTTACTTAAATTTCGTTGATGGACATTGCGAATCATATATGTTTAATACATAGTATGTTGTTTGTATTGATGATTAATATCAACAATAATTATTTAATTATTTACAATCTTAATCCTATTTCTCGTTTTAATGGTAAGATAAGGCTATCGACATAATATCTGTTGTCATTTTTGTGGCAAGCTCAAATAATAAATAATAACTTTCGAAAAACCTAAAAACATTTAGGTACAAGCTTTTAATATTGCATTGTCACGGGATATACCTATGTATGCAAAATTTCAGCTCAATTGGAAACCTGGAAGTGTGTCGAATTTAACTTGAAAGATTTCATTACAGACACCGGGACAGGTGAAACTAATTAAAAGCTTGTAACATGTAAGTACTATACTGCTTATTGTCTTAATTATAGAACAAATTAATAAAATCGTGTAATTATTTTTATTATAAACTGCAGAAAGACGTAAGTCACAAGTAGACATACACAAGTGTAGATTATGCAAATTACGAAAAGTGAAAAACTAAGCACACATTCTTCTGCATCAGTATTCAGGTACATACAATATGTATAAATATCGTCATTAATTCGGGAAATACCTTCTACGTTGGAATTCCTTTCAATGTAGGTAGAATAATAATTTATAACTTATTCAAATAAAAATACATGAGATTACGTGGATCTTGGTGATGATGGCACTTTAACAACAGTCGATAATAGTTTTGTCAATAACTACAATGCCTAAATAATGGACTGTAATCTTAGCAATAACATTTACTGTCCAGACTAGTTTAAAACCATTTAATTTATTCAAATAAATAACAATAATATATGAGATAATACAACAGTCTTACTGGGAAGCCTAAGATACGACAGATCGCTGTTTCTTTAATTCAGATTATAATGATTAATTAGTAGGAGTTCTACAAAATATTTACAAGTACTTAGCGGACACATATAGCGAATTATGTAATATTTTAAGTACAAACTTTCTTATCCTGGTTGATCTAATTGCTCTTCCTGTTAGCGCAAACATTACACTACAGGAGGATAGAAACCGGCCAAGTCGAGTCGGACTAGCACTCCGAGGGTTCCGTACCAACATATCTCTCCACCCAACTACATAGTATAATGACAATGATACCAATTCACATTACAAGCAAAAGATATCAACGCGAACGACAAAAATATGCTTTTTTTGTCATTCAGTTCGGACTCCTTAGCGCAAGTACGACTCTCACCTGGCCGATTTTTATTATTCGTTGTTTTACTTGAGTATAAGTACTACTAACACACCAAGTTTCACGCTTTTATGTATTACCATTTTTACGATAGAGCTAAATCAAATATACATAATAAGAGTTATAAAAACACGTCTAATTTTTTTTCGTCTGTGTGTCGCGTGACGGTCGGTATGATCGTTTCGTAATCTGTGCTGTAGCTCCAAGACGAGAGCAGCCATGATCGTTTCGTGCTCTGTAAATGTCTATAATGTGAAAAAGTTTCACTTTTACCGTGGTTTCATAAAACAACACACTATTTTTGTATAGAGACCTCCGTTATTTTTTCACTTTTTCAAATTTTTTGTATATTTTGTTATAGAGACAACAGAAATACACATTATGTGAAAATTTCACGGTTCATGAAATACAGCGCGCTGACAGACAGACATCGGAGGCTTAGTGAAAGGGTCCCATTGGTCACCCGTTGGGTTTACGGAACCCTAAAAATTTTGTAAGCATACTGATCTAACACTCAACAGCAACGATAGAGTCATTTTCATTTATACGTCTTTAAACTGAGTTAGCTAACGCGTTAACTTAAAATTGCTGAGTTCAGTCAAGAACATTTTAATAGCGAAGCGCAGCTTGCAGTGTTTTTAAGAAGTTTTTGAAGAATTTCTGAGCACCAGAGCCACCGGTCCAACTGGCAACGCCTTCAGGGCAGCCCAGGCTTGCGTGCGAGTGAAGCCTTCTAGTGACTGTCCTCCAGCTGAGATCAGTTCAGCGCCCACTAAGACTCGTCCACTCTGCGCTGCTGCTCCGCCTGAAATAATAAGTGGTCAATTTCTTTTCTCAAATTTTTTAAGATAAGATAGCCAGTTCTCCATTGCGTTGGAGAATCTTGGTAAGCCCGCTTCCATCTTTGGCATCATCGTCACTTACCATCAGGTGAGATGATGCCAAGGGCTTACTAATTGTGAATAGAAAAATAAAACCACCAGAGGTTGAATACTAATACAACAACAGGCGCCGCGCCGCCCCTTAGATTAAGGCCTCAAGATGGGTCCAATGACAATATTCAATTAAAATAATTGAAAGACTGTAAAAAGCCACCACTATTGAAAAAAATACATAATATACTTAAAGTAATAAAAAATCGATTTAATTGAATACAATTTTAAAAATATTTTAACTTTTGATACAAAAAAATGTACTGTAGAGTCTGTTTTTGGCATTAATTGCAAAATTTCTCGAAAAGAAATAGTTAATGTTAAATGAAACCAACACACAAAAATCGGTGACTTTAACACCGTTCGGTTTCAACGTAACAGTCGCGTTATTTCAACACGTATCAACCTACTCGGATTGAGGCATCTTAAAGCCTTAAAAGAAGAAAAAAATTCAATGCAATTCCACAATTAATTGCCTTAGCTGCATTCTTTCCAATCAAGGGCTTACCGATTGTGAATAAAAAAAGTGAGAGTCAGATGCGCGCCAAGTAGGGTTCCGTAGGCTTTTCAAAAAATAAATGTATATTTGAAAAAAAAAAACTAAGTTATATTTGCAGTTGGTAATAGAACATTTTGTACGGGAAATTTTATGACCTTTTTTCAAATCCAACAGCACATCTTAAGTTGGTCGACTATTACTCCTAAACTAAGAAAGTCTACTTAGCCGTGATAGTTTTCCTTTTAATTTGATTAATTTCCTACTACTTTCAATTTTTTTTAGATGTCCTAAATAGCGGTTTAGCTGGAAGGGGGAAGAACACTTGACTCTAACAAAAATTAGCACTTTAAATCCTTAATGAAACCGATTTAAAAAGTTATATAAGCAAAAAAAGTTTTAGTAATCCCTCAGTAGTATTTAAAGACGAATAAAATACCCCACACTACAGGGTACTCCAACAACAAAACCGGCCAAGCGCCAGTCAGAACCGCAAAGATAAGGTTCCGTACCATCATACTAGATGGCGCTAGTTTCTTTAAAAAAAAACACGTTTTTTGTATGGAGACCCCCCTTATTTTTTTGCTAATTCTAATTTTTAGTATTTGTTTTTATAGCGGCAACATAAATACATAATCTGTGAACATTTAGCTATCACGGTTCATGAAATAACAGCCTGGTGACACACGGACAGCGAAGCGAATAATGACCCGATTTTACCGTTTGGGTACGGAACCCTTAAAAAATCACCCCCTAATAACATGTAGGGGAGGTACCCTTAAAAAAAATTTGCTCAAGATTTTATTGTAGCAATTTGTCGCGTGATTAATATGTATACGCATGCCAAATTACAGCTTTCTGGTACTAATAGTCTCTGAGCTGAGTCGCAGAGAGACGGATAGACAGACAGACGTGGCGAAATAATCACTTACTTACTTGTTCACTGTGGAACCCTAAAAATGGAAAGTTTTCGGGAAGTGTCACAGTTTATCGCACATTAATAACAAAACATTGTCATGATAGTGTAAACATACCAGCGAAGAGTTTCTTTATGGTGAGAGGGCGGTCGCCAAGAGGTGAATCGCGACCTCCGTCCAGGCCAAAACCGAGGCCAGCGCCTCCGCCAGCCTTCTCCAGCACGACAGTCACCAAGGTGTTACTGATGGCTTTGTCGTCACTCGTGTCAGAGCCCCCAGGTGTCTTCGACTCCGCTGAAAAGTTTAAATTCAAGCTTATAATCCCTAACATTTTATGTATAAATACATTGCAATACAATATTTTATTAGTGATATACATTATTAGTAATGATACACGAAACTGAGACATGGTCGCATACTATAGGCCTCATGAGAAGGCACAAGGTCACTAGAGCGTGCTATGCTCGGAGTGTCTCTGCGTGATCGAATCAGAAACGTGGAGATCTGTAGGAGAACCAAAGTAACCGACATAACTCTCAGAATTGCTAAACTTAAGTGGCAGTGGGCGGGCCACATAGCTAGTAAAACGGATGGCCGGGTGGGGCAGTAAAGTTCTCGAGTTGCGACCGCGCACCGGAAAACGTAGCGTAGGAAGGCCTCCAACGCGGTGGACCGATGACCTTGTGAAGGTCGCAGGAAGCCGCTGGATACGGGTAGCGCAGATCCGGTCGTCGTGGAAATCCTTGGGGGAGGCCTATGTCCAGCAGTGGACGTCCTTCAGCTGATATGAAGATGATGATGACAATATTTTATTCAAAAAAGCAAAATTTACAAGTCAGTCATTTCTTAAATAATAATAATTAATTGATTGATTATAATAGTAACAATAATTAATTATGTACATATACGTACGTCACAAAAGTGGCTATAAGCGTCGGTGGCTCAACCGGTAACGACTCGGTCCATCTAACCAGAGGTACCGGGTTCAAATCTTAACGGCCAATGTACCAATGAGTTTTTCAAAACTTACGTACATATATGTATGTACATATCGGTAAGCCGATTGCTTTAACGGTGAAGGAAAACATCGTGAGGAAACCTGCACACGCCTGCGAAGGTTGTGTGTGAAGTCGACCAACCCGCACTGGGCCCGCGTGGTCGACTAAGGCCCGAACGCCCTAATTCAGGGTAGGCTCGAGCCCCTCGGTTAATTTTCGTTAAATTGTATTGGGTGGATGAAAAAGTCTTTCAAAGCATAAAATTGCTTTTTTAGCAACCACGACTTGAGTCTTGCCCTAAATGCCTGGTGTGATGGTGCACCCTTCACTCGGTCCGGGAGCTGATTGCAAACCAGCGGGCCAAGGAAATATACAGACGTCTCAGATTTGGCCAGATTATGCGGCACAGAGCATAGTTTGTACTTATATAAGGTCTAACAAAGTTAGCCGAAACTATTTTAACTGGTGCTTCTACCCATGAAACTGAACAACTTTTTCCATGGAACCCATAGTCGAATCGCAAAAAAAAATTGGCTTTCCCATAGTAACTCGATCAGCTGATCAGCCAACTTAGTATGGGAAGTTCAAAATTTTTTTTGAGATTTGACTATGGGTTCCATGGGGAAAGTTGTTCAGTTTCATGGGTAGAAGCACCAGTTAAAATAGTTTCAGCTAATTTTGTTAGACCTTATACATATATACCTAGGTACTACTTAGCCAAAGTACTTTAATAGTACCTATGTTCTTAACAACTTTGACCTTCTCCTTAAAAAAAGGAGTGAGTACTCAGAAATGAAGATCCCGGAAAGCCGCTGGATGCGGGCAACGCAGACCCGGTCGTCATGGAAATCCTTGGGGGAGGCCTATGTCCAGCAGTGGACGTCCGTCGGCTGATATGATGATGATGACGATGACCCAAAAATAAATTGTGCCCACATTGGGTTCATTTAAAGGTTTTAAAACCCTTGCTTTTACCGCTTCTTGAAGCTCATTTTTAAACTAGATAATTTGTAAATTTAAAAAATCCTGAAACTATTACATATCTCGTTAAAATCAATGAATGATTGTGCAGATACTTGTAATCCTTAGTCTTCTTATCAGTTCATATACGTCCGCACCGAGGGGCTCGAGCCTACCCTGAATTAGGGCGATCGGGCCTTAGTCGACCACGCGGGCCCAGTGCGGGTTAGTCGACTTCACACACAACCTTCGAGTTTCTTCGCAGGTGTGGGCAGGTTTCCACACGGTGTTTTCCTTCACCGTTAGAGCGTCTGATAAACGTATATGTGAAATCGAAATTCGAAAACACATTGGTACGTGGCAGGATTCGAACCACGACCTCCCGGACAGGATGTAGCGGCCGTAACCGTTACGCTACTGACGCTCTTTCGAGTCCGCCTAGTCCTTATTATACAGTGTGTAATCTTCCACAACTACTCTTCAATAATTTGAGCCTTAGAGTCGCGCGAGTTTCGTCACTAAAGCCACGCGGGTTCGCTCCGCAAGAATGGCGCGCGCAGTGCTTATTTTCATACAATATCTACACTCCGTGTCACGCGTGCGTGTTGCACGCATCGAAATAATATATTGTATAAGGACACTATGCATGCGTAGCAAAACCCGCATGCGTGACGGAATCAGCACGACCCTGAAACGCTCTTAAAAATCCATAATAAATTCCCAAAAAAAGGATTGCCCATAAAATTTTGGCACATATTCTTAGAAAACTCTACTTATTTTTTAAAGATATTCCACACGAGAGGGTGCACTCGAAAAACGTCATTCATCCTCCGTGTGTGGGAGGTACCCCTAAAAATTAAAATCATATTTTTAAATATGCAAAAATCTGAAACAAATTCTGCCATGAAATTTGGTTCAAAAATGTAAAAGTTATACCTTGGGACTGTCTATGACGAACGGACGGACAGACGTACAGAACACTCTTAAGAGAGTTCCTCGTTGCGACTACGACGGAATCGTTTTTTTTAAAATACCAACTGTTTCTTGTTTTAATATCTCCAGCAAATTTTTTTTGAAACTTTTTAAATATTTTTTTTTATCACCGTTATAAATAACGCTTTTTATGTTTATTTATTTAGTTATTTTGTCTTATTATACAGGGTAGTTTATTGCTCCAGAAAAATCAGGCTAAAGTACTTCCCAAACAAACTCAGGTTGTGCCTTAAAAGGCCAAAATTTAATTCCGCCAAAAATATTTCATGTAAATTACGTAGCGATGACTCACAAACAAGCTCATAACGCTTTCACTGTTAAAAAGTTATCAGATCTCCTGTAGAGCCAAGTCTTTAACACTACAAGGTTAACTCTACAAGCCCTACTCTACAAATCCTATAATATATTGGTCAAAAAGTATGGCCTGGCCGTTTCGCGACCATTGCACAGACACTACGACGACCAGACGAACGACTACGACGAATCAGCTAAGGACCTTTTTATATCCCTAAAGATTTTGACGCTGCCATTTATCCTGGTTTCAAGGTAGCGGTTTATGTAAGGGAGAATATTAATAATTAGCCTCAGGTGGGTGACTCTCATACGTTTAGAACGCGACACCGTAGCAGGATTGCTCCTATTCCTCATGGATTGGCTAAGAATAGTAAAAAAATATATGTAATGGGTCCCTCTGTGTATAACAGGCTCCCGACTGATGTCACTAGCACCCCCAGTTTAACATCGTTCAAAAACAATCTGAAAAAATGGCTTGTCGAGAAGGCATTTTATTCTAAAATTGAATGTTGCTTAATATTTACATTATTTTTAATTATTTTGTTTTATAATGTAATTATTTTTTATTTTTTAATCTCAATGACGTAAGTTTTATTTTTTATGATAATTATTACTATAATCTTTTGACCTGTAACTTACCATTACCAATAAATATGTCTATGTCTACCGTGGCCTAATTAATGGTAATATTAAATCACTGGTCTTTAATGTTTTATCATATTATTGTTACATGAAAGGTCCCAGCCATACGTTTTACCCAAGATGTAGGGTTTGTAGAGATAGGCCTTTTAAGATAGGCATTAGAGTTAGAAGGTTGGTTCGACATGAGATCTTATAACTTTCCATCAGTAAAAATGTTGTGAGCTTGTGAGTCTTGGAAACCTACTTTAATAATTTTTTTTGGGGGGAATTTATTTATTTTTGTAACAATACGTATGGTTTTTCTTACCCTTGTCAGAGCCGCAACTAGCTCCTCCATCATTTTCATGAGTTTCGTCCTCAATTACAATTACAACCTCTGAACGTTGTTCCTGAAATTACAATTGGATAAATATTAAGTACGTATGTAATCTAGTTATGTTTGTTTAAGACATGTCTTCGACATGCACATCTGTACCCTTGAGCCAGATAATTTTAAAGTGACCAATTAAAAATCTACTTTCAGTTCCATGAAGGCCCCATGTATGTATTTTCTTTACTTTAAACTTAAACACGTTTAACATTATTTGTCTCAGATATTTTTTTTAAAGTGCTTCTATGAAATCATAAAAAAATAACTATCCATATAAAGTTGGCATTGATCGATTTCTTTAAAAAGGCCCTTTTTATTTCTATTTCGGCTATAGAATAAAAGTTGTTCAGTTTCAAAAGTATACAAGCACCTATCAAAACATGACTCAATTTTACCTAACTTCCTGTGTAGATTTAAAAAGTAATGAATAAGACATTCACCTTTAGAATATTAACAGACTGCGCATGCGTTAACCCTGCCATTTCATAACCATTTATACTTCGGACTTTGGATCCACGTTTTAGCCCTGCTTTGGCCGCAATACTGTCTTCCAGTACACGATGCACCTAAAATAAATACAATCAGGATGTTGAGTTTAAGTCGAACCGGTAGAAAAACACAATATTTCTATTATTCAGTAATATCATACTCACTGTGACGTCTTTAGCTTCGCAATCTATTCCTCCAGCCAAAATGAGTCCTACACCAGTACCAACTCCACGTCTGAATCGAATAATTTGTGAAGATGCTGTAACTTCACGTCGAGGATCACTTTCTTCCAAATTGAGAATAGTTTTAGGATTTTTTTTCCCATTAATTGTAATAAATGTGTTTAAATTAGCATTATCAACTATATCAACCTTTTTAATTTGTTTTGGCACAATTTTTTCTTTCTTTGCGACATCATTTTTGACACTTATATCTTCCTTTCCATTTAAAGTAGAATCATTTTTTTTAATATCAGTTGTTTTTTTGTCTTGTACTTGAGATTTTTTGTTACTAACGAAATTGTCAAGACCTGCTTTTTTTATTTCTTTCATTATTTTCTCTGTGATAACTCTTGGTGGATCCTCAGATTTAGGAGATCCTGAATTATTATCATTTTGTTTGCTTTTGTTACTTGAACTTGAATTTCGTTTCAATCTGGTATTTTTAAAGTCTGACTTTCTCTGTCGCAAGTTTACTTCACTATCACTGTCAGAGTCAGATTCAGCAATCACTCTATTTCGTCGTCTGCTCTCGCCTTTATTAGATATAGCACTCACCGAATCTGTGAGTGTAGAAAGGCGATCAGGCGCTTCAGGAGGAGTTGGACTCAAAGTGCTGTCGTCATTTGAGTCATGCGAGAATTTTGTTTCAATTACAGGTGACTTCACTTTAGCGTCTCGGCCACTTCTGCATTTGGCTGAGGCCAAAACGTTTCTCCTGTTGATTGTATCAATGTTATGACTTTTTGAAACTTTCTTCTTGCCGGAATCAGCGACAGAGCTTTCAAGGGAACTACAGCTTGCCTGTGATCCAGAAGTAGCCGCTGAACCTGCAGATGAGCTGAGTGAAATATTTGTGTCGGAAGACATGGATCGGCAGACCCCATGTTTCACGAATTCATCGCAGCTCTTTCCAGTAATAAATGACTTACTTGGTATCTCAGTTTTGACGACAGAATAAGTAGCATAGTGAGATATTCTTGGCGACACGCGAGAGCTGTCCGATTCTACTGTGTCTAAATTATGTAGCGGTGACGATGCAGATGAACGGTAGCTGGATTGAGTGGAACTCATCGCAGAATCGTTGTCACTGTCCACTATGTCAGTAGCAGTACAAATTTTTATTTCAACGTTCTTAAAATCCCCGATGTTGTTCATTATACCCTTATAGTCATGGCTTACGTATGGCGTAGAAAACTTGGCAGGTAGTGTAGAAGATTCAGAGCTGTTGGTTCCATTCTTAAAATCTAGTGAAGTTTTTCTCAATATACTTGCGTTTGTATTATTTATGCTGTGTAAATGGGTCTTCTCGCTGAACTTTCTTTCTGGAGTTGATTCCTTTGACACAGATGGAGTGTATACTTGCAATGATTTTCTTTTAAAAGCAGGTGAGTATTTAGGAATGTTACTTGTCAAAAGATTAGATTTCCATTTATTTTCCATCAGTGTTATTGGCTTACAATTTTTGATTTTATTTTCTTTGTTGGTAAACTTTTTGTCAACTTTCACGTCAGAGAAAAACGATTTCACAAGAGGATCTTGTACTTTTATTTCCGGCAAATCTATTATTGGACCCTGTGTTTCCGGTATAACTAGACCTTTTAGTTTTGACATTGATTTTTTTCTCTGTTCTATCAAGTACTCCAGGTTTGATTTATGCTGGTTTTTATTACCATTATCTTCACTCACACTCCTTACGTGATATGTAGACTGAACAAACGCAGTATCCAATCTCGCAGGTAAAGTGGTGGTACTTGCATAAAATAAAGGTTTCATTTCCGGCTGAAAGGAATTGCCTTTAGCCATTCCTTCGTAAGTACTCGTCGTATCTGGTTTAAGGGAACCTAAAGCTTCTGGCCTATCCTTATGTCGTTTGTAAGATCTTGGAGCATCATCAAGGTTATCTTGTGATTTAGTTAACCGTCTATCCAGAGAGGCGATTTCTGAATAGTTTGTCATGTAGTTGGCTGTACTTTTTCTAGTATTAGAGCTTTTATTTGGCAATGTGCCACATTTATCCAAGCGTTCTGAGGATATTGCACGGTCATTCGAAAACATGGCAATTTTATCCTTGACGCTGGCCTCGCTCCTCGCATCTTGGGTTCTCGACGTGTAGGAGAAGCGAGTGCGAGCGCTGGGCCAGCCTGTAGGCAGGCGCGGAGGCAGGCGGCTCGGCTGCTCCGGCACCGGCGCCTTCTCCACGGAGTCAGAAGGCGTCTCCACCCCATCTGGTGGCTGCCGGGGACAGTTCGGAAGAGGCGTCTCGTCATTCGAAAGACTCTTGTCTTCAGCGTCACTCTTGTTGCAGCGATCTGAAAGTCAAACAGAAGCAATGTGAGAAAGTGGTTGTCGATTTCCGGAGACTGCGCCTAAGTGGATCGCACTACTTGTTTCTGCTATTAGCGACACGCAAACTCGTCTGCAGAATGTCTGGAAAACATATGATTATGTTCGAGTGCCTACTCTTGCAGTTTCTAATGAATGACATAATAATAAAATCAAACCAAGTGAAGGTTATATACAATACATTAAATAAAAGGTTAAATAGTACATTATGACACGAGGGAGCTAAGTTGGTTACAATGAAGCTAAAGCAGGATTGTAATGAAGCCGGGAAAATGATCAATGCTCATGAGTATTATATGACCATGAATAACGTTTTTGAGCACACTTGCGAGGAAAAAATAAATGGAACTTCATAAACTAGTTTTGAAAGTAATTACAAACCAAACTATACCTATATTCAGACAAAAAAAATGGTTATTACTCTTTGCATAGATATCGAATCTTGTCCTTTGCACTTGAAAAATTTGCAAATTTATTTTCACCTTCAAGGAGGCAATGTTTTTGTATTTTTAACATAAATTAATTTGTTTTATGAAACTCATTGCTGTAATATAAAGCAGAAAGTGTTTATACAAGCAAGTTTGATGAAAAAATATTTTATTACTTTATATTTTTATACATTACTGGTAAGGATGGTATGTGACGATTATGCCGAAGAATGAAGTGATTTAATGCTAGTAGATATTAATAATTTCATTTTTAAAGTAAGCAAGTACATGAAGGTACCTACAACCATCGAAGTATTATGTACACTGGCTAGATATAAGTAAAAATCAGGTTCAAAGATACTTTATTCTCATAAAAGACAATGTCACTTACATGAGAAGAGGGCTTAGTTAAATTGTTTGTCGTTCAAACCGCACAGAACATATCGATTTAATTAGTTATTAAAAATTGAAATTATAATTATTATAACAATTATTATAAACGTATAATCTGTAAGCAAATCCTTGATCTGGGTAGGTGAAGAAGGTTACACAAAGCGACAATGATGCTGGGTGATGCATAGTGAGTCATTCGCAGGATCCTATTACATTGGCCGATCTATTGGCTAACGGTGCGTCACGGTGGAGACACTAATTATATTCAAAATTGAGTATTCCTCGATTTGCACCACTCAAAACTGTTTTAATGTTGAAACATTGTTTCACTTTTTCACCAAGTAATTATAACAAATCACACCGAAACGGCTCAACCAGTTCAAATTGATCAAATTCATTGTAGTTCCAGGCTTCCACAGCTACTTATCTGGTAGTACTAGAATCTAAAAACGGCTAGAAATAAGCTAGAAACATGAACAGACCTTCTTCATCAATGGTGTGTAAACATCGTGAATGTCGAATTTTAACAACACTGTAAGAAGTGGAATCTAAGACTATCACTCTCGGCGTATACATTTGATTCGGACCTTGAGAGATGGACTGAAGGAGAGGCTATCCTTTCTTGTTAGTATCTTTAACTGAACTGGTATTTTCCGAGTACGCGTAAACGTTTTGTACGAAAATGACAATGAATTTATTTATTCAATGTTCATGGCACACTTCAATGTATTTGATCAACTGCGTTTGGTACCAAGGTGCTGAATTTCAGCTTTTAGCCTAACTGTACAAATCCAATAAAATATCGTCATTAGATAGAAACAAAGACATCCAATCGATTATTGCTTAAAATGCGTAAAATATATGGATGACGACAGAATTCCTTAGGTAAATAAAATTAAAGAAACCATAACATTCATATTCGTATATGTCTACGTAACGTGAGGCTATCTTTCTTTACATTAATACGTAAACAAGATTATGTAAAAAGGATACATATTCTGGGGTTACAAAGAGAAATCGAAGTTACGTAAATCAATAATAAGCTCGACCAAAACTGACCACAGTAGTGTTTCACAATTCTGCATTCGCCGATGCAACTGTAGCAATTGTACCTACCCACTTTCAAATCACTGATATATTGACCACTCTATCATCATATCAGCTCATATAAAGCCAGCCTATCCTGAATTGGGGTGATCGGGCCTTAGTCGACCACGCGGGCCCAGTGCAGGTTGGTCGATTTCACACACAACCTGCGAGTTTCTTCGCAGGCGTGTGCAGATTTCCTCACGATGTTTTCCTTCACCGTAAGAGCATCGGATAGACGTACATATGAAATCTGAATTCGAAATCACATTGGTACGTGGCAGGATTCGAACCACGACATCCCGGACAGGAGGCGGCGGCCCTAGCCCTACCACTCTATACAAGTAATACATACTAACCCATAGGATTTTCAGAGACAGAATCCCAAACATAGTATTGGGCAGAAAACTAAAAATCTATCCGACCAAGTGTGGAAAATAAGCGGATAAAACTAGACACATTAGTGGGAGTATCGATAATCACTGCGTTATATTTTTTCTATAAGAATAGTAGACCTTTCAGTCTTCAGAATTCAAGCGAATAAAGACCGCATTTAGGCAAACGCAGCTTGCGATGATGATTTGCAAAGTTACAGCTGGATACACATCAGGGATAATTATCAGTAATACTGGCGTTAAGGTGGAGAAGTGACTTATAGCAATGAACTGATACTGGATGAGCTGAAGTGCTACTAGTAAGATATAATGTATTTCTAAGGATCTGTAAATTTCCCGTAATCTTCCTTTTTAATTTATGTCTGCCACGGTCTTTCTCTTACATAAATGGTATGAAGCTATTCGAATGTTTATATCAACAGAGAATCATGGTTCAAAAAAATCCTGAAGGGACCACAAATGCAAATTGTAGAACATTTGTAACAAGGATTTTTTTCTAATTAGTTCTCCGATTTTTTTATAATAAAAAATTATGGCACAACAACAATTCATTTGTAATTGGTGCTTGAAATCTAAATATATGTAATAACAAACCATAAAGAGACTCCGATCGCCTCGGTAACTTCCGGATGTCAAGCATCTTGGAGACTGTTCAAAGTATTGTAAAATGAAACATTATGAGCACCAATTAAAATCACTTTGTAACACAATAACTTGGTTCATGTTTATCAGTTTTCAGGAGAGACCGGCAGGCGGCAGGCGGCAACCACCACACCAATTATCCAAAATTAATAAGAACAAAAGATTGGCACTTTTTCCGGTCACCACAAAACGAGCTCGCCGATCTGGAGGAGGATCGTGTTAGGAAGAATGCGGAACGTATCCATTAAAGACCGAAATAACTGTTATTTAAGTTAGGGCGGTGCGTGTGCGCCGACGGCAGCCGGCGAGGAGTGGCTATGGCGGAGGCGCGTGCGCGGAGCCGCCGCGGCGCGCCGCAGTGCACTGTGGCGATGCGGACTTGCAGAATTCTGCAGCGTCGCCGCCCTTGACGGGGGCGTTGCTCCTAACCAGGGACGCGTTGCGCACGCGACTCCCCGCAGCCCACTGCCCGGCCGCGGCGAAGCGCGATCATCCGACCCGCACAAAGGCTTTGGCGACCACAACTCGCAATAATCCTATCCTACGTGAAGCTATATGGGTAGTGTTGCCCCATAGCAGGGCACCGTCCTCCGCAAATATCGAGAGAGTTGGAGTTACATTCAACCTACGTACAAAGTACTTGTCACAGTTCTTTAAAATAAGGATGAGTACAATTACTTATTTTTTACAAAACTGGTAGATACTAAGAATTGGTGCGAGTATAAAATCGTACTTTCCGGTGATATTACTTCAATCACCAAGTGCTGTAAGATGTAATGATGATATCAGCCTATATATATACGTCCCCACCGAGGGGCTCGAGCCTACCCTGAATTGGGGCGATCTGGCCTTAGTCGACCACGCGGGCCCAGTGCGGGTCGTTCGACTTCATACACAACCTGCGAGTTTCTCCGCAGGCGTGTACAGGTTTCCTCACGATATTTTCCTTCACCGTATAAGAGTGTCGGATAAACGTACATATGAAATCAAAATTCGAAAACACATTGGTACGTGGCAGGATCGAACCACGACCTCCCGGACAGGAGGTAGCGGCCCTTGACATCACGCCACCGACAATTACTTATTTTTTACAAAACTGGTAAATACTAAGAGTTGGTGCGAGTATAAAATCGTACTTTCCGGTGATATTACTTCAATCACCAAGTGCTGTAAGATGTAATAAATCTAAGTTATTTTTAGCGAGCAGTCGTCGAGGGCGGCGAACCGTGTGCGCCGGAGCAGACGGCGGCGGCGACACTCGGCTCACCGCAGATGTCAGGGCTGCAGACCCTCACACACCGCGACCTACTTCTGACGGCTCCTTGCACTCCGCATAAAGTTACACCTCCGTCGTTAAGCGTGCTGACCATTGAGCCGAGTACCGATGGAGCAGACTTTGCGATGGGGCAATATGGAATACACCCTAGTGGCAACATGGAATGTAGCGCATGTATGTACGAGTATGTGGGTACTGTATAGAAGCAATGTCGCGACTGCGGGAGGTTGCAGGAATGCCGCCGCCGCCGCCGCCGCCGCCCCTCGCAATCCGGACGCGGCCTTTAAACCACTCCAACATGTTTCTAGAGTAGTTTGCACATTTTTTTACATTCCGCTCTTTTATTAAGGCCTAGAACTGCCGTATACTTATGAACGCTGTTATTAAGGCCTAGAACTGCCGTATACTTATAAACGTTGTTATTAAGGCCTAGAACTGCAGTATACTTATAAACGTTGTTATTAAGGCCTACAACTGCCGTACATATAAAAGTTGTTATTAAGGCCTAGAACTGCCGTATACTTATAAACGTTGTTATTAATGCCTAGAACTGCCGTATACCTATAAACGTTGTTATTAAGGCCTAGAACTGCCGTATACTTATAAACGTTGTTATTAAGGCCTAGGACTGCCATATACTCAAAAACGTTGTTATTAAGGCCTAGAACTGCCGTATACTAATAAAAGTTGTTATTAAGGCCTAGAACTGCCGTATACGAGTACATATAAACGTTGTTATTAAGGCCTAGAACTGCCTTATATTTATAAACGTTGTTATTAATGCCTAGAACTGCCGTATACCTATAAACGTTGTTATTAAGGCCTAGAACTGACATATACTCATAAACGTTGTTATTAAGGCCTAAACTGCCCTATACTTATAAATGTTGTTATTAAGGCCTAGAACTGCCGTATACTTATAAACGTTGTTATTAAGGCCTATAACCGCCGTATACATATAAACTTTGTTAGCCACTCGTCTGTCGCATTCCGATTAGCGGCAAAATAAAAAAAACCCCTGTCTGTCGCTGGTCGCCAGACGGAACGATTTACGGCGGTTCAAATTAGCGCCTAAACTAAATCAAAGCTTGCTTATGAACCAATATAAAGCTAGGAAATGAATGGGAATGAAGTTGGCTACCTCTGTGGCCAATCATTAGCCACACTTACAGTACAAAAATATTCAGAGAAACTTCACTCAAAATTCATGTCTCGTACTTCAAATCGCGAGTGAATGTGCGCACAATTTACGTTGTTGTTTCTGTGTTTCTGAAAAAGAATTGCGGTGAAAACGATGCCAGGGTACGTAATCATTTATTTTAATTACTTATATTAACTTATACTTCTGATTTTCTGTGAAAACTTTTCCTTTAAACTATGGCCTTATTTGTGACTGTTTTTTTGGCATTTGTTTTGTTACTTAAATGGTCTAAATATTAAGAAAAGGATTATTGTTCTTTTATTTTTATGTTATAAACGCTCTAATTTAGATTAATATTTTATATGTAAATACACAATATTCCATTTAAATTCACAGAAAATCCAATAAAAGTAAACAATAGCGCGCCCAGAACCCCGGTCTGTCACTGTCCATCTGGCGGTTACGACACACAGGGAGGGTGGGAGTTATTATAGCTTGACAGTTGAGAGGTTAGCCTAGAACTGACATATACTCATAAACGTTGTAATTAAGGCCTAGAACTGCCGTATACTAATAAACGTTGTTATTAAGGCCTACAACTGCCATATATTCATAAACGTTGTTATTAAGGCCTAGAAATGACATATTCTTACTCATAAACGTTGTAATTAAGGCCTAGAATTGCCGTATACTAATAAACGTTGTTATTAAGGCCTACAACTGCCGTATACTTATAAACGTTGTTATTAAGGCCTACAACTGCCGTATACTTATAAACGTTGTTATTAAGGTCTAGAACTGCCGTATACTTATAAACGTTGTTATTAAGACCTAGAACTACCATATACTCATAAACGTTGTTATTAAGGCCTAGAACTGTCGTATACTCATAAAAGTTGTTATTAAGGCCTAGAACTGCCGTATACTTATAAACGTTGTTATTAAGGGCTAGAACTGCCGTATACTTATAAACGTTGTTATTAAAACCTAGAACTACCATATACTCATAAACGTTGTTATTAAGGCCTAGAACTGCCGTATACCTATAAACGTTATTATTAAGGCCTAGAACTGCCGTATACTTATAAACGTTTTTATTAAGGCCTAGAATTGCCTTATACCTATGAACGTTTTTATTAAGGCCTTTAACTGCCGTATACCTATAAACGTTGTTATTAGGGCATAGAACTGCCGTATGCCTATAAACGTTTTTATTAAGGCCTATAACTTCCGTATACCTGTAAACGTTGTTATGAAGGCCTAGAACTGCCGTATACCTATGTACGTTGTTATTAAGGCCTAGAACTGCCGTATACTAATAAAAGTTGTTATTAAGGCCTAGAACTGCCTTATGCCTATAAACGTTGTTATAAAACTGAAAAAAATAGACCGGTATATCTAAGTGGGTACATACAACTTGTACATAGGAACTTAATTTACAGCTACGAGTAGCTTAGATTGAACTCTACATTTTAAAAGCAGATTTTTCAGCGAAAGAAATATAATTAACATTTACCTGCTGGCCATGCCAAGCAATAAAAAAAACGAATTATTTATACTCTGACCTCTTTTGACAAAAAAGTACAATAAGATTTATGTGTTTGATAATAATATTGGGATACAAAGGTCGTACCTAACTTTGGAATGGTTAAGTGAAAGAAAGCGCAATCGATTTCACTTTCAAAACTAAATTAACTTTCTCCAATGACATGTCTTACATAACCTGGACAAGACAAGGCAGCCATAACCGCAACATTTCTATCTCCCAAAGGTCGTCTAGCAGCTTTTATTATCTCATAATGTTTCGGCAACACACCGGCAGCTCAACAATCTACAAGATCGATATTTTTAATACTCTATTCCATTAAATAATTCGTGAAACTATAATTACTACGCGTTTTACTGATTTTTTTTTATTCACAGTTGGTAAACCCTTGAAAACATCTCACTTTGTGGTAAGTGATGATGTTGCCGAAGATGAAAGCGGGCTTACCAAGATTCCCCAACGCAATGGGAAACTGGCTATCTTATCTTCATGCCGGAACACACCAATGATATCAACATTGATATTTGGCGGCAAGACTTAGATAAGATGGTGGTAGCTAGCCAGGCGGGCTTAGAAAATGCCCTACCACCAACCAAACCAAGTCTTAAAATTGACCCCGCCGGGAATCGAACCCGCGACCTCCTGTGTAAAGCCAGTGAACTTTGCCTCTGAGCTACGGAAGCGGTAAAAATAAATTAAATTATCAGCAATTCTTGAAAAATAAACTACTAATTTCTAGGCCTTTCTAGCTCTCATCTGGCAAGTTGAATTGCTTACCTGCCTTGTGTGAGTTTCCTCACACATCGCTGTACAAAGAGGATCATCTATATGGCTTTTCGTATTTTTAGCGCCAGTCACGGCTTGTTTGGCAAACATTAGGCACTCGAGAGCCCATAAAGAGTGGTCGGTTCATTCAATAAATGGTAGTCACTGAATTTTTACCGCCAATCTCGTTATTAAACAAGGACATGTTTCAAAAACAACTTTTTGCTTGATTGCTTCGCATACGGTGAATGGCCTGCGCTCAGTGTTGCCAGATGAGGAAACTAATATTACAGTGTTGGGTGCGAAAAAATACAGTGTTTGAGACAAATTTACAGCAAAAGTAAAATTTTTACAGCGAATTTTAAAGTGGATATCAAGACACTTTTATTGCTTAAATTTTAATGAAAATACACTTTACAGTTGACTAACCAACCACTTATCAATCACTGTCACTATCATTTAGCCCGATAGCCGTTTCTTTTTTGTAGATCCCCGAATTAAATGATTTTATCATTTTCTCAGTTGGTTTCAAATTAATGCAACTCGTACTTTTACGTCGAATGGTTTGTTGCATTGTAATATTGTGGTTTGCAAAATATATAAATAGGTATATTTCTATAAAAAATAAAAATTCTTAAATGCAAATATACACTGTACTGTAATTTTAGTATTACAGTGTACAGTAAATCGTGTGAAAATACGGTAGATCTGCTGTAATTACAGTGTATCTGGCAACATTGCCTGCGCTATACGTTCATTTTGTAGATACATATATAAGTACATGCGAGTTGACACAGAACAAAAATGCCTGTGTGGCGGTATGTGAGCCAGGTTGCAGGCTGAGACCGCGCTCCCACCCGCAGGTCGCCGGCAGACCAGGCCACTTGGTGTATCCCGAACCACCAAACATCACTACATAGTTTCTCCGCGCACTTGGAATAACGACTTTAAGGTAGCAACGTTTTAAAACTACATTGCGTAAACTGCCCAACACTATTTTTATTACATCCGCCGAAGAAATTCCAAGACTGCCGATTTAAATGGCGACCGGATAGGTCCCATCAAAGTGTTTTTGAGTCGCGATCGTTAAGTTTTTGCTTGTCGCAAAATTGTTTTGAAATTACTGAAAGCTATTCAAAGCGTTCCTTTTCGCGTAAAAATTGATTATTAAAACCGATATTTTAGATCTTGGCAAAAATTTAAGTGCCTAGAAGGAATAGTCAATTGTTTTCGATCATCTATACATATAATAAAACTGTAACGGAGCCGTATCTGTACATGCAATATTTTTGTAAAATAATAACTGTGGTGGACATCACTATCAATATTTAAGCCAAAATAACAACTTTTGGAATTTTTGTCTCTCTGTCTATATGTTCGCGCATCACGCAAAAACTACCATGCCGATTTTGATGATATTTTGTATGGTGAATCCTTATAGCCCGGGTTGACATATAGGATACTATTTATCCCGGAAAATTCAAGAGTTCCCGTGGAAAAATTCAAAACCTCCACGCGGACGAAGTCGTGGGCACAGCTATTTTATTATTATGTTATTATTACGTTATTATTTTCGATCATAAAACATAACATCCTTAAGTGTTGGCATGCAAAGTGGCAGGTGAACAATGGAGGGTGAGGGGGGGGGGGGGGGGGGCGGCCGGTCCGACAGCGCGGGGGTGCCAGTAAGCCAGCCCGTAAGATAGGTACTTGGAGTTTTTTAATATATTTTTTTCCCCTCGGACTGCGGAGGAGGGGAGGAGGAGAATGCGTTTATGCATACCAATAACAGCCGGCTGTACTGGTTATGTGGAACTCACAGCCCTGCGCCTATATGCATACATACCTATTATATACATATAAGGTATATATAAATAAATATGCACAGGCCCAAGACCACACTACCCACTAAACTCCCCCTAATCTTTGGCAGCTAAGCCACCTTAAAAGCTCATCGGAGCGACGCCTCCCCCCCTAGGGGGGAGGGGGGGCATGGAGTTCGTTTTAAAGTAACCTTTTTGTTTCAAGCGAAACGAACTACTGAAGCGTTCACCTCCATTAACTACTAAACTTGAAACCTGCAATGCGCATAGATAGTGTAGCATAAATAAAATAAATTGAATTAAAACATCCAGTTACGGGTTCGCTACACGATACGTAAAATTTAGTAGAATCGGGCCTAAACGGAGTTTTAAGAAAAAATATTTTTGGGGTAAAATGAAATATATTTATTTAATAAAAACAAAGGGTAAATTGATTTTTAAAAATAAACATATTCCATTTTACCCCAAAAGTATTTTTTCTTAAAACTCCGTTTAGGCCCGATTCTACTAAATTTTTAATATAAATAAATAAACCCGTAACTGAATATTTTAATTCAGTTTCTTTTATTTTTGCTACAATAGACTCTACACCTAAGCTCTACTACACTTTCTCAAATTGTGCTCGTATATAACCTTATGTGAAGCTACTTTAAAAGTTTTCACTGAAGTTTCCTAAGTACAATCTTGTTTTCCAGACAAAAGTTCTTTGTAAGTTTTGTTGCCAAGCTCAATGTAGATATTAAAATGTAGCTGATTGCAGCTCGCTTTAATTGTTGCATTCCAAGAGAAATTATTTTGGATGACGTGGTTGCTTCGTTAGCGTTTTACTGAAATGTGTACCTACGTACTTACTTGTGGCGGCAACTGCAGTAACCCGCCACTGAACCTTAACACAAGCGACGAGAGAACAAAAGAAATACAACATCTAGAACGCGCTATTAGAATTTCTTCAGCGCTGAGTATATATACAGATACCAATCATCAACGATTGGTCCACGGCCGGATCCCAGGCATACCACCTCGCCTGGCGGAAATATGCCCCCCTATCTCTGTTCGAGTAGGAACGCACAGTTCCTAAATACTTATCTAAAATTAAGTTTCGGCACACTTAATGTAAGGCCCGATCGCCCTAATTCAAGGTAGGCTGGAGACGGTGAGGACTTATATGAGGTAATATGATGATGATGACATACTGTAACACGCCAAAAATATAAAAAAATATAAAAACCTTTATAAGCTTTAATAAAATATGATTTTATGGCTTCAGGTGACACGGTATCCTCTCAAGTCGCAATGCAGTCCAAGCTCTGTATGAAAGCTGCGTTTTTACAAAGAGTCTGACCAGCAGGTGTGCGCAGGTGTATTAAACAAGGTGCAGTTTCTCAGGCCACCACCGCCCAGTGCAGCGCTTGCAAGGATTCTCGCTCTAGTGTAGAAATGTTAGACCAATAAAATACATCGTGACACTATCACACTATTAATATTCATCGACCATTTCTCTCGACAAAAGTATTTTATAAACACAACATATTATGAGAATTAGGAAATTTACATACTGCAACTATTACGTTTTCTAACGGGCGTGCGGAACAAGTTTGAGGGGCGTGCCCGATGTGATTTATAGTATCGAAAACTACGATTATATATTCAATATTAAATGTTCGAACCGGTAACTTAAACGATTGGTAAATCAAAGTTATAGCTTACTTTTTAAACCGTTAGTACCTTTGCATTTCCATCTTGCGATTTCAAGTCGGAACAATGTACCATAATATAATTTTCAATACAGTTACTTAAAAGTGGCACTTTATATTATGCGAGTTTAATGTACGCAAAATTGATTTTACCGCACACGTGTTTTTTACTTTGCCACTTTTTATTTAATTTGTAGGTCTGAGAAACAAGACTTTGATAGCAAATGAAAAAAATATACTAACCAAAGATACAAAATTGTTTAAAGACTTTTGAAAGAAGAATTTTAAAAAAGATTGGTTGTTACTCCGTGAGGTAAGTACATAACGCTAGCTGATTAGATTCTCTTTGGGTTATATCTTTGTGAAGAAAGGAGACTAAATATGAATGAAGCGCATAGGTAATAGGAAGGAATGGGTAATCTTTTCCACGGAAGTTTTAATACTTACATTAATATTATTCCAAGCCTTATTGTAATTAAAAAAAAAACTTAAGCATGCGTGCGTACGTGTGCATAGCTAAATTAAATATGGCGCAATTTTTGTAAAACTGAATTGAGTGGTTTTACTTGTGAATACGAATAAAATTATGAATAGTTAATATACGTGTAATAAAAAATATACTTATGTGTATGTATAGGAAAAAACAGAGTGAGATTACTCTTCGGACATTTAAAATAAGCCACAAGTCGCGTAAAATGAACTTTGGTTGCCAAAACCTTGATAAGTATATGCACCCATGTATTTTGTTTTTTGTCACGATCGTTTTTAATTTTACCTGTTTTCTCACAACTGTATTGAACAACGTCGTATGATACGTGAGTGTAAAAGAAAATAACAAACTCGTGACGATGGTAAACCCTCGCGTGGGGCTTGGGCTCATAAATGTCACTCGTTTGTTATTTACCTTTTTACCACCCTTGTATCACAAATAACTATAATCAAACCTTCTCTTAAATACCTTAACTATACCATTCTTTTTACGTTTCAGTTTAGATTTTTCTAATTAATGAACATACAAGAAAAACGGTGTAACCTAGGGTTGCCAAGCGTCCTGTTTTCCCAGGAAGTTTCCTGATTTTGGGGTGTCCTGGATAGTTTTTAAGTAGTGTCCTTGGTTTTGGGTGAATTGTCTTATTTGCGAATAGAGCATATACTCAGCAGAGGTGCAATAGACACTGGAGAGCATCAAAAAAAGACCAAACACAAGATTACAGTCTTAGGCAGGGACTCCTAAAGCCTTACACACTTCCTCTAAGAAATCACACTAATATTATAAAGGCGAAAGTTTGTGAGTTTGTTACTTCTTCACGCAAAAACTACTTAACGGATCTGGCTGAAATTTGGTGGGTAGACAGATTAGGACCTGGATTAACACATAGGTTACTTTTTCACGCTCGCGAGAGAACGTTATCCACGTGGGTGAAGCCGCGGAAACAGCTAGTTGTCGATAAATGAGAAAACAGTACCTATAGCTTATAAAGAGACTGCAGCTTAATTTTTTTATTAGTTGAGTTTCATTAATCCTATATTCATTGCGTAATTGCTTTTAACTAATTGTTCTTATATTGCGTCCTGTTTTAAAACAGAAATGTCCTGGTATTCCGAATTTGGGGATGGCAACCCTTGTGTAACCCATGGGATTTGGAATTAGTTTTTTTGGCGGGATTTGTGGTGGACGCATTCGTAGTTTTATTTTATTGTATTTACATCGTTTTCTGCTAGAATTTACTTCAAAAAGTTGTGCGTTTTGAAGGAAATCGTCTTGTACACCTGATCAACGTGAAGAACAAGAAAATAAGATGAAAAAGGACGTGAAAACCCAATTTGCACTGGGTGCAGTTTTATAGACGCCCGCCCTACTGCAACCGGCTGTTCCACCTCAGAATTAGGCTGCTGCAAGTGCTGTCAAGAACTTCAGAGAAATTTGTAACGCACCGGCACTAGCATTACAAATCCAAAAAAAAATGAAGTCAAAATTATTTACGAATTCGACTGAAGGACTAGTTTCCATGGCCAAGAAAAATTCACAATAAGAACAACCAACCATGTGATTTGTATAGTAATTGATGATAATAGCTGAGCACGCGCGAGAACCGTTTACGTTTATCGCTTATAAGCTGCTATCGAAAGTCTCCATCGGAATACGTAATATCATAAGACATATGCAGTTCTATATTACTCTAAACAAAATAAGGGCCACTCTGTACATTTTCATACAGAGGGGTGGTTCAAATAGTCACGATTATTTTCTTTTAAATCAAGAAAAGTAAGAAAACAACGAACTGCAGTCATTAGGTTAAATCCCTGGCTACAAATGTGTCGAAGAGCACAACATTCTGCACCCTCGTAAACTTAGTGTAATGCTCAAAACAAAGAACATGAATTTTTTACTGAAAAATGCATGGAAAATTAGAAATAGAAATAAATTATGAACTCTTGATCACAAAATGTCTAGATTATTAAATAATTGCAGTGACATAGTCGATGTACATAATGACACCGTGGCTAAATTTTACAAGGCGGTTCATGACTGTCTTTTATGTCATAGTTAATTAATTTATAAGCTGTCTATACTTTTGAGCATTATATTACCTTAGATACCAATACATACTAATAATTGGTTATTTTATAGGCAAGTGTTTGTTTTCATGTGGTGTTTACCTATAAGAGATTGTTACATTTAGTAACTATTATTGTAATGTATTGATGTAAACATTAATTATTGAACCTACTAAATAAAATAAAAAAATATAAATAAAATTAAATTGCCTTCCTATTTAAACTTCGGAAAACCTTACTCGTTTTGTTTTCCATCAGGTCTTCGATTTTCAATTCACAGAAATTACAAAATGAGTACACAAATGAGCTGCTAAACTATGAAGTCACACCTAGGTATTTCAAACACTTTTAAAACAAAATGTCGTTTTTGACAGATGATAAAAAGTAACTCAGATGACTAGCATTCCTAATCCCTATTTCACACCCTGGACACTTCATACAACGGACCAGAAATGACATTTCAAAAAAGGAATGTCGGAACAAACAAAATGGCTGCGAAATCCTATACGTTCGACGACCAAACTGTAACCAATCTGTATCAATCTGGGTGACGAGGGGGTGAGGTCGCAATCTAGAGAGCGGCAGGGAGTGTCCATACTGTGTGTTAGTACTAATATATATACTTTGCTTCACCTAAACACCACAAAAGATGATATCAGTTAAGAGATCTTGATAGCTAGAGCCCCGTTCGTTACCAAAATTGGTGCTAAAATTATCATTTTTTTCATAGTCAACCACAGATACTACGAAATCGAATTTCAAACACTTCTGCCGTGGACCCCAGGCACACCACCTCGCCTGGCGGAGTTATCTCCCTTTGTTCTCGAGAGTAGGAAAACACACCTTCCTACACGAGTATACTTTGCCTATTTACTGTGCGGTCTCATCTGACCAGTCCGCTGAGTTTCCGAAGGTCTGCAAAATGTGGTTCTCTTCGACACATTTGTAGCCAGAGATCTAACCTAATGGCTGCACTTCGTTGTTTCCTTACTTTTCTTAATTTAAAAAAAATATCGTGGCTGTTTTGGCCACCTCTTTGTATGAAAATGCACTGTAAAAATGTAGGTGGCCCTTATTTTGTATTAAGTAATACATATATAATGTTACCTGCATACGAGAATTTAGTTCATTACATACAAAGTTCCACAACACTTCATCATCATATCAGCCGCAGGGCGTCCACTGCTGGACATAGGCCTCCCCTAAGGATTTCCACGACGACCGGTTGTGCGCTACCCGCATCCAGCGGCTTCCCGCGACCTTCAACTTCACACAACACTTAGTCACAAAAATACCCGAAAACAAATGATATAGCCTACCTATATTGAGTATGATACTGTACATATTTACATATCACTTAACTTACCTTCCCAAAAGCTTCTATCGTCATAAGAAGATTTTCGATCAGTCGTTTCGTTTTCTTTGACAGTTGGTTTCCTGTAACAAATAAAATTCATATTTGAACATGTTCCAGTAACACGGCAAAAATTAAGCTGAAAAACTTTATAGTTATTTTATCAATAAACACTTCACTTTAGTTTACTTTAACTAGCTGTCCCGGCGAACTTTGTTTTATCTTACACTACGCTACCCTACTCTACCCTACCCTACCATAAAACCTTCTCCTGACAATAACGAACTCAACAAAAAAGGATTAGCGAAATCGGCCAAGCCGTTCTTGAGTTATAAATGGTGTAACTAACACGACTTTCTTTTATATATATTTAATACTAGCGGACCCGACAGACGTTGTCCTGCATGATATGACTGTAAACCATCCAGGGCGCCACCTAAACGCATACAAAAAAAATCATTCAAATCGGTCCAGTCGTTTAGGTGGAGTTCAGTGACATACACACGTACAGTAGAATTATATATAAGGTGTAACAAAATTAGCTGAAACTATTTTAACTGGTGCTTCTACCCATGTAACTGAACAACTATCCCCATGGAACCCATAGTGAAATCGCAAAAAAAAATTGTCTCCCATTCTACAGCTGATCAGGCAACTTGTATGGGAAGTTAACATTTTTTTTTTAATTTGACTGTGGGTTTCAGGGGGAAAGTTGTTCAGTTTCATGGGTAGAAGCACCAGTTACAATTGTTTTAGCTAGTTTTTTTACAACTTATATATATATATATATATAAAAAAGAAAAACTGTTGCCATAATAATTTTAAACAAAAAAAACCGACTTCAAACAGGAAACTAAGATTCCCCTCGATTTCTCTAGGATGCCATAATCAGATCCTGGTTTCCTTATCATGGTACCACCCTTGGGATATCTCCTTTCCAACAAAAAAAGAATCAACAAGATCTGTTCATAAACGACGAAGTTATCCTTGAACACACATGAAAAAAAAACATACATACGGACGAATTGAGAAACCTCCTCCTTTTTTGAAGTCGGTTAAAAAGCAACCTAGAGACATATCTATAGTACCAACCAACCAAGTATAACTTGTTAAAAGAGACCACCAATTAAAAGTTCCGCCAGTCGTAACGTACTATTTACTTATTAAAGTTGTGTGTATTAATGTAAACGTCAGTGGCGCAGGCTTTTAAATTCTATGGATAGATTTATCGCGATTCGAGTTAAGTGACCAATTTCTGTAATAGCCGTAATTAGTGCTGGGTGGCGCAGGCCGCCTCCTTCCCTCCTGGTCTAGTAACTAGATATTCCCGCTAATAATAATGTTAGAAAGGTCTTGCATTTAAAACTTAATAATTAGTAAGCAACTTTAGCTTCGTTACATGTATATATAATATCGTAAATTAACGCAGATTCGCCGTCCAGGTGTGATAACACCTTAATTTCTTTTTTTACTTTTTTTTATATTTTTTTCTAGTCAGGAGATTGATAAAAAAACATATGCAATTATAAAAAAATCAGGATTAAGTGGGTAAGTGACAATAAAAGTACGGGCGCACCCCGGACACTTCATACAACGGGCAAGAAATGACATTTCTAAAAACAAATGACGGAGCAAACAAAATCACGGCAAAATCGTATACGCGTCCAAGGACCAAACTGTATCGGCAGGGAGTGTCCATACTGTATGATACTAATATATATATTCACAATTGGTAAACCCTTGACAACATCTCACCTGGTGGTAAGTGACTATGTTGCCGAAGATGGAAGCGGGCTTACCAAGATTCACCAACGCAATGGGGAACTGGCTATCTTATCTTCATGCCGAAACACACCAATGATATCAACATTGATTTTTGGCGGCAAGACTTAGATAAGATGGTGGTAGCTAGCCAGGCGGGCTTAATAAAATGCCCTACCACCAACCAAACCGAGTCTTACAATTGACCCCGCCGGGAATCGAACCCGCGACCTCCTGTATAAAGACAGTGAACTTTGCCTCTGAGCTACGGAGGCGGTTGAAAGGGTTGGTAAGGGTATAAAATTTTGGAAATCGTAATTGATAAAACCTAAAATTCACTACCTACGTTTTATTACGGACGGATGTGTCTGATTGATTTGTCAATTATTATTATATCAGCTCATATACGTCCCCACCGAAAGGGCTCGAGCCTACCCTGAATCAGGGCGATTAGGCCTTAGTCGACCACGTGGGCCCAGTGCGGGTTGGTCGACTTCACACACAACCTTCGAGTTTCTTCGCAGGCGTGTGCAGGTTTACTCACGATGTTTTCCTTCACCGTTAAAGCAATCGGTAATAATATGTACGTAAGTTTTTTTTTGAAAAACTCATTGGTACATTGGCCGTCCAGATTTGAACCCGGTACCTCTGGTTAGATGGACCGAGTCGTTACCGGTTGAGCCACCGACGCTTTTAACGATTTGTCAATACTTGTTTAGTAATAATCATCACGTCCCTTGCAACATGATCGAGTCACCAAGAGATCTTCGCTCGTTCCTTACCCTCACATTACAAGATTTTAGGGTTCTTGTAATGTGATATTACTGAGTCTACACTGTCGGTCCGTCCGTCTGTCTGTCTGTCTGCCCGCCTATTAAGGGGTTGTATCTTTTGACTTTAAAAAAGGAGGCGGTTTCTCAATTCGACCGTATATATTTTTACTTTTTATTATGTGTGTTATAGAACTTCGTCGTTTATGAACCGATCGTGATGATTCTTTTTTGTTGGATAGGCGATATCTCAAGGGTGGTACCATGATAAGGAAACCAGGATCTGATTTCCTTATCATGGTACCACCATCGAGAAGAACCTTAGTCTCCTGTTTGAAGTCGGTTTTTTTTGTTCAAAATTATGTTTTCAGATTATGTGTTGTCATGGAGGATTTCCTAACAAATATTAACAATTTAGGGAATCGCCATACAAGAAACATTTTTCTTAAAGATTTATTGTTTTTGCTCTATCGTAAAACGGAAATACCAACATACGAGCGTGAAACTTGATGTGATCGTAGTACCAAAAAAAACGGCTAAGAGTGAGTCGTACTCGCTCTAAGGAGACCGAACTGAATTTTAAAAAATCTTTTGGTCACGTTGATGTCTTTTGTTTAAAAAAAGAATAGGTGTCATTATTGTACTTGTGTGGAGAGGTCTGGGTGTGCAGAACTCTCGGTCCGCAAGTCCGACTCGCACTTGGCCGGTTTTAGCATCATCATCAAAAGCCTTGCAGCCTGTTAGCAATTTACTTAGCTTAGGCACACCCCGGACACTGCATACGGCGAAATCCTATACGTTCGACAACCAAACTGTAACCAATCTGTATCAATCTGGGTGACGAGGGGGTGAAGTTGCAATCTAGAGAGCGGCAGGGACTATCCATACTGTATGTTAGTACTAATATAATAATATATACTCTGACTTAGGCATTACAAATTA
Source organism: Coleophora flavipennella (assembly GCA_947284805.1). Classification (NCBI taxonomy): domain Eukaryota; kingdom Metazoa; phylum Arthropoda; class Insecta; order Lepidoptera; family Coleophoridae; genus Coleophora; species Coleophora flavipennella. The sequence goes on from OX369292.1 coordinate 1,442,059, forward strand.
TTTTGTTCCCGCAGCATAAAGAATTTGTTTCAGTAGTACTATCAAAAGTTATACCAAATTAATAAACAAATAAAAACCCCACTGCGTAAAAACATTACGAAATAAAAACCCCACTGCATAAAAACATTACGAAATAAAAACCCCACTGCATAAAAACATTACGAAATAAAAACCCCACTGCATAAAAACATTACGAAATAAAAACCCCACTGCATAAAAACATAGCCAAATAAAAACCCCACTGCATAAAAAACATTACGAAATAAAAACCCCACTGCATAAAAACAGAACCAAATAAAAACCCCACTGCATAAAAACATTACGAAATAAAAACCCCACTGCATAAAAACATTACGAAATAAAAACCCCACTGCATAAAAACATTACCCCTCTTTTTTGGGCAGTTGGACAAAAATGTATCTTGAGACACTCGGGGTCAAGACGAATCTAACGACATCCCGCACTCCAAAATCCAGCCGTTTTGGTGACGGACTCAACCAAAGAAACAGACATACATACGTACATGCACCTAAAACATTACCTTTCTTTTTTGGCCAATCAGGTAAATATCGGGTAAATAAAAAATCGGGTCGGGTTAAATCGTCGTGTTTTTTTTTCTTACTAGTGAACTAGGTACTACTCGATTTTATACGTTTTTTTACAAGCTTTTATTTAGTTTCACCTGTCCCCGTGTCTGTAATGAAATCTTGCAAGTTAAATTTGACCCACTTCCCGTTTTCCGATTGAGCTGAAATTTTTCATGCATATGTATATCGCGTGACATTCAATATTAAAAGCTTGTACCTAAAAGTTTTTAGTGTTTCGAAATTATTTCTAATGAATGTCGGATTGTTTTGTGTAGAAAGTCTTTCATTTGGCTTTTCTATACAGGGGGCAACTGAGCTGATATAGATTTCACGATTTCAGTAGTTTATAGGGTTCCGTTGTGAGGACATGGAGAAAACGAGAAAACGGAACCCTTATTATAAAAACACTCCACCCACGCGTCCGTCCGACAGTCCGTCCTTTTGCCTGTCACAATACAACCAAAATTACAGTAACTAGAATTTATCGCGTGGTAGAAAGGAAAACTACCAAAAAAAATTAAAAATTAAAGTTTTTCCAAAAATAAACTACAACCTAGTCCAGTATATAGGTTAATAGTTAACTATGAATATTTATTATATTAAATATTATATCCAGTATAAGTTATTCATGAAACAATGTATGACTGAGAGGACTTGATATGTTGGAAGTGGAAATTTTAGTTCAGAACCCAGTTTGTGTGAACTAGACTCGATCTTGACTAGTTTTTTTATAACTTTTCATTTCATTTCATTTTCATTTATTTATTTAAACCAAAGGTACAATGTTGAACACTTTGGTTACTCGATATCTTTCGTCAACAATTATAGTGACTTCGAGGTCGCAACTTCCTTTGAGGTATTTTTTCTTTTTTTTATTCAACTTATTTAAGAACTTATTTAAAAACAATTAAGTTAGTTATTTAGATATTGTATCACTGTTTGTTTTCCGAATAAAATAAAATAAAAACAAATTTTAAAAAAAGTTTACCTAGAGGAAGGCTTAATTAATTTTTTCACCTTTAATAAAATAAAGTTTTTACCACCGGGAATTTGTAGCTAAGCTCGACATACTTAGAAAAATGGTCTGGACCACAAATGATGAATGAAAAGCTTACAAATGCTAGTAGGTTTTGTAAATCACCTCGTTTTAAGGTATGTGTATTTTAAAATGGAAACCGGCTATTTATTCGTGTTATTTGACGACAAAACAAGTTGTTATCGAAATGTCAGGGCCTCAAGTGAGTGGATTCGCTCGTATGCCAAGCGGCGGCGTCGCCAACTGTAAACTTAACATTCACTTGTTTTGCACATGCACACATGACAAAAGAAAACAATTATAAGTTAAAAAAAACTTAAACACTCCAGAAATTCCGACAGAAGTGAAAACTTTTTACAGTTTTATAAGTTTTGACCCTCCGAGTGTTCCTGGCGAACGACTAGGTTGACAAAGTTTTGACCCTGCGAGTATTCCTGGCAAGGTTTCGGTTACGGTAACGGTAACAGTGTTGCGAGTTTAATGGTTTTTTCCCATCTCAAAAAATGCCCAACGCGCTTTAAGAAGTTTTTACTTCATAATTGAAAACGCTTAACACGTTAAAAAAACCGACTTCCATCGCAACAAATTAGTACATTTTTGCATTATTATTTTTGGTTTTTGTTAATTTTCTACTAAAGTACTACACCGATTTTGATAAAATTTATATGGGACCACACGGGAAGCACTAGCTTTCAAATAAAAAAAGAATCATAAAAATCGGTTCATCACTTAACTAACTTACCATGCATTGTGCTCCAAACTTAACGTGAATGAAAAATCCAACTTACAAACTAATTAACACGGAAAGCTCAATATAAAGCTTGTAAAAACACTAAGCCTACTCTATAAATGATTTTGACAAATGTGATGACATTGAATTCGTAACATTACTGCGCGTATAGCCTTTTCGAGACTGAGTAAGGTTAAAAAGTCATTTGTGGGGCAGTGTATAAGATTCTACAATAAAATTCCAGAAAATGTAACTAGTTTATCTATCAGAGAATAAATTCAAGACTCACATCAAAAAATGCTTGTGCTCTCTAGAGGATATTATAAAATAACTAGCTGTCCCGGCGAACTTCGTACCGCCTTACATTACATTACACTGCCCTGCCCTACCCTACACTACCCTACACTACCCTACACTACCCTACCCTACACTACCCTACCCTACACTACTCTACACTACCCTACACTACACTACCCTACCCTACCCTACACTACCCTACCCTACCCTATCCTATCTCTCAAGTTGGATCGAACTGCACATGGTGTGCGAATTTTATTATAATCGGTTAAGTGGTTTAGGAGTCCATTGAGGACAAACATTGTGACACGAGATTTATATATATTAAAAGATAGATTATGTAAATAACAAATGGTATATATTATGTTGATTCTATAACAAATACCATTACCTGAAACTATAATCTGAATCATGATATTATTTGTAATATTCAATAAGTTTATTTGACTATTTAAAAGTGTGTGTAAACACCTATTTAAAATAAATTATTTTGATTTGATGTGATTTGATTTGACGTGTCATAGGATATGTAGCATTTAAAAAATCAACATGGCGGATTTGTTGGTGAATTACAAAACTCAACATTTTGAAGTAAAACTTCTTTACGCACGTTTGACTTGGCGAGTAAGCTGGTTGATGCGTGACGAGAGCGTTACGGAAGTGTGTTCGGTCGAGGCGAACGGAAGTTGAGAGGCATATATAAATTAGTGAAGATAGAAAGAGATATAAAATTTATTTTTGTTTACCAACAAAATCCGTTGCCATGGCAACAATATCGGTTGTCAAAACAAACATATAAGAAGGTTTGATCATTTTCAGAGGATAGTAAAACTCTTTTCATAAACTGTCTGTACCTCCATATGACAAAAAGATTTGATTATTATCTGAAGACTAAGTATTTATTTTCATACATATAGATGGAGCTAAAGAAGTTTTACTTCAGTCGTGTGGTCTAAAGCACACTCACATTTTTTTTTTTAGATAATAATCTCATGTCTGGTATCAAAAGAAAGTTTTTGATGAACACATTCTACATATACTTTTTAATTTCTTAACAAATGGTCTTCTCACAAGCGACATTATGAGATGGCTCAAACGACACGACATGCGAGTAGCGAAAAATATGGAAATAAGTTTTCCGCATGAAATCGTAGCCTTTATTTTCCCCTTCAATTTATATCATAAGTACCTGTCATTATGTAGTTACGTTGCTCGTTGATGGCTTTTCTATGAAGCAATAAATCGTTCATTCATCGATATTGGAGAACACTAGGTCTGTTATTCATACAAAAGAGCGGAGTCGTGGTCGTGACCATAAGTGCGGTCATTACCTAGTCGATTCGGCAGTTAGCCACGTTAAACTATACATGCTTAAGAAGAATTTCGATATTGGAAGCATTTTCCTTTTTAACTTTCGAGCGAATGAGCAAAGCGACTTCTCCTGACATATATAGGTGGACTTTTAATTAGTTCTTTAATTAGTTCCACTCCTGCGCTGTTGTTGTAATAAGTTGTTTGTAATCACGAGTACATGCATATCTTTTGTTATCAAGAACTAATTAAAAGTCACCCCATATAGTTTTTCTAATTTTACCTAAAAATATGTTCTATGTCACTAGTATGAACAAAAAAAACATGTTTGACAGAAACATCGACCCGTCTGTCCGTCCGTCACGCTTTCCCTAGCGGCTAAATCAATGATCTGATTGACACCAAATTTAAAGAAATTATGAGTTCTATTATAACTTAAGCAGCTGCTGGCTGTGTTGCCATTTAACTGACATACCTACATAAAAAAATTGAAAATGCAAAAATCACAAAAAAATGGCTAAAACAATTTTGATAAAACTTTGCAAGTAGCAACTGTAGCAAATGTTACTGTATATAATTTTTGTAGTCCATAAATTCCTGCTATAAAAACAATAACTTTTATTAGCCATTTCGTTAGTTTTGTCTTAAATTCTGTCCATTGTAATATATTAAAATCATAGGGCATTTCTTTTGCAGAAATTTATCATTCTGATCTAATCCAGTTAAAAACATGTCACTAACCAATCATCATCATATACCCTGAATTAGGGCGAACCAATACACTCATCAGAATTCTGATAATGCTTGAAGACCGGCGCAGTCAGTGTTATACAGCAAGAGCTGTTGGTGTGTCGCTTTCAACCGTTCAAAGAGTGCTCCAGCGATTTGAAGAGACTGGATCCAATATTCGCAGACCAGGAACAGGCCGAACAAGGTGCACGACAGCGCAGGAAGATCAACAATATTGAGAAATCGATTTCAATTTCAAGTGGAAGTCAAAAATCACCTTCTACGTACTGAAGGGAGCAATCCGAGTACGTATACAGTGATGCGGTGTCTTGCTGAAGCAAACTTGAAGCCATTTAGACCCACCAATGGTCCAAAGCATCGAAATTCAAGGCTGAGTTTCGCGAGAGAACGAATTGGACTCTCTATGACTGGTCAACAGCTATGTTTTTATACGAGTCGAGATTCATCCTATACAAGCACGATGGGAGGCACAAGAGTCTACAGAAGACCAGGAGAACGCTATAACCAAGCTTGCATTGAAGAGAAAGTGTCATAAGGCCGAGACGCCATACACGTGTGGGCTGGAATTTCTTCCGAAAGCCGCACCGAGCTAGTGGTGATTGAAAATGGAACTTTAACTGCAGAGAGATACTTGAATGAAATCTTAAATGAGTATGTTGGCCCGTTTTTGGTAAATATGGGCGAACACGCCATCTGTTAAGATAACGCTCGTCCCCATACAGCTCGGAAAGGGTTTGACTACCTTGATGATGTCGCTATCACACGCATGGATTGGCCATCACGCAACCCAGACTTAAAACCCATCGAGCATGCCTGGAATGAACTAAAGCGAAATTCCCCTCCAATCACGCTTCGTGAACTATAAGAAGCACTGATAGTGGAATGGTAGAATATTCTTCAGCATCGGCTCAGAAATCTGGTGGAAAGTATGCCAAATCGTGTAACAGCTGTTTTAATAGCTTGTGGCGGTAATAAAAATAACTGAAATGTGTGAAAATTGCACATATTTTGACACCGTATCACAATTTTCGAAATCTAGTGAAAAGTTGTAATTTTTACTTAACCTACTTTTATCCAAAATTAACTTTATAATCTTGAACTTTTATGATTTTTTTTATTTTCATTTAGGCACTACAAAATTGTCTATAATACAGTCTTTATTTCATAAAGAAGGAAGTTTTTGATGTCTTTGTTACCGACCCGTTTTGTTCGCTGTCGAGTGTACAGAGGCCAGCACATCAAGCTAAACACTCGTAGTGCGATTCTGATCCATACGCATTCGGCATAAGAACGGTACAAAGTCCAAAGTGTGTAGCTTGATGTGCTGGCCACTGTACTTAACTTCTGTGTAACGGTTGTTGTTGCTCGATAATTAAACTGAACTGATCTTTTGAATTAGTTCATTTGTCATAGTAGCGCGGTAATGAACACGGAATTTTAGAAGTGCGCGGGTTAAGTGAGGACATTAACCTGTTTTTGCTTCAAAAACAAAAAAGAAGCAAAAAAGAAGGAGACGAAAAGTTGATCAAACCTAGGCATAGCCAGGTGAAACGCTTGTTCTTTGTATGTAGTAATTAAATAGGTAAAGATATTACTCAAATGTATTTGTTTACGATTTAATTTAAGATCTGAGTTTCTATATTTTAATTTGATTAGAATACAGTGTAAACTCTATATAGCGACACTCAAGGGACCGGGCATTTTGTGACGTTATTGAGAGTTTTCGTTATACAGAGAGAAATTAGCGTCAGGGTAAACCAAATGGAGCCAGAAAATTTTTACGTATTAAAGAGTGAATCGTTATATCGAGTGATGTTTTACACTGTATTTTGTAAGAACAAGCCTTAATAAATGCTTTGTGAAGTTCTTTCGAAAGTCAGCTTGCACTTAGGTTTATTCACGCTAATCGCGACTCCACCTACCGCATGCCTCGCGGACGGCGGCGCGCGCGCAGCCCCAGCCTAGTCGGGAACCTCCACAATGGCCAGCCGCAGCCACATCGCTACATGCTAGCCTAGACCGTCTGAACTCCTTTGTTTATAAACCGGTATTCACGATCATGTATACTTGCATTCTGTTAAGGCTCCTCCGTCTCTAAAATTGGCAACGCGATTCACGACGATGTTTCAAACATCGAACGAAACAGCTTGTAAGTAAAGTTCGTGTCAGCTCGGACTGCAACGTTTTCAATTCAATATAAATAAAATAAGAAGAATTTCCAATTCATTTTAAATTCCAATTCCAAAAATCAGTTTATATTGTTTTATTAAGAAGTATGTTCTAAAATTGCAACAGTTCTATGGTTACAACTAGAAAAAAAAGGGTGCATGAAGATATTTTTTTCTTTAGTTCTGTGTATTAAAATAGAATTCGAGGAAATCAAAATCACTCCACATACCTATCCTGTAAATCACAAATCTTTTTTTTTTCGATAAAAAAATCCTTAATTGAAGTAAAAAGTGGTAATAAAGTTGGTCGTTGGCGGGTCGGTATGAGCCTTAAGGAACGTGTTATGATTAGATCATGAACTGCACGTTACTGCTTTTACAAAACAAGCACAGCGCCTTATTAGGAAGTAGAGTCGTTTGATAGAAATAGGTTCATACTCGCACAAACCTTCGATACATTATTTAACACATATTTCCATTACACGCAAGGCTTCACATATAGAATACACTAGCTTTTGCCCGTGGCTTCGCCCGCGTGGACATTGTTTTTGTGACTGTCTTAGAGGGTGCGCGGTGCGCGAGCCGCAAGCGTTTTGTGTTTTCTCCAGATCCCTCGGGAACTATGTCAGGATATGCTTATTAGTAAATCATGTCATTTCCCACACCCTCGACCATCTCTGTGCAAAAATCACACAATCCATTGTTTCGTTGCGATGTTAAAGAAATTAAAAGAGTATATTTTCAGTTCCCTTGAGAACTGCATCGGTCTATGCTATTTTCACGGGATTAAAAGTAGCCTATGTCCTTCTTCGTGACATAAGCTACCTGCATGCTAAATTTCATTGAGATTGGTCAAAGCGCTGAAGCGTGAAAAGGTAACAAACAAACATATTTTCACATTTATAATATTAGTAAGGATTAGCCTGACATGCTGAAATCATTAAGAAGTGTAAAGAGGAACACAACACAACTGATTAAGAAACGGTTATAAATAAGGCTTCGATCAAGAATTGTGCGTGGGATCGTTAAAAATAACGAGCGAGATAATAAAATGTAGGAGTGTTGACGAGGTCTGGGGAGACGAGGGTTGCGGAGGGAGTACCGTTAGTGCGGAGGCTCTGCGCGACACTTCGCGGAACCCCGCTCAGTGTTGTTATTGCTACGGCAATTGCCGTATTCTACGGCAATCGGGGCCAAAATCAAACTGGCTAGGGCAGTCTAGAGCAGAAAAAGGGTTGGCTGGAAGAGATCCCTGTTTGGGATAAGTCCGCATTTGTGCATATTTCTATTATGTATCTATAATTGTAAATTTTGTTGTACAATAAAGAGTTTACAAACAAACAAACAAAGTTTTCATACAAATATGGCAATATCAAATGTTGTTATTCTTTTGTGAGTGTAGCTGTTATATTATATCGAAACACGGCAAATTTTTGCGATTTTTCTCCGATATACGGCAATTTCGCTACGGCAAATACGGCAACTGAAAAAATACAAGTGCAACACTGAGTCCCCGCTCGCCGTCATTATCTTTGCAGACTCCGCAGCCTGGACCTCGCCGAGATAATAAGCGGGCAGAGCGTGAAAATCTCAAGATCACTCGTTAATTAAAGGATTTAGAGGAACTTTCGCTTTGAAGACGAACGTCCGACGTCAGCAATAAATACGTCTCTCTGTAATCTTCCGATGCCATTTACTTAATATTAACAGTACCGTATTGGGTTTATTTAATAGCCTATCATCATGACGTGTGCTTGTATAGATGGGTCTTTTTTTAATCCACAATTCGTAAGCCCTTGGCATCATCTCACCTGATGGTAAGTGGCGATGATGCTGAAGATTGAAGCGAGCTTACCAAGATTCACCAACGCAATGGGGAACTGGCTAATGGCTGAAACACATAAGATGGTTGTAGCTAACCAGGCGGCTTTGCCCGGAATCGAACCCGCACTGAAGTGAAGCTAATGGACGTTACCATTACGCCACGAAGGCGGTTAAACAAGTAACTATTTAGTAATCTGTGGTTAAACACGGTTGAGTCACGGACACAGATTACTAAATAGTTACTTTCACGGAGGAGGTCTAATGGAGATCTTATAATCTCCACTACCGGGGCACATCAGGTCTCTACCCAAACTCGGAATGATTAGGCCATAATACATACATGGGGGCCAAGTATTCGCATTGTTGGAGGTTATAAGAGGGCCAAGTATCCGCATTGGTGGAGGTTATAAGGGGGCCAAGTATTCGCATTGTTGGAGGTTATAAGAGGGCCAAGTATCCGCATTGGTGGAGGTTATAAGGGGGCCAAGTATTCGCATTGGTGGAGGTTATAAGAGGGCCAAGTATCCGCATTGGTGGAGGTTATAAGGGGGCCAAGTATTCGCATTGTTGGAGGTTATAAGAGGGCCAAGTATCCGCATTGGTGGAGGTTATAAGGGGGCCAAGTATTCGCATTGGTGGAGGTTATAAGGGGCCAAGTATCCGCATTGGTGGAGGTTATAAGGGGGCCAAGTATTCGCATTGGTGGAGGTTATAAGGGGCCAAGTATCCGCATTGGTGGAGGTTATAAGGGGGCCAAGTATTCGCATTGGTGGAGGTTATAAGGGGGCCAAGTATTCGCATTGTTGGAGGTTATAAGAGGGCCAAGTATCCGCATTGGTGGAGGTTATAAGAGGGCCAAGTATCCGCATTGGTGGAGGTTATAAGGGGGCCAAGTATTCGCATTGTTGGAGGTTATAAGAGGGCCAAGTATCCGCATTGGTGGAGGTTATAAGGGGGCCAAGTATTCGCATTGGTGGAGGTTATAAGGGGCCAAGTATCCGCATTGGTGGAGGTTATAAGGGGGCCAAGTATTCGCATTGGTGGAGGTTATAAGGGGCCAAGTATCCGCATTGGTGGAGGTTATAAGGGGGCCAAGTATTCGCATTGGTGGAGGTTATAAGGGGGCCAAGTATTCGCATTGTTGGAGGTTATAAGAGGGCCAAGTATCCGCATTGGTGGAGGTTATAAGGGGGCCAAGTATTCGCATTGGTGGAGGTTATAAGGGGCCAAGTATCCGCATTGGTGGAGGTTATAAGGGGGCCAAGTATTCGCATTGTTGGAGGTTATAAGAGGGCCAAGTATCCGCATTGGTGGAGGTTATAAGGGGGCCAAGTATTCGCATTGGTGGAGGTTATAAGGGGCCAAGTATCCGCATTGGTGGAGGTTATAAGGGGGCCAAGTATTCGCATTGGTGGAGGTTATAAGGGGCCAAGTATCCGCATTGGTGGAGGTTATAAGGGGGCCAAGTATTCGCATTGGTGGAGGTTATAAGGGGCCAAGTATTCGCATTGGTGGAGGTTATAAGGGGGCCAAATATCCGCATTGGTGGAGGTTATAAGGGGCAAAGTATTCGCATTAGTGAAGGTTATAAGGGGGCCAAGTATCCGCATTGGTGGAGGTTATAAGAGGCCAAGTATTCGCATTGGTGGAGGTTATAAGGGGGCCAAGTATCCGCATTGGTGGAGGTTATAAGGGGGCCAAGTATCCGCATTGGTGGAGGTTATAAGGGGGCCAAGTATACGCATTGGTGGAGGTTATAAGGGGCCAAGTATCCGCATTGGTGGAGGTTATAAGGGGCCAAGTATCCGCATTGGTGGAGGTTATAAGGGGGCCAAGTATTCGCATTGGTGGAGGTTATAAGGGGCCAAGTATCCGCATTGGTGGAGGTTATAAGTAATTCTAGTGAGTGGTAGACCACACTGTATAGATTTCAGGGCTCTGAAACAGCCTAAAGTTGCCATCTAGTGTTAGTAGCCGACAACAAAGGCTTAACGTGGCTAGCAAAGCACGAATACGGTCGAGATAAATTATGCCACGAACAGCCAAATTAATCTAGGTAATGACCGTTCTTCTGATTAACCTGCCTGATCGACGCGACCATGCATTTCTAACTAAGCTACGACCGCTTCGCTTCTATATTTATATAAATTATTTAATTATTTATAGCTATGCTAGTCCAAAAATACTTTAAAAAATGTTAGGTACACGATGAAACTCTCACGCACATTTTTTTTTATTTTGATAAAATCATGGTCAAGTTTCCTAATACGAGTACAAGTTGACATTTCGTGCTAATCAAATAATGATGTGTATAAAAATCTATTCTGTTAATGACCTTATAATAAGTCGATCAATAGAATATCAGAGTCATTAGAGGTCTATCTTGGCAAATAAATGTCAAATGGCTGATAGATTGGTTAATATAATTGATGGTGCTATGGTGTGGTTGGCTATTACAATATTGGGGTCAAGGTAGCCATAGGAGAACACACTCTCCAAACGAAAATGCGCGAGAGTTTATTTTTATTATACCTAAACTTATTTCTCCAGAAATTCGCAAAAACATCAATTTCCTATTTAAGTTCAATCGAGCTCAGTTGTTTCCATAACTTTACCTAGAGACTGGGGTAACAGATTTATATTATTTCAATTTATCGACCATTAGTAAGCCCTTGACATCATCTCATCTGATGTTAAGTGATGCTCACTTTGCGTAACTTTTTATTTGTGGGACTTGAAATTCTGAAAAAATACAGATACTAAACATAACTAAAATAAGCAAAAAAATATTTAGCCGACAAACAATAGTTTTTTTTACCCCGCCATACAAGTGAAAGTTTGTTCTTGTACAACAAAAATATACAATTAGAAGTAGCAATATACAGAATAGAAGTAGCATGCACAAAGAGGACATTCCCAAACGGGGATCTCTACCAGCCAACCCTTAATTGCTGAAACGATTTAAGCAATTAGGTGTAAAAATAAACAATAAATTAGTACCTACACAATTCAAAATAAATGAAAACTATAATCTAAAGTTTTTATTACATTTATAAAATTTTGTAGGTACTTACTTTTTAAATTATAACGCAAAATTATATATGGAGTCCTTTTGACAAACACAAAAATTTAAGGGTGCCTCCAAAAAAGGCGGCACAAAAAAATAATATATATAAACTAAAAAATTTTAAAAAAGCGTCGGTGGCTCAACCGGTAACGACTCGGTTCTTCTAACCAGAGCTACCGGGTTCAAATCTGGACGGCCAATGTACCAATGAGTTTTTCAAAAACTTACGTACATACTTACCGATTGCTTTAACGGTGAAGGAAAACATCGTGAGGAAACCTGCACACGCCTGCGATGAAACTCGATAGTTGTGTGTGAAGTTGACCAACCCGCACTGGGCCTGCGTGGTCGACTAAGGCCCGTTCGCCCTAGTTGAGGGTAGGCTCGAGCCCCTCGGTGGGGACGTGTATGAGCTGATGTGATGTGATGTGAAACTAAAAAATATTTAACTTCAACAAAATTTTTATTTTTTTAAAAAGAACATATCAAAAAAATATATTTTTAACCCCCTCGTACCCCATCACTAAATTGGTCTTTTAAAAAAAGTAGTGCATGTTTATGTATGATGTGTCATTCCCAAGATATAGCTCGTCAAAAATGCGTCCATGGTGTTTGTTAATATTCATGGTAAGTATCCTGAATCCTGAGACAAACAGTTTTCAAGTAACGACCCCGAAACCTTGCCGTTTAGTTTCTCGTGTGAGGCAAGATCATTCCAAAAAATTCAATGCAATTCTGTTTACTTTTTTAATTAAACCGATGTCCTCCTTTGAGCGAAATTAATTTATTTACCTTCAATATTATTATTTTTCACATTTTGAAAGTTCCTGACTAAAGCAAGAAACCCATAAACATTTTAATAACTTCTACTTTCAAAATAAAAATAAGTCTAGTTGGAGATTTTTTAGTTTTTTTTTTTTAATTTAAGGTAATTATTTATCGTATGGCATTCATATTACACACTGGTTTTTAATATAAAAAATAAAAACATTTAAATTATGAAATAAAAAAAAACTTGAAAGTTGCATTTCCGCAGATATGAACTCGCGGCCTTAGTCAGGGTTTTGAAATCCTCAGCTTGTCCCTTATATCTGGTGATGGGACACTCAAATACCATGTGGTACAAAATTACTTTCCTACCATGACCCATAGCGCTGGGAGACTCTGTGTATTAAAGATACCTAACAGTTTATCAAGCTATAAATAGGAAGTCATACATGTTCATTATTTAAAGTGGTTGTAGATAACAGAACGATAATAATAGCCTCAATATGTTCTCATCCACACCCTGTTTAATATGTGCGAGATCAAAGCGCGAGTCGCCGCGCCTGCGCCGTTTCCGCCTCTCGGCCGCGCTTGCGCATAGCTCGCATAGTGACGCCTCAACTCGAAGGAAAATACCAATTAATCGAAATAAAAATCAGTCTCTCTTAAAGGGGTTTGAAAATTTTGAATGGAGACTGGCATACTGGAGTCCGCCATTTTATTTTATTTTTTTCAAAATGACGTCGCACACATATATTTGGATAGGGGACATAGAGACAAACAAAAAATGTCATGTAATATAGTGTTCTAAAACGTCACGTTACAGAGATAATTGAATATATACAGGCTGAATTATAACTAGTTCTTGATAGCAAAGGATATGAATGTACTCGTGATTACGAACAACTTTCCCAAAGAAACTATATTTCAAATCAGAAAAAAAACTTTGGTCTTCGATATGTAATATCAATAAATCGGCAAAAATGTATCAAGGACCAGAATTTTTTTTTCATATTTGACATATAGTTTCTTTGGGAAAGTTGTTCGTAATCACGAGTACATTCATATCCTTTGCTATCAAGAACTATTTAAAAGTCACCCTATATATTCCACAATAATTTTGAATATTTTTAACTTCTATATTATCTCAGAAACGTGACACTTTAGGTCAAAATGTTATATGAAATTTTTTGTTCTTCTAAAGGTCCTCTATCCAAAAACACTGGTTAGATTGTGCGACGTCATTTTGAAAAAAAAACAAAATGGCGAATCCTGAGTATTGTAATAACTTTCAAACCCCTTTACGAATTAGCAACTCGCAGAGGTCATAACACAAACGTGAAAAATTTCACTGTTCGGTCACGTACACGCACAAGTGTACAAATGCACGTGTTATCTTATCTAAGGAAAACACTTACAATAATAGTTATTTATGATACAAGGGTGGTAAAAAGGTTAATAACAAACGAGTGACATTTGTGTGCCCGAGCCTCAGTATTTTACTCCTTTTTTTATCATATGATGTTTTTCAATACACGTGTGAGAAAACCGGTAAAATAAAAAACGACCTTGGCAGAAAAAAAAAACGAGACCTACAGTACTCGCATATGATGTGTAACATGTGACAAAATACTTATGAAATTAATTAATTATCGGGTCGTACATTCACGGGCCGACCCATCGAATAGTAGTATGTCATCTTTGCCTTTGCCATCACACTAGGCGGCATGGCTATGACAACCTTAGTTTTCGAGAATTAAAAAACGTTCGCATTTCCTGTTACACATTTCCGTCCCATTTCACGAAATCGCTCCCACAAATTGCTGTGCGCGAGTCCGACCCGCACTTGGTCAGATCGAATAGCGCGCGCTTTCGCGACTTCCTGTTACACATTTCCGTCCCATGTTACACATTTCCGTCCCATTTCACGAAATCACTCCCACAAATTGCAGGAAAGCGAGAGCAAAGATGTTACACATCAAAATACATGGGTACATACCTATCATGTTTTCGGCAACCAAAGTTAATTTTACGCGACTTGTGGCTCATTTTAAATGTCCGGGGAGTAATCTCAGTTTGTGTTTTCTTATACATACATATAAGTATATATTTTTTTTACAAATATATTTACTATTCATAATTTTATTCGTTTTTACAACTAAAACAACTCAATTTAGTTTTACGAAAATTGCGCCATATTTAATTTAGCTAACCACACGTACGCATGCGTAAGTTTTTTTTTTTAATTATTACCATGAATAGATTACAATAAGGCTTAAGATAATAATATTGTAAGCATTAACACTTCCTTGGAAAAGATGGGCCTGTTCCTTTGTGTAACCTATGCGCTTCATTCATAGTTATATATTCTCCTTTCTTCAATAAGATACAACCCAAAGAGAATCTAATCAGCTAGCGTTTATCACGGAGGAACAACCAATCTCTTTTAAAATTCTCCTATCAAAAGTCTTAAAGAAGATTCTGTATCTTTGGTAATTATATTTTTTATTTGCTAGAAATGTATTTTTGCTATGAGCTAGAAATTTTTAAAAAAGTGATAAAGTAAAAGCACGTGTGCGGTAAAATCAATTTTGCGCACACTTGACTGACATTGACATATAAAGGACCACTTTTCGAGCAACTGTATTGAAAATAATTTTGTTTGTATTGACAATCAAAACAAAGCAAAGTTTTAGTATATAACTAAACGCTTTGAAAGCGATTCTAAATGTGGGTGTTAAAATATACTAATCGGTTAAGAATGGGAATACCGATTGTATCGGAATGATCGATGCCGGCGATTATCATCAAACACAAGAGAAAGTATGGGCAGATACACACATAAATTTAATAACAGTATTAGATATATTAGATTGCAGAGGCACAAACTGAGATGTGCAGGGCCAATCAGTGCGGCAAGGGTACCGTTACGGGCGGCGCACAGCCTCCAGCGAGCCGCGAGAGACGCCGCAGCCTACTTCACATCGCTGCGTAAATATTTACCATTCAACTGTCATGACACGGCAAAACAAACAAGTCAGGCGAGCACGTCAATCTTCGTTTAACTGGAGATCATTGACGAACCAAACTAATGAAATGAAACATCATTGCATGAACAATGATGTCGTGAAAAAAAGCGATGCAAATATATCCAAGCAAATCGCTGAACTGTATTTTTTTATTTTTTTTATTCACAATTGGTAAACCCTTGACAACATCTCACCTGGTGGTAAGTGACGATGTTGCCGAAGATGGAAGCGGGTTTACCAAGATTCCCCAACGCAATGGGGAACTGGCTATCTTATCTTCATGCCGGAACACACCAATGTACATTTTTGCATGCCTACTGCCAGTGTTTCTACACTTGTCAACTCTGGGTTAATTTTACTCGTAAAGCCTACAGTACCATGAGGGTGCAGTATAATGACGCATATCGCATCCTCATGCGCCTGCCACGATACTGCAGTGCATCAGGCATGTTCGCCGAGGCGGGGGTGCCCGACTTTTTCGCGGTGATGAGGTCGCGCGTAGCTTCCTGTTGGGAAAGATTGCGCGCCTCGGACAACAGCATCCTGCAAGCGATAGCTGCTAGTCTAGACAGCCCAATTTTTAGTTACTGGCTATCCGTTCATCAGAACGAGAATCGAAAATAGGTTATAAGTAATAGAAATAACAAAGTACCTTTATACAGTACTGCACTGTTTTCATTTTACTCTTTACTTTATTTTATATAATTTTATATTAAATTTTGTACTATGGCTTTTTGGCTGCAAATAAATAATTTATTATTATTATTATTATTATTATTTTTTGTTAATTTTCTAATAAAGTACTGCATCGATTTTGATAAAATTTACATGGGACCACACAGGAAGCACTAGCTTTCAAGTAAAAAAAATCATAAAAATCGGTTCACCCTGTCCAAAGTAATGAGGTAACAAAAGTACTACACCGATTTTTATAAAATTTATTTGGGACCACACGGGAAGCACTAGCTTTCAAATAAAAAAAGAATCATGAAAATCGGTTCACCCAGTCCAAAGTAATGAGGTAACAAAAGTACTACACCGATTTTAATAAAATTTATGTGGGGCCACACGGGAAGCACTAGCTTTCAAATAAAAAAAATAATCATAAAAATCGTTTCACCCAGTCTATAAAAATCACACGACGCATTAAAAAAAACATACAGACGAATTGAGAACCTCCTCCTTTTTGGAAGTCGCTTGAAAAAGCGATGCAAATATAACCAAGCAAACCGCTGAACTGTAATTATGAACCGTTTTTCGAAATGGTTCCACATGTTGTAACGTCTTATCACACTGATACGGTCTGATATAGCAAGTAATTGGTGAATAACGAAGAAAAGACACAAGAATGTGTCATCATCATCACAATTTAAGAGCCGTGCTCTTGTCCGTGTAGCTCTTTCCAGGTCTCTCTCTCCCACACTATCTCCTTCATTTCTCTATACGTTTCCACCTTAACTTTCTTCTTAACTTGGTCTATATAAGCAATTCTAGGTCTTCCTCTTCCGCGCTTTCCTTCGATCTTTCCTTATATTATGTTCTTGATAAAATTATCGTGTCTAATTAAGTGTCCTATCATCTTCCCTCTTCTGTTCTCATTTGTCTTAATTATGTTCCTCTTTTCGTTTACTCGTTTCAATACTTCTTCGTTCGTTACTCTTTCAGTCCAGCTTATTTTCTCCATCCTTCGCCAGCACCACATTTCAAAAGCTTCAAGAATGTGTAGGAAAATTAAATTAGGAGGAGGCTCCGTTAGATATCATATTGAAGTGGTAGCGGCCTCGTCTGTCGCGGTGACTTGCACATTGATATGAGACAAAACCGCGTTCTAATAGATTACAAGCGCCGGCCACGCCCCGCGCATACTAGCACACGTCAACATTCCCCACGTTAAGGCTCATACCGCCGCGCCGCCAACGACCAACTTTGTAACCACTTTTTACTTCAATTAAGGCCCAGGGTACCTAAAAATCCACTTAAACAGGTTTTTAGAATTCATTTTTGAAGTAGTTAACAGTAAATTTTATTTATTATTGAGAATAGTTACGAGGGATTATATCGAATGGAAACACGATTTAATAAAGTTGGCTCGATAGAATAATTTCGCAAAGGTACCTCTTTTCGAGCCATTTTATCGTCTATTTTCGGTTTTATTCTTAAAATAAGTAATTTGATATTATGATTTATTTACTAAAATAAAGTTCATAGGTGACTGAAAGGAAAACATGGAATTAATTTTTATCTAATATAAATATGATGAAAATAAAAACGAAAACATCGAAAAAGTGAAACATTATGATAATTTATGGACTTCTTAACAAAACAATATAAAATGATTTTGTTTTATTTTTTTTTTGAAATTTTTCCTATTTTATTTAAACCAAAATTTTCGCACAATTCGTCCGCTGCGATTAACGTAACAGCCACGTTGCAGTACAAGCTGTTAAGAACTTAATTTCCAAGCTATTTCGTTCGATGTTGGAAACATCGTGAATCGAGTTGCTTATTTTAGGGACGGAGAAGTTTTAGCCATAAACGAACGACCAATTACTTGAGCACCTCCATTACTAGCAGATCGATCCGACACATAGCTCGGTACAATAGCCCATATTAATTTATTGGGCAAATTTCATCTCTCGACACAAGATGTAGGTTAACTGTGAACGGTCGATTGTCTTTCGTGTGCCATAATTTAGATATGGCTTAAAAAGTAAAGTACCGAGACAAATCAGATCCATATAATTTATTTTTTCGTACTACAGTGTAAACTCTGTAAAACGTCACTCGATATAACGATTCACTCTTTAAAACGTCAAATTATTCTGGCTCCAGTTGGTTCACTTTGACGGTAATTTCTCTCTGTATAACGAAAACTCAACGAAACTCACGAAACGTCACAGCGCTGGGTGCGAAGTACTAGGTGGGGGTAATATAATCGATCGCAGCGCTCATAGTGGCCAAAAGTAAAAACAATGTTGGGCTCTGTCATCCGTCATATCTCATAGTAAACTGTTCAGACTTGGTTACCTAATTTAAATAAAACCCGGTCCTTAAAATAATATTTATTTCGATCTGAAAACGATATTTAATTTATCACTAGGGATACAGGAACAATTATATAAGTTTATTATTATTGAATGAAACCATTAAAGTAGCTTTATCTTCTTGTTTTACAGTAAAACTACAACTAAAAATTAAGTAACAAACCCTGACATGTTCAAAATAAAACACACTTTTTGAATTAATTTTACTTACCTCATTTGATTTGAATGTCTTAAAATGATTTTACAACCCTTTATCCACCCAAATCAAGGTATCACAGTTATTTTAGAAAAAAAATAATAGATAATTTTGGATTATAATAATATTTGTCACAATGTCGTGATTAAATGTCAAAACGTCAGAGCCAACAAAGTTGCGGACGCTAGGTGGCGCTGAACTCGTGCACAGAACCATACTCTATCTAAATGCGTACAACCCTGTACAAGAAGAAAGTGGACTAAAAAAGTAAGAATACCAAACAATTACAGATTGATTGTGAAAGTAAGTAATAATAAGTAACTAGATGATTAAATTACTTACTATGAACAGCTAATTGAACCTCCATTTTACCAGTAAGTGGCGTTAGAGAAAAAAAGTAATACGTTCGTTGCAAGCACATCACGTGAACGCAACTTCTACAGTCCTACAATTACGCAATTTCTGGCATACCTACCAAACCATACCGCCAGCCTTCATACTTGCTAAAGCATACTCCTTTGAAACCAACGATATCAATATGTAGGTATTTGGATTCGTTGTACCCATTAAACACCGGGTTATAATTAAGTGCACCGGGTTGTCTGGAAGAAATCGCTTTGAGCGATAAGACTGCCCAAATGGTACCGCTATAGTACCTATATAAGTTTATTTTAAAGTGAAACTTTTATTACCACGTCTCAAATTTTTTCGTGTGTGTGAAATGTCGCGTGACGGTCGCTTTCGTCTGACGCTATGATCGTTTCGTCCTCTGTACCGTAGCGAGAGCAGCCATGATCGTTTCGTCCTCTGTAAAGTTTCACCTTTACCATGCTTTCATAAAACCACACACTCTTTTTTTATATTGTGTTTTTTCTTTTATATTTTTTATTTATATTGTGTTTGTTTTTTTTTATATTCTTTTTCGTCTGTGTGTCGCGTGACGGTCTTTATAATCGTTTCGTCCTCTGTACAAGACGAGAGCAGCCATGATCGTTGCGTGCTCTGTAAATGTCTATAATGTGAAAAAAAGTTTCACTTTTACCGTGGTTTCATAAAACCACACACTCTTTTTTTTAAGTTAAGTTTTTATAATTTGTTTATATTTTTTTAACTATTTTATGTACATTAAAGAGTATTTATCTTATCCTATCTTAAACCTAGTTTTTGCTCATCACCAACCAACATTTTCAAGTGAGTTGCACATTCTAGTGCTTTTTCAAGCGAGTGGAAAAGGAGTAGGTTCTCAATTCGACTGTATATGTTTTTTTATGTGTGTTACCTCTTGACAGGGTGAACCGATTTTTATGTTTTTTTTTATTTGAAAGCTAGTACTTCCCGTGTGGTCCCATATAAATTTTATCAAAATCAGTGTAGTACCTTATTAGAAAATTAACAAAAAGCAAAAGTAATAAAATGTACTAAGTTGTTGCGATGGAAGTCGGTTTTTTAACGTGTTTAGCGTTTATATTGTTGCTGACTGATTTGTTTACATAAGCCCGCGTCGACGGTAGACTAACTGCTGCACAACGTTGGATAGAACTTGATGCGGGAAAAGATAACGAACACGTTTGCCAACTGGATTATCTCGACTAACTACATAACAGATAAGCAGTTTCGTTTTTATTGTAACGGGTAAGGAAATTTTCCGATAGAATAGGGGATCGGACTGCTAGTCATTTTACTTACTTTTTATGATCTGTCAAAAACGAAATTTTGTTCTAAAAATTTTTCAAATATCCCATAAGTTGCATCATACATTTTTAGCGTCATGAAGAAATTATTTTGTGAATTTGATCAATAAAAAATTTAAGACGTGATGGAAAAACAACACAAGTAAGGTTTTTTTGAAACTTCGCCAGGAGAGCAATTTAGGAAATCATATTTCAGAATTTTATTTTGATGCTGTCCGATCCCCTATCGAGCCACTGACATTATGATTAATGCGACTTTACGAGCTAGTACGTTACGTGTAGTTATTAAATTATGGGTGGAATTGCAAGACAGTTACATAATAAAAATTGTGTGTACATAGATAAACGAATAGGGAATGTAAAGATCGTATATAATTATTTACATTTACACACTCGCGACTCCTTTTATATATACTTGCCAGCGCGGATCGTACTAAAAAACTAAGTTCAAATTCAAACTAGTAAGTCGTTCCGAAACAGTTGAGATTAATTCCATTCGAGACCGCGAGTCAGGACAGAGGTCCTTTATCAAAAGTAATATCTATTTGTGGCTGCGCGCCAGGGCAGAGGTCCCTTCAAAGTGTGATTTCCACGGCAAGAATTTTTAACCGCCTCCGTGGCGTAATGGTTAGTCCATTCGCTTCACACCAGGAGGTCGCAGGTTCGATTCCCGGCGGGAGCAACTTGTAAGACTCGGTTTGGTTGGTGGTTTGGCATTTTCTAAGCCCGCTTGGCTAGCTACCACCATCTTATCTAAGTCTATCCCCATTGCGTTGGGGAATCTTGGTAAGCCCACTTCCATCTTCGGCATCATCGTCACTTACCATCAGGTGAGATGATGCCAAGGGCTTACCAATTGAGAATAAATAAAAAAAAGAGTATAAGTTGCTAGCTCGTATAGTTCACAAACCAATAATAAGTCAGCTGACAAAGCATATATTTTACTAAGTGAATATACAGGGTGTTTGGGAAGTAGTGCAGAAAACTGAAAGGGGAGCCAGAGGTGGTCATTTGGAATCATCATATCAGCCACAAATCAAAGGCCTCCCCCAAGGATTTTCACGACGACCGGTCCTGCGCTGCCCGCATCCATCGGCTTCCCGCGATCTTTACCAGGTCATCGGTCTACCGCGTGGGAGGCCTGCCTACGCTACGTCTTCCGGTGCGCAGCCGCCACTCGAGAACCTTACTATCCCATCGGCCATCTGTTGGCCATCATTTGGAATAGATTTGACTTAATACACTGGTAGCCTAAGTCGTACGGTTTTCGAGATATTAGCTTTTTAATTTTCAGATTTTGTATAAAAACGCATTTGCTTTTTTTTAACTTTTTAACTTTGTTGGAAAGGTGATAAAATGGGGAAGTTTTTACCGTATTTTGCACTGCAACTGTAGTATAACTTTTTTTTTGGAAAATCACGAAATATTTAAACAAATGCGTTTTTCATACAAAATCTGATAATTAAAAAGCGAATATCTCGAAAACTGTAAGACTTAGGCGTGTATTAAGTCAAATCTATTCCAAATGACCGCCTCTGGCTCCCCTTTCAGTTTTCTGCACTACTTCCCAAACACCCTGTAGATAGCTCTACAGCCTTGTTCATATCGTACAAACGTATTTCATTCCATGGTACCTGAGAGCTACGATCCCCAGAGGTTACGTAGACACGTCGTAGTACACACAACTTCAAGGTGAAACTTTTATTACATCGTCTTAATTTTTTGTCTGTGTGTTGCATGTCGCGTGACGGTCGCTTTCGTCTGACGGTATGATCGTTTCGTCCTCTGTAAAGTTTCACAAAACCGTGATTTCATAAAACCACACACTTACTTTTTTTAATTTTTATGTACTTGTTTAAACATTGGTAGTTATAGACTATCCAGGAATTCAGTTAATTGCTTGGTAATCTAGGTGAACCTCATTCCGCGCTGTAGAAGACAATTAGCGCACTGCGGTAATTAATGCGGCTATGCTCTATGCTACGTGTAGGATAGTGATAGTAGACACTATCTACCCTACAGTTTCTCCCTCTAACTACTTATTGATTTTGAATTTTCTTTTTGTTTCATTTACTTTTGTTTTTCTCCATTTGATATGATCATTTAGTAGTTTTGGTATGATACATAGATGAGATTAGATTTATTTATCATACATCACAAATTTATCCTATTTGTATTGAAATCTTAAAGTGTGTTTACTTTTTTTTGTAAAAAAGTAATTTCAAAGTAAGCTACAGGAAATGTTAATCGAAATAACAACGATATTGTATTTTTCGATGATAAGTTTTCCATTTGTTATACTTCATTACATCAGCTCATATACGTCCCTACCGAGGGGCTCGAGCCTACCCAGAATTCGGGCGATCGGGCGTTAGTCAACCACGCGGGCCCAATGCTGGTTGGTCGACTTCATACACACAACCTTCGAGATTCTTCACTATAAGAGCGGTCGACTAAGGCCCGATCGCCTTAATTCAGGGTAGGCTCAAGCCCCTCGGTGGGGACGTATATGAGCTGATGTGATATGACCTTAAATTATGTATACTTATAGAACGAAACATTTCTGATCGTCACTACTTCGTATAACTGTCGGTGCCACAGAAATCGGTCGGTACAGTTAGAATTCGTAGGTGTTACGCAGTGCCACACGGTGTTAATTACGAATGTTGAGCTTGTACGGTATTCCAAAGTCTACATAGTTTGTATATATGAAAGGAAAAGGTGACTGACTGGTATATCAACGCACAGCTCAAACCACTGCACTGGATGGATCGGGTTGAAATTTGGCACACAGATAGCAACTATGACGTATGCATCCGCTAAGAAAGAATTTTGGGAAATTTCCACGCGAACCGCAAAAATCGGAATCGGAATCGAAGCCGCGGGCACCCACTAGTCGTATAAACTTGGTCGGGGAAAAGTACCTTCGTACTTTGTAAGTATACATTTGTAATCAAATCTCTTTGTTTGTATTATTTGTAAATTAAAAAGGTAAACATTGAAAATTTTAATTAAAATTAAAAAGTAAAAATTACCGCCATTTTTTCATTACTATTTTCTGTCGACGAAAATGAGTGAATGTAACGAAGAGATTTACTTAATTTAGAAATTTTATTTAAAAAATGGTAAAAATATACCAGAGCGTCGGTAGCGCAGAGGCAAGCGTCGCTACCTCCTATCCGGGAGGCCGTGGTTCGAGTCCTGCCACGTACCAATGTGTTTTCGAATTTCGATTTTATATGTACGTTTATCCGACGCTCTTACGGTGAAGGAAAACATCGTGAGAAAACCTGCACAGTTGCACACGCCTGCGGAGAAACTCGAAGGTTGTGTGTGAAGTTGATCAACCCGCACTGGGCCCGCGTGGTCGACTAAGGCCCGATCGCCCTAAATCAGGGTAGGCTCGAACCCCTCGGTGGGGACGTATATGATGAGTATATATCTAGTCATCATCACAAGTACCTAGATAAGAAAATATCAAGAAAATTCGTCGAACTCAATCTGAGAACAACTCAACGGTATTTGACTTTCTATTTCACGTTCAAAAGCCGTGACGAAATTCTGCCTGATACTAATAAATAATTAATATTGTAACTAGAGGTTTGTCAGGAAATACATCATAATTATTATGTGTAAACAGCGTGTAACGTTACGTTACTGCATTACTTACTGCGTTTGTTCTTTATTGAATTGTAAATTGAAAATCAGCTAAATGTCTCAATTTGTTCATGTCATTATCCTTTAGAATTATTCAAATAAACGATAAATATTGATTCAATATTGAGTCCCTCCACAGTATTATGGTATAGTTTGACAGAGATCTGTACAGTATAAGACACTTATTACGTCATATATTACGTCACACTTTTTCGAGTGCCGCTGTGGCACCCTCCCCGCTTCAGCGTTCTCCGGAAAGATTGCAAAATGGCATCATTCCCGCTTGAAAGGATAAATCTTACACTTCATAATATCGCTATAACCCATGCCCTCCAAGGTCCTGCGCTACCGGCATCCAGAGGCTTCACGCGATCTTCACCAGGTCGTCGGTCCACCGCGTGGGAGACCTACCTACGCTAACCTTTCCGGTGCGTTATAATATACCTATATGCACATAATAGGGATGACGAGTGCTAGTCATCTGATTTACTTTTTATCATTTGTGAAAAACGAAATTTTGTTCTAAAAATGTTTGAAATACCTAGGCGTGGCGTGACTCCATAGTTTTGCAGCGCCATTTATGTACTCATTTTGTGATTTTGGTGAATTAAAAATCGAAGACCTGATAGAAAACAAAACGAGTAAGGTTTTTCGAAGTTTAAGTAGGAGGGCAATTTTGTGATCAAGAGTTCATAATTTATTTCTGATGCTGCCGTCATCCCAATTTTATATTAAAGATTAGACATTGATAGAGTACCTAGCTACTTAATTAGATACGATTATACTCCAAAAGTATTTAAAAAAAAGTTGTTTACTCAAAGCATTCTATTTGTCTAATAACTATAGATTCATAACTTATAGATAGAGCTGAATAAGTTATTTCTTGAAAAAAGGACAATCCTTACTAATATTTTAAATGTGAAAATGTGTTTGTTTGTTTGTTACCTTTTCACGCTTCAACGCCTTGACCAATCTTAATGAAATTTGGCATGCAGGTAGCCTGTGTCACAAGGAAGGACATAGGCTACTTTTTATCCCACGAAAATAGCATAGCCCGATCACAGATATGCTATATATAAGGGGAGGTAGATAGGTTACATGCGTCTAAAAAGTGAAGCAAAAAAAAGATGCCAATTGGCATCTCTTTTCTTAGTAACATTCAGTGCAATAGAAGGGAACTACCTATAATAATGTGTGTGTGTAAATGGCTTCGATTTTCAAATGTTGTTGGTTAGTGCATAACCCATCTATGGTAACAAATCTCTGAGCCCGATGCAGTTCCTGGGGGAACTGAAAATATACTCTTTTTTGGTTAATTTCTTTAACATCACAACGGAACAATGGACTGTGTGATTTTTAGCACGGAGATGGTTGAGTGGGTGGGAAATGACATGATTTACTAATAAGCATATCCTGACATAGTTCCCGAGGGATCTGGAGAAAGTTCATGTCCATCGGCTCGCGCACCGCGCACCCTATAAGACAGTCATAAAAACGATTTCCACGCGGGAAAAAGCTAGTAACTATATTATTGTAATGTGCTGAATTACAAATCTGTTCCAGCTTTGTATCAGGATATCTTTAAGTCTCCGAGAGTTATTGCTGCATGGAATTTACCATTTGCTTGATATTTATTATGTTGTTGCCTTCCCTCCTTAGCAGCCAGATACAGGGAATAACGGGGTTGACTTATAGCGGCTGTGTGCACTTGCAGCGCCAGGGAGCCGGGTCATTCCTTCCCCTCTAATATGGTTGATGGGAGCGATGACTGACTCTCGCGTTATACTCGTGACCGGGTGCTGTCCGTGTGAACTGGCCTACTCTTGTCAAAGCTTTCTGTGACATTCAATAATTGTGTGTATAACTTTTCGTGTCATATTGTTTTCATGTTCTAATGACATAATCTGGTTTATTTCTAACTAATGATTGTTTATTTCTTGATTTTTCACAAATGAAATTATGTTATTATTAATTTATGACTATCAGAAAGAGTGTAATTTGCACCTATTTTGAATAAATATCTTGAATCTGGAATCAGGGCGGCATCGGTAGGGCGGGCAACTGTGACCGCCCCCGCCCACGGCACCTCACTATTGTTACCCGCTAGTTCGCATGAAACTGGAAAAACTCTCCACGCGTGTCACCCGTTACAAATAAAATATTCTTTTCACTTCTCCTGCTCGTAAAGTTGTTATTTGTGTCGAGAGAAGGCTGCATAAATAAAATGGTATTTCATCCTCTTGTGCATAAATCAACTCTTTTTTAAAGTTCTTCTTTTAATACTATGGCAATGAGGCCTTACAGCCACAATTACACAATACATCTTCATTTAACAGATATGTTTTATGAGATGTAGGTTAAATTTAAATTTCTATCTAAATTCAAATTTAAGATTAATACGGGCGTGGATTTACGTAAAAACAAATAACACGAATATTTATAACTTGGCCAAAGATGACCTATTTTAACTTGGCTATAAGGACCTCACCATAGTCAAACGTCTCAAGTTGAAAATAAGAAAAATTATGTAGCGGGAAACTAATTAGTAATTATTCGTCAAAACTAGCCAAACTTTTTTGTTGCGGTTGAATATTTATTATTTTAAACCCATTTTACCCTCGACGTGACTATCCGCTCTCGCCGTACCGGCTGGGGTGCCTATATGAACGTCTCGGGTAAAATAGCCTGTTTTATGCTCTTGTTGTACAATCTACTATTTTTTTCATTGCATCCGTTGTTCCTCATGGTAAAAGTTTTATCTAAGAAGAAAACAATCAAATTCTGATCATATTTGCAGATACCCACGTCAGGTTATATAAACAGACAGTTCAGAAGTCGTTTTTGATCACACTACGCGAAGGTCGTGATGTGCCAGTTCGCTTGAGATGTGTCGTGATGGGCGATAACTTTGGAATGGCAACGGGCGTACGTACACGGCAGCTAACGTAGAAAGTTAACATTTTAATTAGGTTAGCTTATTGCCGAGACATTCCTCACGTTCGAGCCTCTTAGGGGCTTCTGTTGTCTTCGGAAATATCAGTTTTAAGAGAATCTGAAACCATTGAAGTGTGTTCATCTCTTGCAAGGTTACAGCAGAATCACCAGCGTAGCTGAGGCTTTGTCTCTGCTACATATGCTGAGCTGGGACCTTTTCATGTCGCCGGGCTATAAATTACTTGTTATATGTATTTACTTCTTCTCGTTTATTTAAAATTGACATGTCTGTCTAGTGTAAGTAAAATGTTTATTTTTAACATAACAGTAACTACTGTATGTTATGTGCCTGGTGTCTCAATAAACTTATTCTATTCTATTTATTTTAATTTGTCAGCCAGTTTCATTGACCTTGATCCATTGTGGCATTAATCTATTGACACAACCCTTCCAAACTGTCTTCGAAAGGGGTAGAAACCTCTTTAGCATACCTACCAACATCTACGTATACATTTTTTTTTAAATATTTCGCAAACAATTAAACCTATACAGGATGTAACAAAATTGGTGTAGGTCCCGGTAGTCCTTTATACAAATCGATCAGCTGTTAGATTGACTAATACCCATAATAAAAAAGACGTGTGGCACTCGGGGACTGCCGCGGTAAAGCTACTGCATAGCATTTTTTATCAACTTATGCAATTATACTTATTTATTTATTTTTTATTTATGCAGTATTTACCAGTACCATATATAGTCCTTGGGGCGCGGGATGTTTATGTAATAAATTAACACTAAGAAAGTTAATCATCGTCATCTTCATCTTAATCATCATCATCATCTTCTTCTTCATCATCATCATCATTATGATGGATAGATAGATATTTTTTTGGGGTATTAGGTTTTATTTTCGTTACGAAATTTATTGATTCGGTCCCCTCAAAGCCCGCGATAAAAGCTATACAATAGCTTAATAATCTGCCTTATCCACTATACCACTGTTCTCGTAGTTAGAACAAGATGGTACGCAATAAACTTTGACACTGCGTTCCGATGATGACCCTACTTTTCTGATATCCAATTACCCACTGATTAAAACAATTTCACTCTCGCAATGTGTACGCATATCGTGTAACTTAGCAGTTTCTCCCATTTCCATTGCATTGGATGCAAACGTAGGCACATCGTAAATGCATTGCCGCACCTCACAAACTTGCGCTTTCAATTAGAGACAGCGGTTGCTGGTGGATGGTGGGACATCGGGAGCCGGGTCGTTCCTTTCCCTCTAATATGGTTGATGAGAGCGATGGCTGACTCTCGCGTTATACTCGTGACCGAGTGCTGTCCGTGTGAACTGGCCTACTCTTGTTATATGCATTCAATGATTTTTATGTATAACTTTTCGTGTCATATTGTTTTCATGTTCTAATGACATAATCTGGTTTATTGCAATGATTGAATTTTGACATTATTAATTAAAGATTGTTTATTTCTTGACTTTTCACAAATGAAATTATGTTATTATTATTTTATGACTATCAGAAAGAGTGTAATTTGCATCTATTTTGAATAAATATCTTGAATCTTCCCTCGGGTGAAAATCGGTTAACTGCTTCACCAATCACCCAGCAGCTACCTACCTAGGTACTCATTAAATTTTCTTACATAGCCGTACTGGAGATCATTGGTGTTCGTAAATTTTATGTATATGACGTCTGCAATAACAAGTCATAAAGAACTTAGAATTTAGATAGTTATTTTAAAAAGGAGTATGTTCAATGATCGAGGTTTTAGTATTCTCATTTTTGAAGTAAAAACTTTTTTAGGCGCGTTAGGCATTTTTGAGATGGGAAAAAACCCTTGAACCATACTATATGTTAGTACTAATATATATACTTTGACTCCGTACCTCCGTACTATGGCGCCAATGGTTGAGGCGGCGCGGACGCCTGCGCGGGCGACCTGCAAACCCCTTTGCTCACGATACTATAGATAATTAGTGGAAAGTCGAGGTGAGTAACGGCAGAAGGTATTAGTTTGTAGCCGAGGGCCTTGCTAGCGCCTATACGCAAAACCGCACCAGGCACCGTCACTTACATCGTGTACAGCCTATACAGGTGTAACTAAATTTTGAACAAAAAAAACCGACGTCAAACAGGAAACTAAGGTCGATTTTTCTGGGATGCCATCGTCAGATCCTGGTATCCTTATCATGGTACCACCCTTGGGATATCTCCTTTCCAACAAAAAATCGGTTCTTAAACGACGGAGTTATCCGCGAACACACATAATATATATATATATATATGTATATTTTCGAATTTCGGTCGAATTGAGAAACCTCCTCCTTTTTTTGAAGTCGGTTAAAAATTGGTGTAGGTCCCGTTAACTGCGGCTTCTACTCATTATTCTGAACAACTTTTGTTCTACGAAGTCGCCAAAAATATATTTTACTCTTCATACAGATCGATCGACTCATTTTGTGCATTTTAGTATCATCATATCAGCTCATATACGTCCCCACCGAGGGACTCGAGCCTACCCTGAATTAGGGCGATCGGGCCTTTGTCGACCACGCGGGCCCAGTGCGGGTTGGTCGACTTCACACAAAACCTTCGAGTTAATCCGCAGGCGTGTGCAGGTTTCCTCACGATGTTTTCCTTCACCGTATACACAGCATTTTAGTATGGAGGGTTCAAATAATAAAAAAAGACTTTACATCCCTTGGGGAAAGCTGTTCAGTATGGTGAGTAGAAGCCCCAGTTATCGAGTCCTACATCGATTATTTTACACCTGTATATATCTTTATATATACAGGGTGTAAAAAAATTGGTGTAGGCGCCGTTAACTGGGGGTTCTACTCATCATACTGAACATCTTTCCCCAAGAAACCCATAGACAATTCTCAAAAAAAAATGGACCCTCCATACTAAAATGCACAAATTTGGTCGATCAGCTGATCGATTTGTATGAAGAGTAAACACATTTTTTGCGATTTTAGCAAAGTCGTAAAAAAAAGTTGTTCAGTATGATGAGTAGAAGCCCCAGTTAACGGGACCAACACCAATTTTGTTACACCCTGTATAATTCTACTGTACGTGTGTATGTCACTGAACCCCACATAAACGGCTGGACCGATTTGAATGCATTTTTTTGTAGATGGCGCCTGGTTTAGATTCACAAATCAGCCCGGCAGCTGGTACTGCAGTCATATCATGCAGGACAACGTCTGTCTGGTCTGCTAGTATTAAATATATTAGGTATAATTGCGATGACGTCAATATCGACTAATCTAACCAATTTAATTAAAAATGATAAAACCCGACTGCACAAAAACATACCTCTCTTTTTGGATGTCAAATAATAATATAATCCTTTGTCACTCACGGGATCAACACGAACCTAACGACACCTCACACTCCGAAGTCCATCAAGTTTAAACTATACGCTCAGCCGAAGAAACAGACATATATACATACATACATATACCCGCAAAACGTTACCCTACTTATTAGGAAGTCTAGTAAAAACAAATTCCTTCTGACATATAAATAAACCTTATAATATCAATAACCTTATTACCCGTTGGCTACCTATTGGGCCAATCCCTACTAATATTATAAATGCGAAAGTAACTCTGTCTGTCTGTTACGCTTTCCCGCAAAAACTACTGAACGGATTTGGCTGAAATTTGGTAGGTAGACAGATTAGGACCTGGATTAAGACATAGGCTACTTCTTACCAAGCTCGCGAGCCGCTTGCGGCTCGCGCACTGTGCACCCTCGAAAAGTCATAGAAACGTGGTCCACGCGGGTGAAGCCGCGGGAAACAGCTAGTAAGATATAAAATAACAACAGTCAATATTCAAACCATCGATTCGAAAAGAAGAAGAAGATTACCCGTTTTGTTTTCCATCAAGTCTTTAGCGATTTCTCAACATTTGACAATTAGTGCATGAATCGCTGAAAAACTATGACGTCACGTCCATGTAAGTATTTTAAACATTTATGGAACTTAAATATCGTTTCTGACAGGTGATAAATGATAAATAATAATAATAAATATCCTTTATTGCATAACCAAAAATCTTTACAGAAACTTAATTTAAAAGTGTACAGTGCAAAGGCGGCCTTATCGCTTTTAGCGAATTCTTCCAGGCAACCTTAAGGTAACCGGTAGGAGTTGGTAGGTAAAAGGCTAAATGCGGGTGGCTGCATTTAAAAAAAAATTACTAATTAATACATATATACTTATATAAATATATAAAATACAAATCAAAACAAATAAATATTATATAAATAAAAATAAAGATAAAACAGTACCTATAACTCAAATGATTAACAGTCATCATCCGCATTCCTTTTTACAAGCTTTTAATTAACTTGCAATGTATGTATGTTTGTTCGGGTGAAATCCAACATGGCGGCGCACCCAAGATGGCGGGCTAGTTATTTTTAATACACTCATACAATGTGGGTATCAAATAAAAGGGTTTGCTGAGTTTACGATATAATTGAAAATTTTCAAATAAAAGCTTGTACCTAAAAGGTTTTAGTTCTTTCGAGAATTATTGCCTTCCTGCCCAAAAAGCAGGGTAATGATTTCTTGGGTGTATTTACCAGTATGTATGTCTGTTTCTTTGGCTGAGGCTGCAGCCTAAACGGCTTGATGGATTTTGGAGAGCGAGGTGTCGTTAGATTCCTCTTGATCCCGTGAGTGACACAGGATACATTTTTACCCGACTGTCAAACCAGAGGGGTAATATTTTATGCATTAACGTTTTTAATATTTAATTAAATTGAGGTAAATTTTAGACCTCAAGCCACAATTAATCAATGTCTTGAACTTTGAATACCTACCCACTATTAAATAAATGACGAAATGAGAACTCCAACCCATTCGTTTACAAGTAGCAAATTTTAATCAAGTGAGTCTAGTTTGCTTTAGAATTTTTTTATTATTCTGAAATTCGTAAGCAGTACAATACTTCTAGAAATTTAAGACCGAAAAACCGACAATTTGTGCTGAGAAATAGGCAGGTTTATGTCTGGAAGTACGACTATTTATTTAATAAGCTAGCGTAGGCGATGACGGATATAGCGAAGAAAACCTTTCGATGGCATATTCATCTTAATCCCGGGTCCATTGTTCATACGAGAATTTCAAATAAGACAATAATATACAGTCGCCAAATAAAAACATGAAACAAGAAATGTAAAATGAATAAAGTGGAAAAAAAAGTGAATGATATAACTTACACGTTATCGTTGACGTCGCTGCTCTCGTCGAGCTCTCCTATGGTATCAAGAGATGCTCCCGATCCATCTTCTCTCGTTTCGGCTGGAGGAGGAGGAGGCGCCGTGGTGGGCCGCACCAGTGCTGGCGGCTCACTCCCACTCTCCTTGAATTGAGGCTTCGGCACAAAGTCTATGAGGCGAGGCAACGCTTCCGGTCCCGCACATTCGTCTAACTTCTCTATAGTTGTGTTGTTCATCTCGGCTTCTGACCTTTGCAGCCAGGTTTCGATGCAATTCTTTTTAGTTGGAGTCAACAGTGGCTCGGGAATAGGTGGCGGAGGCGTTTGTGGTATCGAAACAGCCCTGGGCTTCTTTTCGCTATGAGAACGCTCTACTTTCATAGTACGAGGCATCGGTTTTGGCTTTTCGATGGCTGATTCAGTCTTCGTATTTAACTTTTCATTCTCTGAAGGGTTACTAGAAGTTTCTTTATTACAAGTCAGATTTTGAACAAAGGTATTGTTATTATTTTTATCGTTCTGCTGCAGCATTTTAGTGAGATCAGTAGCTATCTCATTAGTATTATCGATACATATCAACAAATCATTAGAAGTCCCCTTTTCTTCCTTCGCAATATTGTTAACTGTCTTCTGTTTATCTAAAAAGTTACTGCTTGTAATATCTTTAAGAATATTAGAGTCAATGTTTTCGACACAGTTTAAAACTTTTTTAATATCTATCGTTTTCGGTTGCATTATAGGAGTAGATGGTATGCTATTCTCTACAGAACTAGCCATAGAACTAAGTCTGTCTACTACGGTTGATATGGAACTGCCTGTGTCATCTGACTCACCATCTGCTAAAAGTAGACAACGCTCCCACTCAGTTGACAAAAGGTCTATGTAAACTTCAGCTTCCGGGGGCATTGTTTTCCCATCTGATAGGCGACGAACTAGGCGCCTCACTTCTTCTGGGGATCCTTTTCTTAAACAGGCTATGCTTTCTTTGTTTTGTCTGTGAATGTGACTATCAAATGAAGATTTTCGTGAAAGCTTAGTAATTGTAGAGTATCCATTGTGTTGTCCATTCATATTAGTATCTTTGCCATTTAACATCTGACCTTCAGAAATAACAACACCATTCTGTTCACCAACAGTTTGAAGAGTCTGTTTATCCTTGAAAGAATTTTTCTTTCCTAACTTTCTAGGAGGAACAGGCGGTGGTAGGGCTGTCGGCCTTTGTATATCGATCGGTTTGTTCACAGACACACTATCGGTTACATCCATGCCTTTTTCTTCTATGTGTTTATCTGATTCGAAATGACGAACTAAAAGCGTTAACTTTTCATCAGAATCTTTAAGTCTACGAACACAATCAATTCTAGTCAGTTCCGAAACTGAAGTGCCATCAATAGCCAATATTTCATCGCCTGGTATAAGTTTACCCCAAGGTGTACACGCATTTGCAGCAGGACTATCCTCTGCACATGATTGAACTAGAAGTCTTCTTACTTTCTCTGCAGCTGCAGATCCACCTTCAAACTTGAGTCCTAAGCCGAGTCGTGCACCGCGTGGTCTGAAGACGACAACTTCGGCGGCACCGGAAGTGGCTCCCACTGTCAAGACAGTTACAAAGGAGGGATCACCCACCGGAGGTCGGCTCTCTCCCACCGGTACTATAGTGATGTACTCCTCGCCGACCGCGTCCGTCGCCATCCCGTGTTTGCGCGCGCCTGCGCGGTTCGCAACACCGTCTCAGTCCAAACTGTCAACAAAAATACACCGTATAAGATTGCGTAATAAAAATGCAACAACAGAGATGCGTGCACGACTAGCTAGTCACGCAAGCACTGTGGTGAGGCCTCTGTTTCACTTGAAAGTAAAACTGATCAAGGTTTAGAACTTAATTATATTTATTGTCAGAAAAAAAGTATAGCTACTTAAGTTCATAAACTAAAACTCGACTTCTGAAAAATAACGCTCGAAAAAGTATTAAACAAGAAAATATTCTCATTACAAATTTTTGTGTACAAACTATTCAAAATAAACAACTTACACATAATGTATTTAATACATATTTATAGTGATGTTCAGAGAATAGCCGTAGTCACATGCCACTTTGCCCTAAAGCTTAATTATTATTTATTTTATATTATTTTTTAAGGAAAACTAGGTTACATTCACAGATTTGAACAGAAGGATCCGCCCGTCTGCATATTTTAGTCAGATTTTCTTCATACATGCAAAAAGTAGCGCCATCTGACATAACTCGTACGAACTAGCGTGGGCGAGAGTTGACTGACGTGCCGAGTTAAAAGAACCTTGATAGAATTGTCGCTTTAAAAATTCGTTTTTTTAATTTGTTTACAAGAAAAAATACAATGTAAGGTTACTTATCGATAATACGACATCCCATTTTTCTTTTTAGCCTTTCTTTTATGATATTTACGGCCTCTTACAACACAATAAGGCATTTTTATATGGAATATTTTTCCACCGCACTGAACAATGTCCCGCAGACGACTGAGTCGCGAGTGTGCGAAACTTTCGATTTTCGCACCAATTCGCTGGGCCCATTAGTCGCGCGCGTTGGCCGGGTCCTTACGCCAGTAATATATAAGTCATTGGTTACATTATATGATCAAACATCAATTAGATAAGGAACATTGAGAAGTTTTCGCCTTTATCAATCGCTTACTATTCGAATGTATTCGTTTGTTAGGGTAGGTGGCATAATATGACCACGGTTATGCTCTGGACATCACTATGAAAATAAATTAAATACATTTAACATATATTACGTGTAAGTAACTTTTTATTTAATAGACGATAAATATTGAATAGTTTGTCTACGAAACGATTCGAGATGAGAATATTTTCTTGTATAATACTTTTGAAAATATTTTTTACTAGACGGGTTTTCGTTTTTGAACTTACTTTTTATTTGAATTATTTTGGGGTCATAATTTCATGATAAGTATCTGCAGAGCCCCTTCACGCTTTTTTGCCACGTTTTTAAAAGCATTTATTTAACTTGCAATGTTTGTATGTATGTGTGTTTGTTTAGTTTAAATCTAGCGGTCGATTTTAGAGCGAATTCCAGGGGTCCGATGAAGCTGAATTTTGTAATGAGGCTGTATTCCCGGTGACAATAGATCCTTTTGGTATTTTGAAGTTGATCTGATGATGAACTTTGAAGGTGGAATCAAGGCCCCAGAATAGTCTTTCATATTTCAATAGAATCGTATGAAATACAATACTGTGCTCACCTTTTTTGAACTACGTATTTTTTATATTCATTTGAGCATTTAGCTTTTTGAGCATATACACACTTTTCAAATAAAAGCTTGTACCTAAATGCTTTAAGATTTTTCGAAAATTATTGTATTTTGGGTAGTTTTGGAAGGGAAATATGTTTGGCTTAGATATATCTAAGGCGTGATTAAACCAATACCAATTATTCCCTATTATCGTGTGCAATAGTGTGCATGTAAGGTGCATGCAAATAAATCCGCAAGCAACAGCTTACAATATATGTATTTTATAATTTGCTTACTAAGCCCTTCTATTTAATACCCAACACGGCATTTTTAATTCATAATTTTATGTCCTCTTGAAGGCGCCATATTCAGTTTAACGTGACGTCACTAGCTTATAAGCAGCGGACGATCAAGACGCTTCCAACAATACCTCATTTATCAAAATCGGTAGAGTGGTTTAGGAAATACAAGGGAACAGATGAACATACATACCCACCCTCATAAATGACATACATACCGGTCAAAATTCATAAACATTCTCTTTGCTTCACCGTAGTCGGGTATTAAAGGACTTTAATTATGCCCTTCTTTCATTCAGAAATTAATTACTGTAAATTTTTGTTTTCGATCCCAAGAACAGAAAAAACTACAGCAAGTAGCTGTTAAAGTGACCTGTGAAGTTGTTGGTGCTGAATGTTCCTGACTAACTGCGATCCCTAGGCGTTTGGCAAACAAATTCTTTCCAACAATACAAATATGTATTACCAACTAGCTGTCCCGGCGAACTACGTTCCACCTTACACTACACTATACTACCCTACCCTACCCTACACTACACTACGTACTAATATATATACTGTGACACTACACTACCCTACCTTTCCCTTCCCTACCCTACTATACCCTATCCTACCCTACCCTACATAAGAACCTTCTCCTGACAATAGCGAACTCGACAAAAAAAGAATTAGCGAAATCGGTCCAGCCGTTCACGCGTGATGCCGTGACCAAGGCAAATAGGGATTCACTTTTATATTTAGATAAGGTGTAACAAAATTAGCTGAAACTGTTTTAACTGGTGCTTCTTGAAACTGAACAACTTTAGTCAAATCGCAAAAAAAATTGGCTCTCCCATACAACTCGATCAGCTGATCAGCCAACTTAGTATGGGAAGTTCAAATTTTTTTTTGAGATTTGACTGGGTTTCATGAGGAAAGTTGTTCAGTTTCATGGTCAGAAGCACCAGTTAAAATAGTTGCAGCTAATTTTGTTAGACCTTATATAGATGATGACGACGGGCATTCTCCGTGTTTTGCTTGTACACACTTTCAACTTGTAATGATTGAGAACTTTCGATCGATATGAAAGTGTAACGAGCGTGTTTGGGAACGCGCTGACCACGCGCAGACGCATCAGTGCCATTCTCGAGATGTGGGTTAGTGGGCTGGTCCGGAGGCGACTTGGCGAGGCGGCGGCGGCGGCGCGCGCGCAGAGACGGTGGATGCGCGCGCGCAGGCCGCGTGTTCCAAGAGCCGCATTAGCATATCGCCGGGGGCTGATGCGTTCCGTTACTCCTGGGTCCCGTTCTGAAGGGCCACTCATTCTCACGACTCTCGACAATTTTCTGCAGTAAACAACGATCGTCCACTTCGAGAATATTATGAATGCTGGTTCTTGGGAACATAAAAGCAATTTACTGTTTATAATATTTGTTTCGAGTGTTTTTTTAATAATTATCGAAAACCGTTTTAAGGTTTCGAAGTCCTTATAGTTTCGCCATGTCTGTCTGTCCTTCTGTCCGCGGCTTAGCTCAGAGACAATTAGAACTAAATAATTTAAAAAAAAAAAACGACTTCAAACGCACTAGTCGCCACTACGATTTTCGAAGGTTCCCTTCGATTTCTCTGGGATGCCATCATCAAATCCTGGTTTCCTTATCATAGTACCACCCTAGGGATATCTCCTTTCCAACAAAAAAAGAATGATCAAAATCGGTTCATAAACGACCAAGATATCCGCGAACACACATAAAAAATAAAAAAAATATATACGGTCGAATTGAGAAACCTTCTCCTTTTTAAGAAGTCGGTTAAAAACCTATAATTTGGCAAGGGTATACATATTAATCACGCCAACAAAGTATAATACAATAAAAACCTGAAACAAATGTTTTGAGAGTACCTTCCCTATACATAAAAAGAGGGGGTGATTTTTTTTGTTGACGTTCTCTATCGTGTGGTGTATCGTTATATAGGTCTTCCAAAACTACAGAAGTTTTACTAAATACATTTTTCGATTCAGAAATTTGTTTGTGAAATATTAAGCTCAAAAGAACTAATTTTTGTTAGAGTAAAGTGTCTCCCCCCACCCACCCCTATCATCTAAACTGCTATTTAAGAACATCTGAAAAAAAATAGAAGGACATATTTAAGAGGGAAGAATAGTACGTGCTCGTCCATACAAAAAGAGAAAACGTTTTTCCACTTCTAAATATTTTCCAATCACCATGATTTTTTAGTATGTTATTGACACAATGAATGACTAGGTTTATAGGTTTTCCTTTTTTCAAAATTCGCTATAGATTCAAACTTATAGGCAGCTCAAGTAACGTAATTTTTGTGATTAAAACTGTGTCGAATTAAGCCGTTTTTTAAACCAAATTAATGTATTTTTTAAAAAAAAGCGAAACCTATAAACCTAGAATATATTGTGCTGAAACGATCGACATCAAAATCAAAGAGATTTGTTGAGATTTAGTTAGTGAAAACCGTTTTCTCCCGAAATGGGAATTTCGTCCAGAAAAGTACCTATTGTCAGTTGCGAGCTGCAACGCTCTCTATCGCACGATTGGGGGTCGGGGGGGAAGCAAAGCACACGTACAATAGAGATGTCGATGGTGAAGTCGATAGTAGAGATGGGATCCCACCCACGTTATCGATATCCATCTGTTTAAAAAATTCTGGGAGTGGGAAAAGTTAATATTAGTAGGTTTTCAAGAAAAAGATTGACCAGTGATTATTGTTTTATTTCTTCCTAACTCAAAATGGATTACATTGCTTTTTTTTGAAAACGATTGTGTGTTTGTACTTCGCTGTTCCAAGACGTTACAGCAGCTAAACATGTTCGTGAATGTAGCCGAATTTGCCATCGTCGCATTTGGACGAATAAGACGAATACGCGAACACGAATAGCGATGTGATGTGCTAGCATTAGAGTTCGTTGTTTTGCTTCAGAGCCCTTATCTTTTTGCTTTGCACTAGGTTGAGTGCCTTCCGTACTCGCCTCCCCTGCCTGGTGAAGTTGTAAAGGCCCCCACGGCCAACAACAGGCTTGTAATTTCGAAAAAAAAAATAAAAAAATTCAGAGCCCTAATAAAACCAAAACCGTATTGTGGCTAATCCACCTACTCATTTCAACGGTCCACGAATAAGAATTTAAAAAAAATACGGTACCTATACTTAACGTGACCATAGTCCCTTTTTCGTTTTTTTCGTCCCGCTGTCCTCAGCAAGGGAAAAACGTCTCACTTTCGCAATAGACCAAACGATAAATTAATTGAAGTATCTACCTATTATTTTTTCACTCGCAAATACTGACTAACTAACTGACTAACGGCTTAGATATTAGAAGTCATGTTACTTACTAAGGCATAAGTAGCTCAACTTATGTGAACTAAAAAAACGACCAAGTGCGAGTTGAACTCGCGTAGAGAGGGTTCCGTACAATTACAAAGACATTTAGGGTGATTTTTAAATAATTAAAAATATCACATTTGAAATCGTCACATTAAGATGCACTAGCGCTATCTAGTGGTGTTTTAGTGAACTATTTTCCGTAAATTTACGTAATAAATTGAGTTCACCACTTTATTTACAATTGATAGAATTCTTATAGGTTTTCCTGTAATCTACAAGCAATAAACTATATTTTGTAGTTTTGGAGTAATCACCTAATGGGGGGAATGGTCAATTTTCGTCTTTTTCCAAGCGATTTCCAAAAAGGAGGAGGTTCTCAATTCGACTGTATGTTTTTTTATTTTTTTATAAGTGTTACCTCAGAACTTTTATTGGGTGAACCGATTTTGTCGATTCTTTTTTCTTCGAAAGCTAGTGCTTCCCATGTGGTCCCATATAAATTTTATCAAAATCGGTGTAGTACTTTATAAGAAAATTAACAAAAACCGAAAATAATAATGGAAAATTGTTCGAAGTTGTTCATTTGATATATGACACAGTAAGGTCTGCAAAACTTTTTTTTAAATTTCCTAATTGGTCCCCCGAAAATACCCTTAGTTTTTAAAATATTTATTGACTGCACATCTGTGTTTGGGTGATAGGATTACACCATCCTACCTGATTTCACTTGATATGGTCCAGTAGATTCGGACAGTGATCTGTGATGGCTGTGACAGACGGACAGACAAACAGGCGCACGAGTGATCCTGTAAGGGTTCCGTTTTTTTTTGTACGGAACCCATAAAACCTACTTATTATTGAGATGGTCACGTTAGGTATACTCGTATAATTATTATAGTATCACATTAGTAGTTTCGTTCACAATAACTAGCATAATATTTTATCACGTTATCAGGTGAGGTGCAGCCAAACGCACTAAAATATTTAATAAAAAAAAATGCTTCACCTGTATGTTTGTATGTAACCGACTCCTTTGGACTCGATTTTGACCCACTTTAAACGGACACATTTAATTCAAACTTTGTAGACTTATCAAGAATCAGCGATAATATAATAATTTCATAAGATTGAACTAAAAAAAAAATAGAGTTTAAAAAAACTAAAAAACACGCTTTTAAAGTACATCAGACTAAAAAGTAAAAAAAATTCTTAATATAAGTTGAAAATAATAATTAACAAAAAATACTAGCCTTATTTGTGAAAAAATGTGGGTTGCTCGATAGACGAAAAATATGGCACAGAGCGCCCCACGCTTTTTCACAATAATCTAGTATTATTTTAGTAATTCTAGTTATATTTTTCGGTAATTATTATTTTCAACTTATATTAAGAATTATTTTTTACTTTTTAGTCTGATGTACTTTAAAGCGTGTTTTTTAGTTTTTTTAAACTATTTTATTTTAGATACACTGCAAATACCTAAATACCTTACAATACAAAATTTCAATCATTTAGGGCGCATATCGTCAACAAGCCGATTTATCATTTTTTTTTATTCACAATTGGTAAACCCTTGACAACATCTCACTTGGTGGTAAGTGACGATGTTGCCGAAGATGGAAGCGGGCTTACCAAGATTCCCCAACGCAATGGGGAACTGGCTATCTTATCTTTATGCCGGAACACACCAATGATATCAACAATGATATTTGGCGGCAAGACTTAGATAAGATGGTGGTAGCTAGCCAGGCGGACTTAGAAAATGCCCTACCACCAAACAAACCGAGTCTTACAATTTGACCCCGCCGGGAATCGAACCCGCGACCTCCTGTGTAAAGCCAGTGAACTTTGCCTCTGAGCTACGGAGGCGGTTAAAAATTTAGTTTATACTCCTTGCTAATTACTATTATCTACATAACAAAATACTCACTTGAAATTATCACTATTACCTACTGCTATTACCTTCAACACAGTAAATATATTAGCCTTCAATGTCTTTGTATCGGAGTTTCGGGGACGCCACAACAATCACTATCAGTAGGTACGTAAGAAAATACTCCGCCTTTCGTCGCAATTTCTCGCCAACTGGCAGCGTCCGTCGATGTGTGCGTGAGGCTCTTTGTATGTGCTGTGCGCGATGCCCGGGGGCATAAGCGCACGAGCGATAGCAAATGTTTTCCCAAATACCTATTTCGTTAGGATCGCGAAGCTATTCTTCCCTCTTAATTTGAAAGGAGAACTATCACGGTTAAGTAGACTTTCTTAGTTTAGGAGTAATAGTCGACCAACTTAAGGTGTGCAGTTGGATTTGAAAAAATTTCATAGATTTTCCAAAAAAAATGTTATATGTTATCTGCAAATTGAATTTTGTTTTTTAAAATATACATTTGTTTTTTGAAAATACTACGGAACCCTACTTTACACGACCCCGACTCGTACTTGGTGGGTTTTTTACTTCTAGCTTTAAAATAAGTAAGCTATATATAAAGAGTGTGCTATTCCGTATTTTATATTTTTCTTTAAATATTTATTGAAGCCTTTTTATCCACATACCTATTCAAATTTTTGTAGCAAAATTTTTACGATTAGGTGTCAGTGTATCACACCGTCATCAAACGACTCGGTCCTCCTAATCAGAGGTCCCGGGTTCAAATCCGGACGGCCAAGGTACCAATGAGTTTTTCGACACTTACGTACATATACTTACCGACTGCATTAACGGTGAAGGAAAAACACCGTGAGAAAACCTGCACATCTCATTCCAGATGTGTATGAAGGTCGCGTTGCACACGTCCGTAGGTGTTAATCTAATGCCCTACAGGTGACCGCGGGTGATGCTAAGTGTAACACCAGGCAAACGCTGTTCTATCCCTTGGATATCACGGTTAATTGTGCCACACGATAAGATGAAGGAGACTGGCATATTGAAAAACGCTAAACACGTTAAGAAACCGACTTCCATCGCAAAAACTGAGTACATTTCTGCATTAATATTTTTGGTTTTTGTTAATTTTCTAATAAAGTACTACACTGATTTTGATAAAATTTATATGGGACCAAGCACTAGCTTTCAAATAAAAAAAAAGAATCATAAAAATCGGTTCACCCAGTCAAAAGTTATAATAATAACATACAGTCGAATTGAGAACCTCCTCCTTTTTGGAAGTCTGTTTAAAATAAAACGTGCAAAAATTCAGCTGATTCAGGTCACGAGTCACGTTTGGCTGGGAGTGATACAATCATAACCACAAATTCTACGACAATCGCTCCAAGACTTGCAACTCCGACCTCGTCTCTACATGACTCGGCGGAACATGAGCGACCCGCAGAGAGCACACGTCCATGTCATCATCATCATATCAGCCGAAGGACGTCCACTGCTGGACATAGGCATCCCCCAAGGATTCTGCGACCGGTTCTGCGCTGTCCGCATCCAGCGGTTCCCGCAAACTTCCCCACGTCATTGGTCCACCGAGTGGGAGGTCTGCCTACGCTACGTTTTCTGGTGCGAGGTCGCTATGTGCCCCGCCAACTGTCACTTAAGTTTAGCAACTCTGTAAGCTATATGTCGGTCACATTGGTTCTGATTCGATCACGCAGAGAAATTCCAAACATAGCACACTCCATTGCTCTTTGAGTGACCTTGAGCCTTCTTATGAGGAACATAGTAAGCGACCATGTCTCAGTTCCGTATGTCATCACTGACAACACACACTGGTCGAAGACCTTGGTCTTAAGACACTGCGGTATCTGGGGCGTGAAGATATATATCACGTCCACGTCTCTAGCACAAAATATGAAGGCATCTCTAGTCTAGGATAAACAAAGAAACGACCTGCGTATCGCCGTCATGAGGTATTGTTCGACTATAATCTAATAATTGAATCTTTACGCAGTAACATTTTGTTATTACTGAAATAAATTTAGGTCACGTTTACTGGGTTAGTCTTAGTCTGCATCAAAACTGACTATCAAACATTATTGCAAACACGACAAGATGCACAAAATATACAGGTGTTCAAAATTGATGTAGGACCCGTTAACTGGCGGTTCTACT
Source organism: Coleophora flavipennella (assembly GCA_947284805.1). NCBI lineage: Eukaryota > Metazoa > Arthropoda > Insecta > Lepidoptera > Coleophoridae > Coleophora > Coleophora flavipennella. The sequence goes on from OX369292.1 coordinate 1,485,333, forward strand.
CATCATACTGAACAACTTTCCTGAAGGACACCCACAGTCAATTCTCAAAAAAAGACAACATACTAAAATGCACACAATTGTTCTCAAAGGATTTCCATGACGACCGGTCCTTCACCTTCACTTGCCTTAATTTTTATTTTTCATATTTTTATTATTTTAATTTGTATGCTGTACTCAGCTAGACATGAGAGCTCCTATGTTATCAACATCTAAAATCACCATGTTCACCACGAATAAAGATATTTGAATTTGAATTTTTTGATATTTCACCTGGTTGTCAGTCAACCGTGTAAGAGGCCTGCCTACACAACTTCTTCCGGTGGCGCGGTCGCCACTCAAGAACTTAACTGCCCCAACGGCCATCTGTTCTACGACCTATGTGCCCTGCCCACTGCCACTTCAGTTTAGCGATTCTGTGAGCGGTTACGTTGGTTCTTCTACAGATCTCCTCGTTTATGATTGGATCACGCAGAGAAACTCCGAACATAGCTCGCTCCGTCGCCATATGCGTGACCTTGAGCCTTCTTATGAGGCTCATAGTAAGCGATCATGTCTCAGTTCCGTTTGTCATCACTGGCAAAACACACTGGTCAAATATATTGCGAAGCTTCCCGGACGCTGCCCAGCCGAGTTGGATTCGTCGATTAATCTCTTTTTTGAATTTGCACCTACCTAACTGGACTGTTTGCCTAAGATATACATATTCGTCAACAACTTCGAGTGTAGAGTCTCCAACCTTCAGAGGAGTAAGTGCGGACATGGACATTTAACTTTATTTTCATCTTTTCCATTTTTATTTAAAGACCTACTTGTCGAGAGACTCTACTAAGGCCATCAAACATTGTGCTTAAGTCTTCCATAGTCTCAGCCATGACCACGATATCGTCAGCGAATCGAATATGGGTGATTTAGTCGCCGTTGATATTAATGCCGAGTCCACCCCAGAAGCTTGAAACATCTCCCGTGAACAGCTTCGGAGATATGACGTCTCCCTGTCTCACCCCTCACTGCAGCTGGATAGGTTTAAATTCTGGTCCTAGAGGAGAACTGACATGGTTGCGTTATCTATCATACAATTCGGTACCGTTGGAGAGACTATATGTAGCACAGCCCAGGTTTCAACCAAATCAAAGGCTTTCTCATAGTCCCCTAACGCCAAGCATAGTGGCTGATTGTACTCTTTATTCTTTTGTATGATTACCGAAGCGGGTGTATGTAGTCTATGGTACTAAAGCCTCTTCGAAAGCCGGCTTGTTCGGGAGGCTGGAAGTCGTCAAACCTGCGTGCGAGTCAATTCGTAATGACTCTCAAAAATAGCTTGTAAACATGGCTCAGAAGTGAGATGAGTCTGTAGTTCTTCAGCAGGGTATTGTCGCCCTATTTGAAGAAGATCATCACAACACTTTTGTATCATGTCGTAGGCGTGTGTCCCTCAAGTATAATGGTATTGAATAACTTTTGAAGAGCTTAAAGTACCGGTGTTTCACCTGCTTTCAGAAGTTCAGTCGTAATTCCATCATCACCCGGCGCTATTTGTTCTTGAGCCGTTTGAGAGCCATTCTAACCTCTTACACGCTGACCTCCGTAATATCTTCGGTACCTGTAGTGTCGGGTTAGTCTGGCTCTTGGGTCTTTAGCCAGATAGCTGACAGGCAGACGTGTGGTCATGAACAATTAATTTTTCGTAGAACTTTTCAGACAATTCGTCAACAACTCAGTCTTAGACGATATGATCCTGCCATCCTCAGTCTTCAGCTTGGTCAGTTTTCTTTGTCAAACAGACAGATCTTTCGCGATTTGTATGAAGAGTTAAAATTAATTTTGTGATTTCAGTATAGTGATAGAAAAAAAGTTGTTCATTATGATGAGTAGAAGCCTCAGTTAACGGAGCTACAAATAAATTAAAGCCCGAAAAATAATCCCCTTAAAAAAATTATGCCGTAGTTTTATCAAACAGTTGGATGAAACTTTGGCATTTTTTTAAAGGCCACCTCAGCACAAAAAAGACGCCGCCGTCGTTGATTCATATTACGAGAGTGTGGAAGGAGAATATTTACAAAAAATTTGTAATGGGGATTACGTATATAATCTCTTTTGTTATCATTGCCGCCATACGTCTGCTCCACTTTTGTTTTAAATAACCTGTATAATATTGTTTCGATCTTTTTTTATAATAGGTATTTATATAGTAGACAAGGTATATTACCGGCTATATTCCCTATGACATCGGAGTATAGGTACGCTAAGCTCATTCATACTAATGAAGTAATGAATATTTATAGATACCGGGCGCCAGTCGATGTTATACTATGTTCAAAATATAGCCAATTACACAGCAAATGCACAAGTAGGCAACGAAGTGTACTCGTATTATTTGCTTATTGTTTTGTTTGCTCTTAAAGCTATACATAAGTATATTTAGTGTTGAGCAATATGCATCTCAACCTACATACCGTATGAACGTTAGCGCACGTTAAGTGTGTTTGTCTTCCTAAGCCACTCTTACTAACTTGTAAAAGGCATTAGGAACTTTCACCGGGAGCAAAGAATGTCGCGCCACCATCGAGTATTTTCAAGTAGGTAGCTTTTTACAAGCTTTTTATTATTTAATTAACGCGAGGCATTGATTGGAACAGCTGTCTCTGTCTTTGTTTAGGTGTTAGGAGTTAAGAAAATAACCATACTTTTGCACTTTTTCAATGTTTTTTCGTTTCAATTAAAAAGTACAATTAATTTTTAAAAATCCAACTGACATATTAAAGTGTGTGATTAGACCAATCGACTAAGAAAATTTAGAGGTAAAATAACAGTCTAGTTTGCCTGTAGAATGTAAATATCTGTTTCAAGGCCTAATACGATGAGAACTGGCAAAACTTCATGTATTTATTTCTGTTCGCTATAACTTTGACCTGAATTAATTCTAAGTGTTTAATCATTTTTTATAGGTTTGATTGGTTACCTACTACACAAGGTGCCCACCTTCTTAATACTTTAAATAAATTAATATAACTAAAAATAAATGTAAAAAAATGATATTTTAAAATTATTTTCCTTCCAGAACTGTGAATATAAATTTATGATAAATTATTTTTACGTAAAAATATCTGTATTGTGATTCCGAAGGTGCCCGACCTCTGCATTTTAGATGCAAAAAAAACATAATTAACATAATTGAAAACAAAATCGTTTCCCATACAAACATAAAATTACTACTTCTTGATAATGAATAGGCCGATTCTAATGGAACTTTATACACATAAGCAAGTCACGAAATTGTAGTTTGTGGATAGATTAGTTTTTTTTAATAGGTTTTCACTAATAATAGCGATTTAAGATTTTCATAGTAATCTTTAAATTCGTTAATCTTTTTAAAGATAAAGTATTTCGAAAATTTAATCTATCTGCAAACTAGAATATCGTGACTTGCTTGTGTGTATAGTTTCATTAGAATCGGCCCATCCGTTTTCAAGAAGTAGTAATTTTAGGTTTGTTTAGGAAACAATTTAGTAAATACGCTCTTAACTTGCAATGTTGATATGTATGTATGTACTCGTAAGTGTGTTGTCCACTTTAAAATATTATGCAAGTGACCCACTTCCCGGTTTCCGGTTGAGCTGAAATTTTGCATACTTGCACGTCTAGTTTGTATGACAATAAATGATTAGCTAAGTGACGTCATTCTCTAAATTCATTACGGTGGATTCCCAAAGATTGCAGACCAGTTATTTTTATGCATCCCCATGATATGCATACTAACACAAGGATTTGCTGAGAAGAATCACTAAAAAATTAAAATTATTTTTTAAAGAAAGCTTGTGCCTAATAGTTTTAAGGTTTTCAAAATGAGCTTGTTCAATAGGTACACGATGTTGCATATATCTATTCACTTCTGTTTTAGCGTTTTTGATTATATAAAGTGCTGAAGGCTGCAATGCAGAAAGTATAACATAATACATTTGATAATATCTCATCTGCCAAAGGTTGTCTGGAAGAGATAGCTTTTAGCGATAAGACCGCCTTTGTACACTTAAGTCTGATAAAACCATTTTGTGATTATTCCTTGTGTGCAATAAAGAATTTATACATACATACATATAACACCTAAGCCTGGCAAAAAAAAAATTCGAGATAATGAGGGCGCTTTTTTCACACCTTTTCTACTCTTATTCATTCTTAAGGCCTTAAGATAGGTCAAATGACAATATATTTAATTCAAATTATTGAAAGACTGTGTAGAGGTATCACTATGGAAAAATATACAGGGTGTAACATAAAGGTGTGGTGATACTTTAAGGTGGGCTTGTACCCATCAAACTGAACAACTTTCTCCATGGAACCCATAGTCAAATCGCAAAAAAAAAATTGGCTCTCCCATACTAACTCGATCAGCTGATCAGCCAACTTAGTATGGGAAGTTCAAATTTTTTTTGCGATTTGACTTTGGGTTCCATGGAGAAAGTTGTTCAGTTTGATGGGTACAAGCCCACCTTAAAGTATTACCACACCTTTATGTTACACCCTGTATAATATACCTAAAGTAATAAAAAATCGATTTCATTAATTATAATTTTAAAAAATATTATCACTTTAGATGTAAAAAATATGCTGTAGAATTTCTCGAAAACAAATAGTTATTGTTGAATGAATGAATTGTTTTACAACTTGTTTGAAAGTATACAAAAGTAATAAAAACATGTAAAAATCGAGAATTAGGCGTTCGGTTTCAACGTTACAGCCAAGTTGAAGCCCGCTTTGATTTGAACTTAAAATGATTAGACTTACTTGTACGTTCGATATTATTTTAACACGTATCAACCTGCTCGGACTGAGGCATCTTAAAGCCTTAAGTAGTCAGTTTGGCGAAAATAATTGCAAAATTCAATGATTTTTATTTTAAAAAAAAAGTGCGACAAGGACCTTTTGGCACTTAGGTGACATTGACAGGAGGAAGTGGGTGTGCAATTAGTGTATGTAAACACACTGAACGATCTGTCAATGAATGCCATTTTACAAGATGGCATCGTTAGTTCCGATTCCCGCCACGTGCCAAAAGATCCTTGTCGCACTGTACGCAGCAATGACAAATCCGTTGACAGCAAACTAGTGTTGCCATACATTTTATTAGGACAACCGTATGCCTTAATAACGCTTTTAAAAAACCAATTCGTTCTATCTGTCACCTTAAAATCTTTTTTGCCAAGCTGTACGTTTATGAATTATGTTATTGGAAGTGAGTGACACACTCCGTGACTTATCTTTAGGGGTCCCCAGGAGGCTCGAGTTTCCATACAAACGTAGTTCCGCTTTAATACAAAAACTACGTGCCATCCAAACTTTGCGAATATATTCAATAGACACATAACGATGTTTTTAATAAGTTTTGATGTGTAAATAGAAAACGGAAAAACATAAGAGCAGTTTTAAACTTTCAGTACAAAACTTATTTAAGCCGTCGCTTAGTTACATTTCAATTTACTACGATGAAAACTAATTACAAACATCGATATGTGTCTACTCAATATATTCGCAAAATTTGGATTTAATCCAGAATGTAGTTTTTGTATTGAAGCGGAACTATGTTTGTATGGAAACTTGAGCCCTTAATTTCTCGTAAATATTGCTTCTCTTACTTCACTTCTGTTATCAATCTCTCGTATCTTAAACATTGTTATCAGTGGCATTCTCTTACACTTATCAATTATATCGCACAATCTACTTACCAGGGGATAATAAATGCAGATGCGTTTAACCATATTTTCCACAGCGAACGGTTAACTAACCTAGTTACTCGCTCCTAGGGAGATTAACATTGAACTATTAATTATGGACTATTTTATATTGGTTGTACCAAAGTTTTAATCACCTAGGAACTTGGGCCGTACAGGCTGTATATCTGTTGCAGCCAACTGGTTAAATAAGCCATTCAAATAACTGCCTATCCGGTTCATTAAATGGCGGAATTCGACTAACTGCCTGAATGATAATACATTAAATGACTTGGCTGGCTGATGCTTAGGCCGTTAATTAAACGAGCGAAGTGAATACAGAAGTAGGAGCTCCGAAGGGGCTCTGTCGACTAAGAAATGGAACAATAGAAACGAGAGTTCGGAATTTCGGAGAACCGCCGAATCATTTGGTTAGGTTCAGAGACTGTGAGGAGGAGGCGAGCTTGTCCGCATTTGCCTAGTCGTTTAATTGAATGGCTGAATAATCAATCGGGCAGTTATTTGAACGGCATCATTTGATTAAAAGGCTAGGCAGTTAATTGAATGGCTAATTAAGCTAGATGGCTGCGAAATATCTACTAAAATAACGGCGATCACTGATGAGAAATCTTCAAGGAACGCCTCCAGATGTTAACGAGAGCACATTTTGTTTGTTTGGAAATGGTCAAACAAATAAACAGTACATTTTGTCATTGTATCTTAATCACTTGCATTTGGGCATCGAGCATCTTGCTACAAGCATTTAATTCACTTAATCACTATGTGCAGCTCATCGATAGACTTCGAAAAAGGAGGAGATTGACAATTCGACTGTATGTTTGGTGTGTTCGTGTGTTGTGTGTGTGTGTGTGTGTGTGTGTGTGTGTGTGTGTGTGTGTGTGTGTATGTGTATGTGTGTGTGTGTGTGTGTGTGTGTGTGTATGTTTGTGGGTGTGTGAGTTGGTCCCATACAAGATTAATCAAAATCGGTGGGGTACTTTTTTTTAAATTAATAAAAATCTTGCATCGGTGGACCCATGGCCTGGTGAGGGGCTGCGCAGAACCGGTCGTCGTGGAAATCCTCGCTGGAGGCCTGTGTCCAGCAGTAGACGTCCTTCGGCTAATATAATGATGATGGATTAAAACCATAAATAATAATGCAAAATTGTACTACGTTGTGCGATGGAAGTCGGTTTTTTAACGTGTGTCGCGTTACCAATTATTTTAAGACTTAAAGAGCAGTTAAAACTGCTTTATTTTCAAGGGACTTCCAAAAATGAGGAGGTTCTCAATTCGTCTGTATGTTTTTTTTTATTTGTGTGTCACCTCAGAACTTTGACGGGGGGAACCGATTTTTATGATTCTTTTTTATTTGAAAGCTAGTGCTTCCCTTGTGGTCCCATACAAATTTTATTAAAATCGGTGTAGTACTTTATTAGAAAATTAACAAAAACCAAAAATAATAATGCATAAATGTACTAAGTTGTTGCGATGGAAGTCGGTTTTTAACATGTTTAGCGTTTAGCTAAACACGTTAAAAACCGACTTCCATCGCAATTAAATAAGTTTCCTGATGTTTTCCTTCACCGATGTTCTATGACACAAATATTTTGGTACAGAAATAAACATTTTTTTTATTTTATTTTTTTAATTATTAAGAAAACACTTCTCGTCTTATTTACATTTTTGGCTATTTCCAAACAAATACATTTTATATTCTCTTAGAAAGCTGTAGGCGTCCTCGGCAAAGTGTTTTGTCCATTATAAAGACCAGAGAAGACCTCAATGTTATGTTTGTTTGTTACGGTAGGTACTAGGTAAAACTACCCTGCCACGAAACTTCTAACTCAGCACCCTAGCATAGATTTGCCTTTTAATTATTTAACGTCTTGATGCAGGAAAAGACCCATGGAATGATCGGTTTTTTTAATAACTGTCTCAGAAAAGCTTTCTTCGTATCACAAATCAGAAAAAGTGCAGATAGAACCTTACGCAAATTCAATGTGAAGCAAATCAAAACTACTCCAAACTTGTACATACACTATAGGTACACGCACACATAAGACATCAAAACCCATTTCAAAATATTTGATAGTATATAATGTGCTAAAAGCTAAGACGTCTTCGAAGGCACACACACACACAAATATATGACATAAGACACCGATAGGTGCCAACATGTCGATACCGCACACATGTTTCACATAGTTTTTTTTTTATCTGAGCTTCTTATTTAAAAAAATTCTAAACACGTTAAAAACCGACTTCCATCGCAACAACTTAGTACATTTATGCATTATTATTTTTGGTTTTTGTTAATTTTCTAATAAAGTACTACACTGATTTTGATAAAATTTATATGGGACCACACATAAATCACTAAATTCTAAATAAAAAAAGAATCATCAAAATCGGTTCACCCAGTCAAAAGTTCTGAGGAAACACACATTAAAAAACATACAGTCGAATTGAGAACCTCCTCCTTCTTGTAAGTCGGTTGAAAAAGTTCAGTTCATTGAACCAAGCGAGAAGTAACTGGTGTTACATGCAACAAGAGAATGCCGGTCAAACTCTAGGGTCTGGTATATAAGAGCATCATTTGGCCTGTCCTTATGTATGGGAGTGAAACGTGGGCAGTGACCCAAAAGGATGCGCGTACCATTCCAGTTGCTGAAATCAAGATGCTGAGGTGAATGTGCGGCGTAACCAAGCTCGATGAAATCCGCAACGAGTACGTGTGAGGAAGCCTTGGTGTACGCCTCATCGCCGATAAGATGCAGGAGAGTAGGCTGCGATGGTATGGTCACGTAAGAAGGAGGCCATCTGAATACGCAGGGAACTTGGCACTATGACTCTCCCTTCCCGGTCGAAGATCCAGAGGATGACCCAAGACAACGTGGAAAATGTACTTATATAAAACTTTATTTCACTAAAAATGGCACAATACATTTTAACAATACAGAAACAACTGAATAAAACTTAGTGGCAAACATTACTAGTTTAAAGAATAAAAAAATTAAACAGTGTCAGTGGTGCCAAGGTCAGCATAAATGTTGTGGGTCGCAGAGTACTCACAACGCTGTTTTTCAGCCAAAACCAAGAAAGACGTACACGCACCTCAGTGGTCAACTATATCCTTAATTATAATATTATAAATGTGAATGTGTTTGTTTGTTTGTTACCTTTTTACGCGTCAACGCCTTGACCAATCTTTATGAAATTTGGCATGCAGCTTGCGGCTCGCTCAACGCGCTTTCTCTAAGACAATCATAATAAAAACGATGACCACGCGGGCGAAGCCGCGGGCAAAAGCTAGTAATAGTATAGTTATGAAAAAAATAATTGTAAACCGGCAAACATTTGTGTGATGAGCAGATTTGTTTGCTCTGTGTCTGGGTGTTAAATTATATCTATATATGTATGTATTTAAACGTATATAAGTATTTATATCGGTCTCCTGGTTCCCATAACACAGGGAATCCTACTCTCGGGCCAGATGACCATGTGTGATTTGTCCCAGAATATTTATTTATTTATTTAAACACGTTAAAAAACCGACTTCCATCACAACAACTTCGAACAATTTTGCATAATTATTTTGGTTTTTGTTAATTTTCTGATAAAGTACTACACCGATGTTGATAAAAAATTATGGAAAGCACTAGCTTTCGAATAAAAAAAGAATCATCAAAATCGGTTCACCCAATCAAAAGTTCTGAGGTAACACACATAAAAAAAACATACAGTCGAATTGAGAACCTTCTCCTTTTTGGAAGTCGCTTGAAAATTTAAAAGAAAATTTGTGCATTTATACCGGTGCTGGTGATTGAGGGAAGACGACGATAGTGCTTGCATAGACATGGATAAGGACAAATATCCCTTACAGAGTCTACCTGCCTGGTAAAAACAATGAGGGAGTGCGAGGTCGAAGAAGACGATGTGGAGGACACAGAGAAGTGGAGGAGAAAAATTCGGAAAGCTGACCTCACCACCACGTGGGATACATAGCTAGGAAGAGAGAGAGACAGTTCATTGAACCAAGCGTCGTCGTCGTATCAAAGTGAGTTCACTTTCTAATTGGTTTTGCAGTGACCGGCGCGCGCTTGCCTGCGCCTGCGACTGACCTGACCACACACAATAGCATTATTGAACTCTAATGGGATTAACATTTCCAGATTTGAGGATTACGAATGCAAAGCCCTTTTTACATTCGAACGATCGAGCAACCGCAGCGAAAGGGAGCAATAGAAAGTATAGTACAGTGTAAACTCAACTCTGTAAAACGTCACTCTACGAGTATATAACGATTCACTCTTTGAAACGTCAAAATTTTCTGGCTCCAGTTGGTTTACTTTGATGCTAATCTCTCTCTGTATAACGAAAACTCTCAATAACGTCACAAAATGCCCTGTCCCTTGAGTGTCGCTATAAAGAGTTTACACTGTCTATGTATCGCCGTGAACAAAAAACTAGTCCAAATATAACTAAGAACCATCCAGGTGATCCCATAAGTACAAAAAGAATCATCAAAATTAGTCAAGCCGTTTAGGAGCAGAATAACAAAAACTCGCACTCATCCTTTTTGATATTTTTATTGTACTTAATGGGTCACCTGGATGGTTCAGCTATGGTTGGACCCGCTAAGTGGCGTTGTTGTCTGGATCCAGATTTTTTTAAGTGAATACTTCGTTGTTTGGTATCTTGCTCAGAATTTAAAAAAAAGTGTTTCTGGACGTACAAAATGCGTTAAACGTAGAAGATTTTTTCTGATTATAAATTATTATGTTTCTTAATCAATCATGATGTGCCACTAGTTGTTATTCATGTGATGTTAGTGTCTATTAGATCTACTAGCCATAACAACTAACATATTAAGTAGCTAACAAAACTTTTGAAATGACCTCGTAAGTATCGATCGACCTCGTAAAAAGGGTGGGATAACGGTGTATCTCGGACACAAACCGCTGTTTTTTAACAGCGTCACCTACCGGGTCCGACTATACCCAAGAACTATCCAAGTGACCCTAAAAGCACAAAAATTTGGTTAAGCCGTTTAGGAGAAGGATAACAAAGGCACACACACCGGAAGAAGATATATAAAGAAAATATCTGACCATATTTAAAACGCGGGCGGAGCCGCGGGGCACCCCCTAGTTATTTTATGGAAACCATTAATGTATGGAATTCCATTTTTAAACAACTCAAAAACACACTTAACTCTAATTAACCAGTGTATGCAACACTATGCAATATCGAACAGCCATACACAGTGTTGCCGCTCCATTTTTCTTAATTGCGCTAAATAATGTCTAAAAAAGCGCCAGAACAAATAAAGTAATGAATGTTTGGCGCTGAGACTGATCTCAAAGAGCGCTAAAATGTATGAAACGTTGAAATTTTTTGGCACTACACTGCTTCGAAAACGCACTAGTTCTAGCACCAAATGATTGTCCCAATGTTAGGCATTGGGTCAATATACTTATCAATAAATGTTAATTATGTTTTTATTTGTATTTTTCTGTGTGTAAAAAACACACAGAAAAATTATTATATTAAAAATATATTTAAAACGGCAACACTGGCCATACAAGCCAATCGCTGGCACCATCTAACTAATTAGGATCCACGGTTGCGCAAGCGTATGCGGCAACAACAGCACGTAAAGCGACCTACTGATTGCCCGCCATATTTATCGGTCTGTCCACGGATCAGATAAATAAGGTTGGATTGGATATGTGCGCTGGGCAGGTGCGCCTCAAGTATGATTAGATAATCATGCTTAACCGAAGCACGCGTTCATACTTTTTATTTGCGTGTGGTTGTGTGTAACGTACAGACTCTCGAAATGGTGTGTGACACAATTGCAGCCCTGTGTTCTAAGTGTGTTTTGTTTATTAGTGCGCGCAATTCGCGTATATGTATTATTATTGCTTGTGTAGTGGAGTTGATGGGTGGGAGACAGGCGACGACGCTGGTTTTCAAACAAAAGTGTGTCTATTACCAATCCAAACTATTTATCTAATCCGTGGGTCTGTCAGCGCTCAATATAACAGCAAGGAGCGCTTGCATTTGCATACCTGAAATGTTTACAATTTGTAGCCACTGGGCAACTATTGTTTCCTCATACGCAACGTTTAAAAAACACTTCTTTTTAGGGTTCCGCAGCCAAAGGTTTCGTCCGACCTTGCGTCTGTCTCTCTGTCAAGGGCTGTATCTTTTGAACCGTAATAAGCTGTTGAAAACGTATGTGCTATTATTGTGATTCCTAACAAATAATAAAAATAAAATAAAAAAGCCAGCCAATTGCGAGTCGGACTCGCGCACGAAGGGTTCCGCACCATTATCTGTAATAAATGACGTATTAAAAAAAACTACTTACTAGATCTCGTTCAAACCAATTTTCGGTGGAAATTTGCATGGTGATGTACATCATATATTTTTTTAGTTTTACCATTCTCCTATTTTAGAAGTTACAGGGGGGGAACCCCCAAAATTTATTGTTTTTTTTTTTTTTTTTGTGTGAAAATCTTAATGCGGTATACAGAATACATCCACTTACCAAGTTTCAACAGTATAGTTCTTATAGTTTTGGAAAAAAGTGGCTGTGACATACGGACGGACAGACAGACAGACATGATGAATCCATAAGGGTTCCGTTTTTTTTCATTTGACTTCGGAACCCTGAAAATGGGGGCCCCATACAAGAAATGTGTTTTTTAAACCGCATTTTTTTTTGCTCTCGTAAAAATGCAAATACACAGGTACACGCGTGATACTGTAAATTAAAACAACAAATATTTATTATTTGGCCAAGTGTGAGTGGGACTCGCACCAGGCATCCCGAACTGGATGATCGGAAACATATTTTTTGGTGAATTCATAACAAAAATAATATATTCGTAGTGATCTTGAATTCTCGGTGTCAGACTTTCACTTGGCCGTTCCTTTTTTATTATTAAACTAGCTTTTGCCCGCGGCTACGCCCACGTGGACATCTTTTTTAAAACTGTCTTCGAGAGTGAGTGGGTTTGCGTAGATATGATTTTTCTCCAGATTCCTCGGGAACTAAGTCAGGATATGTTAATTAGTCATCATCATCATCATTATCATATCAGCTCATATACGTCCTCACCGAGGGGCTCGAGCCTACCCTGAATTAGGGCGATCGGGCCTTAGTCGACCACGCGGGCCCAGTGCGGGTTGGTCTACTTCACACACAACCCCCGCAATCAAATCTGTGGTAAAAAACAGAACAATCCATTGTTCCGTTGCGATGTTAAAGAAATTAACCAAAAAGAAGTATTTTTCAGTTCCCTCAGGAACTGCATCGGTCTATGCTATTTTCACTGAATAAAAAGTAGCATATGTCCTTCCCCGTGACGCAGGCTACCTGCATGCCAAATTTCATCAATATTGGTCACGGTGTTGAAGCGTGAAATGGTAACAAACAAACAAGCACATTTTCACATTTATAATATTACTAGCTGTCCCGGCGAACTACGTACCGCCTTACATTACATTACACTGCCCTACCCTACCCTACCCTACACTACACACTACCCTACCCTACCCTACACTACTCTACCCTACACTACACTACCCTACCCTACACTACTCTACCCTACACTACACTACCCTACCCTACACTACCCTACCCTACACTACACTACACTACCCTACCCTACCCTACCCTACCCTACCCTACCCTACCCTACTCTAACCTACCCTACATAAAAACCTTCTCCTGACAATAACGAACTCGACAAAAAAAGAATTAGCGAAATCGGTCCAGCCGTTTAGGAGGAGTTCAATGACTAACACACGGACAGAAGATTTATATATAAAGATAATATATAGTAGTTATAACCTTATTTAAGCAATTTCGCGTCCTATCATTGGTTAATAATAACAATAGATATATAAGGTCTAACAAAATTAGCTGAAACTATTTTAACTAGTGCTTCTATCTATGAAACTGGAGAACTTTCCCAATGAAACCCAAAGTCAAATCTCCCATAAAACGTTGAACTTCCCATACTAAGTTCGATCGAGTAAGTATGGGAGAGCCAAATTTTTGACGTGGCAACGTCTAATATAACGATGGACGCCGGCTGCAAGCACGAAAAAGGTTGACTAATTGTCCCGTTACGCGCATTGTCCCGTTACGTTATGACGTTGTCACGTTAAACTATCGTCCATAAACCGACTTTACAGACAAGCAATATTTTTGTTTGCGATTTGACTATGGGTTCCATGGGGAAAGTTTTTCAGTTTCATGGGTAGAAGCACCAGTTAAAATAGTTTCACCTAATTTTGTTATACCTTATATTACTATATTTTATGACTTTGTGGAATCCTCCATAAAATTGTGCTACGTCCATACTACTACCTACCATTATGTATTCGTAAGTACCATAGCCCATACCTTAAGCAAAGTATACATATTAGTACTAAGATACAGTATGGACACTCCCTGCCGAACTCTAGATTGCGACTTTACTTTAATACAGATTGGTTATAGTTTGGTTATTGAACGTATATAATTTCGCCGTAATTTCATTTGAACCGTCATTTGTTTTTAGAAATGTCATTTCTCGCCAGTTGTATGAAGTGTCCGGCAGTGCCATAATTATTTCAGTGTTTATTAAATTGAAACTTTTATTACATCATCTCAAATTTGTTCGTCTGTGTGTTGCATGTCGCGTGACGGTCGCTTTCGTCTGACGGTATGATCGTTGCGTCCTCTGTACCGTAGCGAGAGCAGTCATGATTGTTTCGTCCTCTGTAAAGTTCCACTTTTACCGTGGTTTCATAAAACCACACACTTACTATTTTTTTGTATTTTGTTTTTGTGAGACAATATCATAGTACACGAAACTTTCTTTACAACTTATTCATAAAAAGAACTAATAGAAACTATCACCGTTAAATGAAATGTTATGGTGTGTAATCGGTCGTTGAACCGGCTCGTGCAAAATCCAAAGCCCACATAAATATTCAAATGGGCGACGCCCGCCGGAAAGATTTCCACCTATCTCATATACCCGTTATTATGTTTAAATAAGCGTTTTCTAGACAGTTTCGCAATTTTATATCATCATAATAGCTTTCGAACCTGTGACTCCATCGGCACGCGGCATTTGCATAGCGACTCTGTGAGTCGCAGTCAAGTGGTGCTTGAATCTTTTTTTTTGGCGGGATTTGTGGTGAACGCATTCGTAGTTTTATTTTGTTGTTTTTGCATTGTTTTCTGCTAGAATTTTGTTCAATAAGTGGTGCATTTTGGAGAAAATCGTCTAGTACACTTGAATAATGTGGAGAACAAGAAAATAAAACGAAGGAGGAAGTGAGAACCCAATTTGCACTGGGTGCAGTTTTATATACGCCCTACAGCAACTGGGTGTTCCACCTCAGAATGAGGCTGCTGCAAATGCTGTCAAGAACTTCAGAGAAGATTTGTATTGCACCGGCACTAGCATTACAAATCAAAAAACGAATGAAGATTAATTAAATGGGGATTGTCACGGAAAGGCTTTTGTACCCGTGAGACGTTAAGATATATAAAAAAGAATGTTTGAATGTACTGTCTAGATATCGTCACGTCTCCCTCTTGCACGCTTATCTCTTATGAAATTGAAATAAGTTGAATAAAACCTTCTTGGGGCGTAAAGCCAGTG